>OZ038395.1:5743267-6113150 GCA_964036045.1 Eutreptiella sp. 'Long Island Sound 2002'
AACATGTTCCGGAAGGACCGGAACATGTTTCGGAAGGACCGGAACATGTTCCGCAAGGACCGGAACATGTTCCGGTGTTCCGGAAGCACCGGAACATGTTCCGGAAGGACCAGAACATGTTCCGGAAGCGCCGGAAGATGTTCCGGAAGCACCGGAACATGTTCCGGAAGCACCGGAACATGTTCCGGAAGGACCGGAACATGTTCCGGAAGCGCCGGAACATGTTCCGGAAGCACCGGAACATGTTCCGGAAGCGCCGGAAGATGTTCCTGAAGGACCGGAACATGTTCCGGAAGGACCCGAACATGTTCCGGAAGCGCCGGAACATGTTCCGGAAGCACCGGAACATGTTCCGGAAGCACCGGAACATGTTCCGGAAGCACCGGAACATGTTCCGGAAGCGCCGGAACATGTTCCGGAAGGACCGGAACATGTTTCGGAAGGACCGGAACATGTTCCGCAAGGACCGGAACATGTTCCGGTGTTCCGGAAGCACCAGAACATGTTCCGGAAGGACCAGAACATGTTTCGGAAGCGCCGGAACATGTTCCGGAAGGACCGGAACATGTTCCGGAAGCGCCGGAAGATGTTCCGGAAGCACCGGAACATGTTCCGGAAGCACCGGAACATGTTCCGGAAGGTGCGGAACATGTTCCGGAAGCGCCGGAACATGTTCCGGAAGCACCGGAACATGTTCCGGAAGCGCCGGAACATGTTCCTGAAGGACCGGAACATGTTCCGTAAGGACCGGAACATGTTCCGGTGCTTCCGGAACATGTTCCGGAAGCACCGGAACATGTTGCGGAAGCGCCGGAACATGTTCCTGAAGGACCAGAACATGTTCCGGAAGCACCGGAACATGTTCCGGAAGCACGGGAACATGTTCCGGAAGCACCGGAACATGTTCCAGAAGCACCGGAACATGTTCCGGAAGGACCGGAACATGTTCCGGAGGCGCCGGAACATGTTCCGGAAGCGCCGGAACATGTTCCGGAAGCACCGGAACATGTTCCGGAAGGACCGGAACATGTTCCGGAAGCACCGGAACATGTTCCCCGGAAGCACCGGAACATGTTCCGGAAGCCCCGGTACATGTTCCGGAAGCACCGGAACATGTTCCGAAAGCACCAGAACATGTTCCGGAAGCACCGGAACATGTTCCGGAAGCACCGGAATATGTTCCGGAAGCACCGGAACATGTTCCGGAAGCACCGGAACATGTTCCGGAAGCACCGGAACATGTTCCGGAAGCACCGGAACATGTTCCAGAGGCGCCGGAACATGTTCCGGAAGCGCCGGAACAAGTTCCGGAAGCGCCGGAACATGTTCCGGAAGCCCCGGAACATGTTCCGGAAGCGCCGGAACATGTTCCGGAAGCACCGGAACATGTTCCGGAAGCCCCGGTACATGTTCCGGAAGCACCGGAACATGTTCCGAAAGCACCAGAACATGTTCCGGAAGCACCGGAACATGTTCCGGAAGGACCGGAACATGTTCCGGAAGCACCGGAAGATGTTCCGGAAGCACCGGAACATGTTCCGCCGCTTCCGGAACATGTTCCGGAAGCGGCGGAACATGTTCCGGAAGCACCTGAACATGTTCCGGAAGGACCGGAACATGTTCCGGTGCTTCCGGATCATGTTCCGGAAGGACCGGAACATGTTCCGGAAGCGCCGGAACATGTTCCGGAAGCACCGGAACATGTTCCGGTGCTTCCGGTACATGTTCCGCAAGGACCGGAACATGTTCCGGAAGCACCGGAACATGTTCCGGAAGCGCCGGAACATGTTCCGGAAGGACCGGAACATGTTCCGGAAGCGCCGGAACATGTTCCGGAAGCACCGGAACATGTTCCAGAAGCACCGGAACATGTTCCGGAAGCACCGGAACATGTTCCGGAAGCACCGGAACATGTTCCAGAAGCACCGGAACATGTTCCGGAAGCACCGGAACATGTTCCGGAAGCACCGGAACATGTTCCGGAAGCACCGGAACATGTTCCAGAGGCGCCGGAACATGTTCCGGAAGCGGCGGAACATGTTCCGGAAGCACCGGAACATGTTCCGGAAGGACCCGAACATGTTCCGGTGCTTCCGGATCATGTTCCGGAAGGACCGGAACATGTTCCGGAAGCGCCGGAACATGTTCCGGAAGGACCGGAACATGATCCGGAAGGACCGGAACATGTTCCGGAAGCACCGGAACATGTTCCGGAAGCACCGGAACATGTTCCGGAAGGACCGAAACATGTTCCGGAAGCACCGGAACATGTTCCGGAGGCGCCGGAACATGTTCCGGAAGCACCGGAACATGTTCCGGAAGGACCGGAACATGTTCCGGAAGCACCGGAACATGTTCCGGAAGCACCGGAACATGTTCCAGAAGGACCGGAACATGTTCCGGAAGCACCGGAACATGTTCCGGAAGGACCGGAACATGTTCCGGAAGCGCCGGAAAATGTTCCGGAAGCGCCAGAACATGTTCCGGAAGCACCGGAACATGTTCCGGAAGCCCGGAATCATGTTCTGGAAGCCCCGGATCATGTTCCGAAAGGACCGGAACATGTTGCGGAAGGACCGGAACATGTTCCGGAAGCACGGGAACATGTTCCGGAAGCACCGGAACATGTTCCTGAAGCACCGGAACATGTTCCGGAAGCACCGGAACATGTTCCTGAAGCACCGGAACATGTTCCGGAAGCACCCGAACATGTTCCGAAAGGACCGGAACATGTTCCGGAAGCGCCGGAATATGTTCCGGAAGCACCGGAACATGTTCCGGAAGCACCGGAACATGTTCCGAAAGCGCCGGAACATGTTCCTGAAGCACCGGAACATGTTCCGGAGAGGGCGGGAACATGTTCCGGCGCTTCCGGAACATGTTCCGGCGCTTCCGGAACATGTTCCGGAAGCGCCGGAACATGTTCCGCAAGCACCGCAACATGTTCCGGAAGCACCGGAACATGTTCCGAAAGCGCCGGAACATGTTCCCGAAGCGCCGGAACATGTTCCGATGTTCCCGAAGCGCCGGAACATGTTCCGGAAGGACCGGAACATGTTCCGGAAGCACCGGAACATGTTCCGGAAGGACCGGAACATGTTCGGGAATCGCCGGAACATGTTCCGGAAGCACCGGAACATGTTCCGAAAGCGCCGGAACATGTTCCCGAAGCGCCGGAACATGTTCCGGAAGCACCGGAACATGTTCCGGAAGGACCGGAACATGTTCCGGAATCGCCGGAACATGTTCCCGAGGCACCGGAACATGTTCCGGAAGCGCCGGGACATGTTCCGGAAGGACCAGAACATGTTCCGGAAGCACCGGAACATGTTTCGGAAGGACCGGAACATGTTCCGAAAGGACCGGAACATGTTCCGGAAGCGCCGGAACATGTTCCAGAAGCACCGGAACATGTTCCGGAAGGACCGGAACATGTTCTGGAAGGACCGGAACATGTTCCGGAAGCGCCGGAACATGTTACGGAAGCGCCGGAACATGTTCCGGAAGCGCCGGAACATGTTCCGGAAGCACCGGAACATGTTCCGGAAGGACCGGAACATGTTCCGGAGGCGCCGGAACATGTTCCAGAAGCGCCGGAACATGTTCCGGAAGCGCCGGAACATGTTCCGGAAGCACCGGAACATGTTCCGGAAGGACCGGAACATGTTCCGGAAGCGCCGGAACATGTTCCGGAAGCACCGGAACATGTTCCGGAAGGACCGGAACATGTTCCGGAACGACCGGAACATGTTCCAGAAGCACCGGAACATGTTCCGGAAGCACCGGAACATGTTCCGGAAGCACCGGAACATGTTCCAGAGGCGCCGGAACATGTTCCGGAAGGACCGGAACATGATCCGGAAGGACCGGAACATGTTCCGGAAGCACCGGAACATGTTCCGGAAGCACCGGAACATGTTCCGGAAGGACCGAAACATGTTCCGGAAGCACCGGAACATGTTCCGGAGGCGCCGGAACATGTTCCGGAAGCACCGGAACATGTTCCGGAAGCACCGGAACACGTTCGGGAAGCACCGGAACATGTTCCGGAAGCACCGGAACACGTTCCGGAAGCGCCGGAAAATGTTCCGGAAGCGCCAGAACATGTTCCGGAAGCACCGGAACATGTTCCGGAAGCCCGGAATCATGTTCTGGAAGCCCCGGATCATGTTCCGAAAGGACCGGAACATGTTGCGGAAGGACCGGAACATGTTCCGGAAGCACGGGAACATGTTCCGGAAGCACCGGAACATGTTCCTGAAGCACCGGAACATGTTCCGGAAGCGCCGGAACATGTTCCGGAAGCACCGGAACATGTTCCGGAAGCGCCGGAACATGTTCCGGAAGGACCCGAACATGTTCCGAAAGGACGGGAACATGTTCCGGAAGCGCCGGAATATGTTCCGGAAGCACCGGAACATGTTCCGGAAGCACCGGAACATGTTCCGAAAGCGCCGGAACATGTTCCTGAAGCACCGGAACATGTTCCGGAAGGGCCGGAACATGTTCCGGCGCTTCCGGAACATGTTCCGGCGCTTCCGGAACATGTTCCGGAAGCACCGGAACATGTTCCGCAAGCACCGCAACATGTTCCGGAAGCACCGGAACATGTTCCGAAAGCGCCGGAACATGTTCCCGAAGCGCCGGAACATGTTCCGATGTTCCCGAAGCGCCGGAACATGTTCCGGTCCTTCCGGAACATGTTCCGGAAGCACCGGAACATGTTCCGGAAGGACCGGAACATGTTCCGGAAGCACCGGAACATGTTCCGGAAGGACCGGAACATGTTCCGGATTCGCCGGAACATGTTCCGGAAGCACCGGAACATGTTCCGAAAGCGCCGGAACATGTTCCCGAAGCGCCGGAACATGTTCCGGAAGCACCGGAACATGTTCCGGAAGGACCGGAACATGTTCCGGAATCGCCGGAACATGTTCCCGAGGCACCGGGACATGTTCCGGAAGCGCCGGGACATGTTCCGGAAGGACCAGAACATGTTCCGGAAGCACCGGAACATGTTTCGGAAGGACCGGAACATGTTCCAGAAGGACCGGAACATGTTCCGGAAGCGCCGGAACATGTTCCAGAAGCACCGGAACATGTTCCGGAAGGACCGGAACATGTTCTGGAAGGACCGGAACATGTTCCGGAAGCGCCGGAACATGGTACGGAAGCGCCGGAACATGTTCCGGAAGCACCGGAACATGTTCCGGAGGCGCCGGAACATGTTCCGGAAGCGCCGGAACATGTTCCGGAAGCGCCGGAACATGTTCCGGAAGCACCGGAACATGTTCCGGAAGGACCGGAACATGTTCCGGAAGCGCCGGAACATGTTCCGGAAGCGCCGGAACATGTTCCGGAAGCACCGGAACATGTTCCGGAAGGACCGGAACATGTTCCGGAAGCACCGGAACATGTTCCGGAGGCGCCGGAACATGTTCCGGAAGCGCCGGAACATGTTCCGGAAGCACCGGAACATGTTCCGGAAGGACCGGAACATGTTCCGGAAGGACCGGAACATGTTCCGAAAGCACCGGAACATGTTCCGGAAGCGCCGGAACATGTTCCGGAAGCGCCGGAACATGTTCCGGAAGCGCCGGAACATGATCCGGAAGCACCGGAATATGTTCCGGAAGCACCGGAACATGTTCCGGAAGCGCCGGAAAATGTTCCGGAAGCGCCAGAACATGTTCCGGAAGCACCGGAACATGTTCCGGAAGCCCGGAATCATGTTCTGGAAGCCCCGGATCATGTTCCGAAAGGACCGGAACGTGTTGCGGAAGGACCGGAACATGTTCCGGAAGCACCGGAACATGTTCCGGAAGGACCGGAACATGATCCTGAAGCACCGGAACATGTTCCGGAAGCGCCGGAACATGTTCCGGAAGCACCGGAACATGTTCCGGAAGCGCCGGAACATGTTCCGGAAGGACCCGAACATGTTCCGAAAGGACCGGAACATGTTCCGGAAGCGCCGGAATATGTTCCGGAAGCACCGGAACATGTTCCGGAAGCACCGGAACATGTTCCGAAAGCGCCGGAACATGCTCCCGAAGCGCCGGAACATGTTCCGGAAGCACCGGAACATGTTCCGGAAGGACCGGAACATGTTCCGGAAGCACCGGAACATGTTCCGCAAGCACCGCAACATGTTCCGGAAGCACCGGAACATGTTCCGAAAGCGCCGGAACATGTTTCCGAAGCGCCGGAACATGTTCCGGAAGCACCGGAACATGTTCCGGAAGCGCCGGAACATGTTCCGGAAGGACCCGAACATGTTCCGAAAGGACCGGAACATGTTCCGGAAGCGCCGGAATATGTTCCGGAAGCACCGGAACATGTTCCGGAAGCACCGGAACATGTTCCGAAAGCGCCGGAACATGCTCCCGAAGCGCCGGAACATGTTCCGGAAGCACCGGAACATGTTCCGGAAGGACCGGAACATGTTCCGGAAGCACCGGAACATGTTCCGCAAGCACCGCAACATGTTCCGGAAGCACCGGAACATGTTCCGAAAGCGCCGGAACATGTTTCCGAAGCGCCGGAACATGTTCCGGAAGCACCGGAACATGTTCCGGAAGGACCGGAACATGTTCCTGAATCGCCGGAACATGTTCCCGAGGCACCGGAACATGTTCCGGAAGCGCCGGAACATGTTCCGGAAGGACCAGAACATGTTCCGGAAGCACCGGAACATGTTTCGGAAGGACCGGAACATGTTCCAGAAGGACCGGAACATGTTCCGGAAGCGCCGGAACATGTTCCGGAAGCACCGGAACATGTTCCGGAAGGACCGGAACATGTTCCGGAAGGACCGGAACATGTTCCGGAAGCGCCGGAACATGTTCCGGAAGCGCCGGAACATGTTCCGGAAGGACCGGAACATGTTCCGGAAGGACCGGAACATGTTCCGGAAGCACCGCAACATGTTCCGGAAGCACCGGAACATGTTTTTGGAACGTCGCCGGAACAAGCACTCTACAACAAGAGCAGAGCACAAGGAAGGGTAAAATGGTAACATACATTGTTGTGTAGGGTGCCCCCAGGGGCCCATCGGGTTAGTCTCTTGTTCTCACCTAAAAGTCCTGCGTGGTCGGGGGCCCGGCGGGCGCCCCCGAACTCTTGTCACCCGCCCCACTATCCCCCCAATCCCCCTCACCGACCACCACCCCTTCACCCACCACCCCTTCACCCTCCACCCCTTCACCCACCACCCCTTCACCCTCCACCCCTTCACCCTCCACCCCTTCTCCCACCACCCCTTCAGCCTCCACCCCTTCGACCTCCATCCTTTCCCCCTCCACCCCTTCGACCTGTTCCCCGACGCCCCCATCCCGGTTAGCCCCGGTAGCACCCAAACCTGCCCCCGGTCCATCCCCTTCGTCTCCCCCGTCCCCGTCCCCGTCGTTGCTCTCGTCCCCCTCCTCGTCCGCGTCCGCGTCGTCCTCCTTGTCCTGCTCCTCGGCCGCCATCATCTTGGCGAGGAACTTCTTCGCCTGCATCTTGGTTTTCCAAACCGACGCTCTCGGGATGGCGAAGAGTTCGGGGTCTTTGGGGAAGGCGATCCACGTCTCCCGAGCCCCGGGGGGGGCACCCGCGGCAAGGGCCTCTTTGCCCTGCTCGATCCCCCACTGCCCATTGTCCCGAAAAACTACATACACTTGCTCCCCCGCTTTGTATTTGCACCCCCCCCCCTCTTGCCTTTGGCTTGGCCTTGGGTTGGGGTTGGGGGGGCTGGGCCTTGGGTTGGGGGGGCGCGGCTCTCTTGGGAGCCTTGCGAGGGGCTTTGATGGGCTCCTTGGCCGGGGGGCGGGGCCGGGGCTCCTCGAACGCCGAGGAGTCGGTGGTGGACCCCGAGGAGGAGTCCGTTGAGGAGTCGCTGTACGACTCCTCGCTGGAGGACTCCCCCGGGAGCCACTTTCTTTTTTGGGGGGCTGGTTTGGGGGCGCTCTTGGGTCCCCGCTTGGGGGGGCGTTGGGGTTTGGGTTTGGGTTTGGGTGCTGTTTGGGGGGCTGGGTGGGGGTTCGGGGGTTGGGGTTGCACGGGCGGTGCACACGCGGGCGGGGCGGGGGCCTCTGCGGCCACTTGTTGGCAGTGCGGCGGCGCTGGGGACATGTCGCCAATGCTGCACCACCCCTCGATGCGCGTCGCGAGAACGCTGCCGCGGGCTGCCACGTAGTCCATCATGGCCTTGAGGAACTCGAGCACGGCGACGGGCTGCAAGTGCAACTGCTGAAGCAACGTACCCAAATAGATGGGCCGGGGATCGCTTCCTGGCCAACGAAGGATCACCCGAACGGCGCGCGGGTCCGAAGGGTTGACCTGGATGTCCTCCACCTACATGGAGGATAGCCAGGATGAGTGTTCCAGCGACGTTCCAATAAGCTGTTCCGGCGACGTTTAAAAGGCTTTTCAAACATTTTTTGGTGACAGATTGGAACGTCGCCAGAACAAACTGTTTGGAACGTCGCCGGAACAATGCACCGGCACGCCAACCATGTGCATTTTTGGGCCCTATTGGCCATGTGGACATGCTTGCGGGGGGCCATACCCGCACGCGCGTGTCCAAGTTCTCCTTGATCGCCGCCAACGCTTGCCGCAATTGCGAGGTTGGCGTGCGCTCACGTTCCGCTAGCACTGCCCGAACGGCAGATTGTTGGTGCCGCTGCGCGTCGTCCTCGCACTTGACGCGTAGGGCGCCAGGCCGCGACAGCGTTTGGCCAACGACGAAGCCATGGTATTTGCCTTCGTCCTCGACCACATAGATGCCGTCGCGGAGGATTCGGGTCCAATTGGCCCGAAAGAGGACGGTGTCCTTGCAGGGAGTCGCCCTCACCTCGCCAAGGCCGTGGTCGGCCCAACGCTCAAAAATGAGGTGCCAATGGCAACTCCCCGCACTGACAGAGCCCGCGGTTAGAAATTTGCCCCCCTGCGCCTTGCTTGGGAGCCAGTCGTTGGGGAGGGGTGCCGTGCGCCCTGTCCCCGGCCCGGTCACCCAGGACACCGGGACCCCCCCTGGCGCGGACCCCTCCTCCCGGCGACAGCGGCAATCACGCTGCTCCTTGCAGTGCAGTTGCTTGTGCAGGAAGCGCTGAAGCAGCCAACGGAGCGTGTAAATGGTGGGGTGGGGGGCTCGTAGGACACATGCGTCCAGGGGGGGGGGGGGGGTTGGGGCCTACCATCTCCCTTGTCCAGGGAAAATTGGCAGCTTTTGCTGCCAGGGATGAGCCAGGTCGGTTGCGCATCCAATCCGTAATGCGCAAGACGCCGCCGGCGTCATCCCCCTCCCCCTCCCCATCACCATCCCCCTCCCCATCCCCATCCCCCCCCCCCTCTTCTTCCTCTCTCTTAACCCCCGGGTTAGCCCTCCGCTCTTCATCCTTCTCATCCACCACCACCTCACCCAGCTCCACAATGTCATCGTCGTTGACACCCCCTTCCTGTTTCACCTGCACCTCCCCACCCATGCCCTGCAACTCCCTTTCAAGCACCTCCACCGCCTTCTGCGCCTCCCTTACCCGCCGGTTCCCCTCCAGAACCCTCTCGCCCGCGTGCCCCCCCCCCCGGTGATGTCCCCACGCCGCCGGCACTCCGCCAATTTCGCAGACCATTTTTTCACCCGGCGGCGGAGGCTTTCAACATTGCCCCTCGCCTCTTGCACCTCCCCCAGAACCACGGCGTGCTCCCGAACCCCCCCCCCCCCGTTACTCATTGAGCTCCCAGTCGAGGGCTCGGGCAACTGGGGGCGATGCGCTTGGAGAGGCGCGACTGGTGCGGCCCCTTGTGGGGCAGGCCGTGGCGCCTCCGATGGCCGGTGAGCGGGGGTTGCCCACGGAGGATGTTTGGGAGCGCCCTGAGGTGGGGGAGGGGCTGGCGAAGCCAGCGCAGAGGTGCTGCGTGGCTCGGAGCGCGTGGCCCCCTGTGCCCCCAGTGGGGCTGGCGGGGGTGGTGCAGCCAGTGCTGCCCCCAGGGCCTCGGTCTCGGTCATCCCGTCCTGCAGACAAGGATGCCGGAGAGAGGCGAACCCTACCCAGACACCTTGTTCCGGCGACGTTCCAACAACCTGTTCCGGCGACGTTCTGGCGACGTTCCAGTGGCCGCTGGAACGTCGCCAGAACGTCGCCGGAACAGGTTGTTGGAACGTCGCCGGAACAGTGGAAAATAGGCACAGTTCCGCGCGCGCACAGTGCGCACTGCGTGCACTACGGCCCCGTGGGGGGGGGGGACATCCACTACAAAGAATCCTAGCCCCTTTATGGGCATGGGGCACGAACAATCACTCGGGGTTCTTGGGTTTTCCCCTTCCCCTGGACAACAAAGGGTCCTAGCCCCTTTATGGGCATGGGGCACATACAATCACTGGGGGTTCTTGGGTTTTCCCCTTCCCCTAGACAACAAAGATTCCTAGCCCCTTTATGGGCATGGGGCACAAATAATCACTGGGGGTTCTTGGGTTTTCCCCTTCCCCTGGACAACAAAGATTCCTAGCCCCTTTATGGGCATGGGGCACAAATAATCACTGGGGGTTCTTGGGTTTTCCCCTTCCCCTGGACAACAAAGATTCCTAGCCCCTTTATGGGCATGGGGCACAAATAATCACTGGGGGTTCTTGGGTTTTCCCCTTCCCCTGGACAACAAAGATTCCTAGCCCCTTTATGGGCATGGGGCACGAATAATCACTGGGGGTTCTTGGGTTTTCCCCTTCCCCTCAACAACAAATCATCAAATTCCTAAAGAGCAAAGAGCAAAAGGGACACAGGGGGGAGCGGGGGGAGCAGGGCAGGCAAGGACACACAAACCCAACGCACCGATTTCCACTGCGCGCAAAGCGCGCCAAAGCATACACCCAAACCCAAACCCAAACCTAGGCCCAAACCAAAACCCGCACCCGAACCCACACCCAACCCCTAGCCCAAACCCAAGCCCAAACCCACACCCAAGCCCAAACCCACACCCGGGCCCAAGCCCAAACCCACACCCAGCCCCAAGCCCAAACCCAAGCCCAAAACCCCACCCAAGCCCAAACCCGCAAACCTGCATATTCTTGGTGGCCTTCAGAAGCGCCAACATCATTTGCATCATATCTGCGCTGACGGGCGCGGCCATGGATAGGAGCAGAGGAAAGAAGAGAGCTGAGGAACGGGGGTGGTGCAGAGGGGGTGGTCTCTAGTGCAGCCCTGGGAACACAAGGCACATGTCGAACAGCATAATGTTGGTGGAGATGAATGTGAAAGTACAAGAAAACCCATTGCAACACTTGCCGCAGGGCGTCGGCGTCCGGATCAATGGACGCCTGCGAGCGACCGCAGCTGGCGGTCCCAGTAGCCGTTTGCCGGCCACCGCCCCGGGCACTGTGTTCGTTGAAAGCTTGCTTCAGGAAGCGGTTAAGGCTTTCGACAATGTCATTGGAGAACATTGCCAATCCGAACGGCCAAATGTTGTCCAATACGCGATCCGCATCCTCCTCCAGGAACAGGAGGTAATGGGATGCGGACCTAGGAGCACAATGCACCCGGAAGGCAGCTGCCGCTGCCCGGCATTGGGGACGCGTACCCACCTGATAGGTGTGGTACAGGTCCTTCAAAAGCTTCGCCATCCCCATCACAGCCCTATAGAGGGGCTCCTCCGGCCCAACCGACAGCAACATTGCAACATCGGGCCAAGCCGCAAACAGGCGCGACTTCTCCTCACCATCCGGGGAACAATCCTTGCTCAGGCGGCACCCAGTGCGATGCTCATGCAATACCGCCTGAATCGCCGCACGGGACACCTCATCGCCCCCGGCTAGCCGCTTTGCCGCCAACCGCTCAATGTTGGTCATTTGCAACCGGCCCATTGCCATGCAACAGTGCAGAATGCACATGACAACGCGGCACCGGGCAATGACCACCACTGGTTCCACGGAACAACCTGCGGCCTTCAGCGATGGTGTTCCCAACAAGAAGGACGTCCGCTGTGTGTGGTCCGACTCGGTGGTCCGGACCACGTCTTTGCCCCGCCACACAGCGGCGTCGGAGTCCCAAATCCCCTCGTTGTATAGTGACCCCACTTGTGGGGCCGGTATGATCCTGATAATGCGGCGCACCCAGGGGGAATCACCACCGAGCCAGGCATCGGCCGCTTCCTCATGGGAATTGAAGACCACCCGGTGGGTGTCCACGACCTCCTGGATGGCCTAAGAAAAAAACATCAATTTTGTTGGAACCAGATTGTTCCGGTGGCGGTTCCAACAAAACACTTGAACGTTCCCGGAACGTCGCCGGAACAAGTTATCGGAACGTCGCCGGAACAACATGTTCCGGAAGCACCGGAACATGTTCCGGAAGCGCCGGAAGGAACATGTTCCGGAAGCGCCGGAACATGTTCCGGAAGCACCGGAACATGTTCCGGAAGCACCGGAACATGTTCCGGAAGCACCGGAACATGTTCCGGTGCTTCCGGAACATGTTCCGCAAGGACCGGAACATGTTCCGGAAGCGCCGGAACATGTTCCTGAAGGACCGGAACATGTTCCAGTCCTTCCGGAACATGTTCCGGAAGCACCGGATTATGTTCCGGAAGCACCGGAACATGTTCCGGAAGGACCGGAACATGTTCCGGAAGGACCGGAACATGTTCCGGAAGCGCCGGAACATGTTCCGGAAGCACCGGAACATGTTCCGGAAGCACCGGAACATGTTCCGGAAGCACCGGAACATGTTCCGGAAGCGCCGGAACATGTTCCGGAAGCACCGGAACATGTTCCGGAAGAGCACCGGAACATGTTCCGGAAGCACCGGAACATGTTCCGCAAGCACCGGAACATGTTCCGGAAGCACCGGAACATGTTCCGGAAGCACCGGAACATGTTCCCGAAGCGCCAGAACATGTTCCGGAAGCACCGGAACATGTTCCGGAAGGACCGGAACATGTTCCGGAAGCGCCGGAACATGTTCCGGAAGCGCCGGAACATGTTCCGGAAGCGCCGGAACATGTTCCGGAAGCACCGGAACATGTTCCGGTGCTTCCGGAACATGTTCCGCAAGGACCGGAACATGTTCCGGAAGCGCCGGAACATGTTCCTGAAGGACCGGAACATGTTCCGGAAGGACCGGAACATGTTCCGGTGCTTCCGGAAAATGTTCCGGAAGCACTGGAACATGTTCCGGAAGCACCGGAACATGTTCCGGAAGCACCGGAACATGTTCCGGAAGAGCACCGGAACATGTTCCGGAAGCACCGGAACATGTTCCGGAAGCGCCGGAACATGTTCCGGAAGCACCGGAACATGTTCCGGAAGCACCGGAACATGTTCCGGAAGCACCGGAACATGTTCCGGAAGCACCAGAACATGTTCCGAAAGCGACGGAACATGTTCCGGAAGCACCGGAACATGTTCCGGAAGCACCGGAAGATGTTCCGGAAGCGCCGGAACATGTTCCGGAAGCACCGGAACATGTTCCGGAAGCGCCGGAACATGTTCCGGAAGGACCCGAACATGTTCCGAAAGGACCGGAACATGTTCCGAAAGCGCCGGAACATGTTCCGGAGGCACCGGAACATGTTCCGGAAGCACCGGAACATGTTCCGGAAGGACCGGAACATGTTCCGGAAGCGCCGGAACATGTTCCGGAAGCACCGGAACATGTTCCGGAAGCACCGGAACATGTTCCGGAAGCACCGGAACATGTTCCGGAAGCGCCGGAACATGTTTCGGAAGGACCGGAACATGTTCCGGAAGCCGGAAGCGCCGGAACATGTTCCGGAAGCACCGGAACATGTTCCGGAAGGAACGGAACATGTTCCGGGAGCACCGGAACATGTTCCGGAAGCGCCGGAACATGTTCCGGAAGGACCGGAACATGTTCCGGAAGCGCCGGAAAATGTTCCGGAAGCGCCGGAACATGTTCCGGAAGCACCGGAACATGTTCCGGAAGGACCGGATCATGTTCCGGAAGCCCCGGATCATGTTCCGGAAGGACTGGAACATGTTCCGGAAGGACCGGAACATGTTCCGGAAGCACCGGAACATGTTCCGGAAGCACCGGAACATGTTCTGGAAGCGCCGGAACATGTTCCGGAAGCACCGGAACATGTTCCGGAAGCGCCGGAATATGTTCGGGAAGCGCGGGAACATGTTCCGGAATGACCGGAACATGTTCCGGAAGGACCGGAACATGTTCCGGAAGCACCTGAACATGTTCCGGAAGGACCGGAACATGTTCCGGAAGGACCGGAACATGTTCCGGAGGCGCCGGAACATGTTCCGGAAGCACCGGAACATGTTCCGGAAGCACCGGAACATGTTCCAGTGCTTCCGGAACATGTTTCGGAAGCGCCGGAACATGTTCCGGAAGCACCGGAACATGTTCCGGAAGGACCGGAACAAGTTCCGGAAGGACCGGAACATGTTCCGGAAGCGCCGGAACATGTTCCGGAAGCGCCGAAACATGTTCTGGAAGCGCCGGAACATGTTCCGGAAGGACCGGAACATGTTCCGGAAGCACCGGAACATGTTCCGGAAGCACCGGAACATGTTCCGGAAGCGCCGGAACATGTTTCGGAAGGACCGGAACATGTTCCGGAAGCCGGAAGCGCCGGAACATGTTCCGGAAGCACCGGAACATGTTCCGGAAGGAACGGAACATGTTCCGGGAGCACCGGAACATGTTCCGGAAGCGCCGGAACATGTTCCGGAAGGACCGGAACATGTTCCGGAAGCGCCGGAAAATGTTCCGGAAGCGCCGGAACATGTTCCGGAAGCACCGGAACATGTTCCGGAAGGACCGGATCATGTTCCGGAAGCCCCGGATCATGTTCCGGAAGGACTGGAACATGTTCCGGAAGGACCGGAACATGTTCCGGAAGCACCGGAACATGTTCCGGAAGCACCGGAACATGTTCCGCAAGCGCCGGAACATGTTCTGGAAGCGCCGGAACATGTTCCGGAAGCACCGGAACATGTTCCGGAAGCGCCGGAATATGTTCGGGAAGCGCGGGAACATGTTCCGGAATGACCGGAACATGTTCCGGAAGGACCGGAACATGTTCCGGAAGCACCTGAACATGTTCCGGAAGGACCGGAACATGTTCCGGAAGGACCGGAACATGTTCCGGAGGCGCCGGAACATGTTCCGGAAGCACCGGAACATGTTCCGGAAGCACCGGAACATGTTCCAGTGCTTCCGGAACATGTTTCGGAAGCGCCGGAACATGTTCCGGAAGCACCGGAACATGTTCCGGAAGGACCGGAACAAGTTCCGGAAGGACCGGAACATGTTCCGGAAGCGCCGGAACATGTTCCGGAAGCGCCGAAACATGTTCTGGAAGCGCCGGAACATGTTCCGGAAGGACCGGAACATGTTCCGGAAGCACCGGAACATGTTCCGGAAGCACCGGAACATGTTCCGGAAGGACCGGAACATGTTCCGGAAGCGCCAAAACATGTTCCGGAAGCACCGGAACATGTTCCGGAAGCACCGGAACATGTTCCTGAAGCACCGGAACATGTTCCGGAAGCGCCGGAACATGTTCCGGAAGGACCTGAACATGTTCCGAAAGGACCCGAACATGTTCCGGAAGCACCGGAACATGTTCCGGAAGCGCCGGAACATGTTCTGGAAGCACCGGAACATGTTCCGGAAGCACCGGAACCTGTTCCGGAAGCGCCGGAACATGTTCCGGAAGCGCCGAAACATGTTCCGGAAGCGCCGGAACATGTTCCGGAAGCACCGGAACATGTTCCGGAAGCGCCGGAACATGTTCCGGAAGGACCCGAACATGTTCCGGAAGGACCGGAACATGTTCCGGAAGCACCGGAACATGTTCCGGAAGGACCGGAACATGTTCTGGAAGCGCCAAAACATGTTCCGGAAGCACCGGAACATGTTCCGGAAGCACCGGAACATGTTCCTGAAGCACCGGAACATGTTCCGGAAGCGCCGGAACATGTTCCGGAAGGACCTGAACATGTTCCGAAAGGACCGGAACATGTTCCGGAAGCGCCGGAACATGTTTCGGAAGGACCGGAACATGTTCCGGAAGCCGGAAGCGCCGGAACATGTTCCGGAAGCACCGGAACATGTTCCGGTGCTTCCGGAACATGTTCCGGAAGCGCCGGAACTTGTTCCGGAAGGACCGGAACATGTTCACCGGAACATGTTCCGGAAGCGCCGGAACATGTTCCGGAAGGAGCGGAACATGTTCCGGAAGGACCGGAACATGTTCCGGAAGCGCCGGAAAATGTTCCGGAAGCGCCGGAACATGTTCCGGAAGCGCCGGAACATGTTCCGGAAGGACCGGAACATGTTCCGGAAGGACTGGAACATGTTCCGGAAGCGCCGGAAAATGTTCCGGAAGCGCCGGAACATGTTCGGGAAGCACCGGAACATGTTCTGGAAGCACCGGAACATGTTCCGGAAGCACCGGGACATGTTCCGCAAGCGCCGGAACATGTTCTGGAAGCGCCGGAACATGTTCCGGAAGCACCGGAACATGTTCCCGAAGCGCCGGAACATATTCCAGAAAGCGCCGGAACATGTTCGGGAAGCACGGGAACATGTTCCGGAAGGACCGGAACATGTTCCGGAAGGACCGGCACATGTTCCGGAAGCACCTGAACATGTTCCGGAAGGACCGGAACATGTTCCGGAAGCACCGGAACATGTTCCGGAAGCACCGGAACATGTTCCGGAAGCACCAGAACATGTTCCGGAAGCGACGGAACATGTTCCGGAAGCACCGGAACATGTTCCGGAAGCACCGGAAGATGTTCCGGAAGCGCCGGAACATGTTCCGGAAGCACCGGAACATGTTCCGGAAGCGCCGGAACATGTTCCGGAAGGACCCGAAAATGTTCCGAAAGGACCGGAACATGTTCCGGAAGCGCCGGAACATGTTCCGGAGGCACCGGAACATGTTCCGGAAGCACCGGAAGATGTTCCGGAAGGACCGGAACATGTTCCGGAAGCACCGGAACATGTTCCGGAAGCGCCGGAACATGTTTCGGAAGGACCGGAACATGTTCCGGAAGCCGGAAGCGCCGGAACATGTTCCGGAAGCACCGGAACATGTTCCGGAAGGACCGGAACATGTTCCGGAAGGACCGGAACATGTTCCGGAAGCGCCGGAAAATGTTCCGGAAGCGCCGGAACATGTTCCGGAAGCACCGTAACATGTTCCGGAAGGACCGGATCATGTTCCGGAAGCCCCGGATCATGTTCCGGAAGGACTGGCACATGTTCCGGAAGGACCGGAACATGTTCCGGAAGGACCGGAACATGTTCTGGAAGCACCGGAACATGTTCCGGAAGCACCGGAACATGTTCCGGAAGCGCCCGAACATGTTCCGGAAGCGCCGGAACATGTTCCGGAAGCACCGGAACATGTTCCGGAAGCGCCGGAACATATTCCGGAAGCGCTGGAACATGTTCGGGAAGCGCGGGAACATGTTCCGGAAGGACCGGAACATGTTCCGGAAGGACCGGAACATGTTCCGGAAGCACCTGAACATGTTCCGGAAGGACCGGAACATGTTCCGGAGGCGCCGGAACATGTTCCGGAAGCGCCGGAACACGTTCCGGAAGCACCGGAACATGTTCCGGTGCTTCCGGAACATGTTTCGGAAGCGCCGGAACATGTTCCGGAAGCACCGGAACAAGTTCCGGAAGGACCGGAACATATTCCGGAAGCGCCGGAACATGTTCCGGAAGCGCCGAAACATGTTCTGGAAGCGCCGGAACATGTTCCGGAAGCACCGGAACATGTTCCGGAAGCGCCGGAACATGTTCGGGAAGGACCCGAACATGTTCCGGAAGAACCGGAACATGTTCCGGAAGCACCGGAACGTGTTCCGTAAGCACCGGAACATGTTCCGGAAGCGCCAAAACATGTTCCGGAAGCACCGGAACATGTTCCGGAAGCACCGGAACATGTTCCTGAAGCACCGGAACTTGTTCCGGAAGCGCCGGAACATGTTCCGGAAGGACCTGAACATGTTCCGAAAGGACCCGAAAATGTTCCGGAAGCACCGGAACATGTTCCGGAAGCGCCGGAACATGTTCTGGAAGCACCGGAACATGTTCCGGAAGCACCGGAACCTGTTCCAGAAGCGCCGCAACATGTTCCGGAAGCGCCGAAACATGTTCTGGAAGCGCCGGAACATGTTCCGGAAGCACCGGAACATGTTCCGGAAGCGCCGGAACATGTTCCGGGAGGACCCGAACATGTTCCGGAAGGACCGGAACATGTTCCGGAAGGACCGGAACATGTTCCGGAAGGACCGGCACATGTTCCGGAAGCACCGGAACATGTTCTGGAGGCACCGGAACATGTTCCGGAAGCACCGGAACATGTTCCTGAAGCACCGGAACATGTTCTGGAAGCGCCGGAACATGTTCCGGAAGGACCTGAACATGTTCCGAAAGGACCGGAACATGTTCCGGAAGCGCCGGAACATGTTTCGGAAGGACCGGAACATCTTCCGGAAGCCGGAAGCGCCGGAACATGTTCCGGAAGCACCGGAACATGTTCCGGAAGCACCGGAACATGTTCCGGAAGGACCGGAACATGTTCCGGTGCTTCCGGAACATGTTCCGGAAGCGCCGGAACTTGTTCCGGAAGGACCGGAACATGTTCCGCAAGCGCCGGAACATGTTCCGGAAGCGCCGGAACATGTTCCGGAAGCACCGGAACATGTTCCGGAAGGACCGGATCATGTTCCGGAAGCCCCGGATCATGTTCCGGAAGGACTGGAACATGTTCCGGAAGGACCGGAACATGTTCCGGAAGCACCGGAACATGTTCCGGAAGCACCGGAACATGTTCCGCAAGCGCCGGAACATGTTCTGGAAGCGCCAGAACATGTTCCGGAAGCACCGGAACATGTTCCGGAAGCGCCGGAACATATTCCAGAAGCGCCGGAACATGTTCCGGAAGGACCGGAACATGTTCCGGAAGCACCGGAACATGTTCCGGAAGCGCCGGAACATGTTCCTGAAGGACCGGAACATGTTGCGGAAGGACCGGAACATGTTCCGGAAGGACCGGAACATGTTCCGGAAGCACTGGAACATGTTCCGGAAGCACCGGAACATGTTCCGGAAGCACCGGAACATGTTCCGGAAGGACCGGAACATGTTCCGGAAGCGCCGGAACATGTTCCGGAAGGACCCGAACATGTTCCGGAAGCACCGGAACATGTTCCGGAAGCGCCGGAACATGTTCCGGAGGCACCGGAACATGTTCCGGAAGCACCGGAACATGTTCCGGAAGCACCGGAACATGTTCCGGAAGGACCGGAACATGTTCCGGAAGCGCCGGTACATGTTCCGGAAGGACCGGAACATGTTCCGGAAGCACCGGAACATGTTCCGGAAGCGCCGGAACATGTTCCGGCGCTTCCGGAACATGTTCCGGAAACCCCGGAACATGTTCCGGAAGCACCGGAACATGTTCCGGAAGCGCCGGAACATGTTTAGGAAGGACCGGAACATGTTCCAGAAGCGCCGGAACATGTTTCGGAAGGACCGGAACATGTTCCGGAAGCACCGGAACATGTTCCGGAAGGACCGGAACATGTTCCGGAAGGACCGGAACATGTTCCGGAAGCACCGGAACATGTTCCGGAAGCGCCGGAACATGTTCCGGAAGGACCGGAACATGTTCCGGAAGGACCGGAACACGTTCCGCAAGCACCGGAACATGTTCCGGAAGGACCAGAACATGTTCCGGAAGGACCGGAACATGTTCCGGAAGGACCGGAACATGTTCCGGAAGCGCCAAAACATGTTCCGGAAGCACCGGAACATGTTCAGGAAGCACCGGAACATGTTCCGGAAGCGCCGGAACATGTTCCGGAAGCACCGGAACATGTTCCGGAAGCGCCGGAACATGTTCCGGAAGGACCTGAACATGTTCCGAAAGGACCCGAACATGTTCCGTAAGCACCGGAACATGTTCCGGAAGCGCCGGAACATGTTCTGGCAGCACCGGAACATGTTCCGGAAGGACCGGAACATGTTCCGGAAGCGCCGGAACATGTTCCTGAAGGACCGGAACATGTTCCGGAAGGACCGGAAAATGTTCCGGAAGCACCGGAACATGTTCCGGAAGCACCGGAACATGTTCCGGAAGCGCCGGAACATGTTCCGGAAGGACCGGAACATGTTCCGGAAGGACCGGAACACGTTCCGCAAGCACCGGAACATGTTCCGGAAGGACCAGAACATGTTCCGGAAGGACCGGAACATGTTCCGGAAGGACCGGAACATGTTCCGGAAGCGCCGAAACATGTTCCGGAAGCACCGGAACATGTTCAGGAAGCACCGGAACATGTTCCTGAAGCACCGGAACATGTTCCGGAAGCGCCGGAACATGTCCCGGAGGCACCGGAACATGTTCCGGAAGCGCCGGAACATGTTCCGGAAGGACCTGAACATGTTCCGAAAGGACCGGAACATGTTCCGTAAGCACCGGAACATGTTCCGGCGCTTCCGGAACATGTTCTGGTGCTTCCTGAACATGTTCCGGTGCTTCCGGAACATGTTTTGGCGCTTCCGGAACATGTTCCGGTCCTTCCGGAACATGTTCCGGTCCTTCCGGAACATGTTCCGGTGCTTGCGGAACGTGTTCCGGTCCTTCCGGAACATGTTCCGGCGCTTCCGGAACATGTTCCGGTGCTTCCGGAACATGTTCCGGTCCTTCCGGAACATGTTCCGGTCCTTCCGGAACATGTTCCGGTGCTTCCGGAACATGTTCCGGTGCTTCCGAAACATTTTCCGGCGCTTCTGGAACACGTTCCGTTCCTTCAGGAACATGTTCCGGCGCTTACGGAACATGTTCCGGTGCTTCCGGAACATGTTCCGGGGCTTCCGGAACATGTTCCGGAAGCGCCGGAACATGTTCCGGCGCTTCCGGAACATGTTCCGGTGCTTCCGGAACATGTTCCGGTCCTTCCGGAACATGTTCCGGCGCTTCCGGAACATGTTCCGGTCCTTCCGGAACATGTTCCGGTGCTTCCGGAACATGTTCCGGTGCTTCCGGAACATGTTCCGGTGCCTCCGGAACATGTTCCGGCGCTTCCGGAACATGTTCCGGTGCTTCCGGAACATGTTCCGGCGCTTCCGGAACATGTTCCGGTCCTTCCGGAACATGTTCCGGCGCTTCCGGAACATGTTCCGGTCCTTCCGGAACATGTTCCGGTGCTTCCAGAACATGTTCCGGCGCTTCCGGAACATGTTCCGGTGCTTCCGGAACATGTTCCGGTCCTTCCGGAACATGTTCCGGTCCTTCCGGAAGATGTTCCGGTGCTTGCGGAACGTGTTCCGGTCCTTCCGGAACATGTTCCGGCGCTTCCGGAACATGTTCCGGTGCTTCCGGAACATGTTCCGGTCCTTCCGGAACATGTTCCGGTCCTTCCGGAACATGTTCCGGTGCTTCCGGAACATGTTTTGGTCCTTCCGAAACATTTTCCGGCGCTTCTGGAACACGTTCCGTTCCTTCCGAAACATGTTCCGGCGCTTCCGGAACATGTTCCGGTGCTTCCGGAACATGTTCCGGGGCTTCCGGAACATGTTCCGGAAGCGCCGGAACATGTTCCGGGGCTTCCGGAACATGTTCCGGTGCTTCCGGAACATGTTCCGGTCCTTCCGGAACATGTTCCGGCGCTGTTCCGGTCCTTCCGGAACATGTTCCGGTGCTTCCGGAACATGTTCCGGTGCTTCCGGAACATGTTCCGGTGCCTCCGGAACATGTTCCGGCGCTTCCGGAACATGTTCCGGTGCTTCCGGAACATGTTCCGGCGCTTCCGGAACATGTTCCGGTCCTTCCGGAACATGTTCCGGCGCTTCCGGAACATGTTCCGGTCCTTCCGGAACATGTTCCGGTGCTTCCGGAACATGTTCCGGAAGCGCCGGAACATGTTCCGGAAGGACCTGAACATGTTCCGAAAGGACCCGAACATGTTCCGTAAGCACCGGAACATGTTCCGGAAGCGCCGGAACATGTTCTGGAAGCACCGGAACATGTTCCGGAAGGACCGGAACATGTTCCGGAAGGACCGGAACATGTTCCGGAAGCGCCGGAACATGTTCCTGAAGGACCGGAACATGTTCCGGAAGGACCGGAAAATGTTCCGGAAGCGCCGGAACATGTTCCGGAAGCACCGGAACATGTTCCGGAAGCGCCGGAACATGTTCCGGAAGGACCGGAACGTGTTCCGGAAGGACCGGAACACGTTCCGCAAGCACCGGAACATGTTCCGGAAGGACCAGAACATGTTCCGGAAGGACCGGAACATGTTCCGGAAGGACCGGAACATGTTCCGGAAGCGCCGAAACATGTTCCGGAAGCACCGGAACATGTTCAGGAAGCACCGGAACATGTTCCTGAAGCACCGGAACATGTTCCGGAAGCGCCGGAACATGTCCCGGAAGCACCGGAACATGTTCCGGAAGCGCCGGAACATGTTCCGGAAGGACCTGAACATGTTCCGGAAGCGCCGGAACATGTTCTGGAAGCACCGGAACATGTTCCGGAAGGACCGGAACATGTTCCGGAAGCGCCGCAAACATGTTCCGGAAGCGCCGGAACATGTTCCGGAAGGACCGGAACATGTTCCGGAAGCGCCGGAACATGTTCCTGAAGGACCGGAACATGTTCCGGAAGGACCGGAACATGTTCCGGTGCTTCCGGAACATCTTCCGGTGCTTCCGGAACATGTTCCGGAAGCACCGGAACATGTTCCGGAAGCACCGGAAGATGTTCCGGAAGCACCGGAAGATGTTCCGGAAGCACCGGAACATGTTCCGGAAGCGCCGGAACATGTTTCGGAAGGACCGGAACATGTTCCGGAAGCGCCGGAACATGTTCCGCAAGGACCGGAACATGTTCCGGAAGCACCGGAACATGTTCCGGAAGCACCGGAACATGTTCCGGAAGCGCCGGGACATGTTCCGGAAGGACCGGAACATGTTCCGGAAGGACCGGAACACGTTCCGCAAGCACCGGAACATGTTCCGGAAGGACCAGAACATGTTCCGGAAGGACCGGAACATGTTCTGGAAGCGCCGGAAAATGTTCCGGAAGCGCCGGAACATGTTCCGGAAGCACCGGAACATGTTCCGGAAGCCGCGGATCATGTTCCGGAAGCCCCGGATCATGTTCTGGAAGGACTGGAACATGTTCCGGAAGGACCGGAACATGTTCCGGAACCACCGGAACATGTTCCGGAAGCACGGGAACATGTTCCGCAAGCGCCGGAACATGTTCTGGAAGCGCCGGAACATGTTCCGGAAGCACCGGAACATGTTGCGGAAGCGCTGGAACATATTCCGGAAGCGCCGAAACATGTTCGGGAAGCGCGGGAACATGTTCCGGAAGGACCGGAACATGTTCCGGAAGGACCGGAACATGTTCCGGAAGCACCTGAACATGTTCCGGAAGGACCGGAACATGTTCCGGAAGCGCCGGAACATGTTCCGGAAGGACCGGAACATGTTCCGGAAGGACCGGAACATGTTCCTGAAGCACCGCAACATGTTCCGGAGGCGCCGGAACATGTTCCGGAAGCACCGGAACATGTTCCGGAAGCGCCGGAACATGTTCCGGAAGGACCGGAACGTGTTCCGGAAGGACCGGAACACGTTCCGCAAGCACCGGTACATGTTCCGGAAGGACCAGAACATGTTCCGGAAGGACCGGAACATGTTCCGGAAGGACCGGAACATGTTCCGGAAGCGCCGAAACATGTTCCGGAAGCACCGGAACATGTTCAGGAAGCACCGGAACATGTTCCTGAAGCACCGGAACATGTTCCGGAAGCGCCGGAACATGTCCCGGAAGCACCGGAACATGTTCCGGAAGCGCCGGAACATGTTCCGGAAGGACCTGAACATGTTCCGGAAGCGCCGGAACATGTTCTGGAAGCACCGGAACATGTTCCGGAAGGACCGGAACATGTTCCGGAAGCGCCGCAAACATGTTCCGGAAGCGCCGGAACATGTTCCGGAAGGACCGGAACATGTTCCGGAAGCGCCGGAACATGTTCCTGAAGGACCGGAACATGTTCCGGAAGGACCGGAACATGTTCCAGTGCTTCCGGAACATCTTCCGGTGCTTCCGGAACATGATCCGGAAGCACCGGAACATGTTCCGGAAGCACCGGAAGATGTTCCGGAAGCACCGGAAGATGTTCCGGAAGCACCGGAACATGTTCCGGAAGCGCCGGAACATGTTTCGGAAGGACCGGAACATGTTCCGGAAGCGCCGGAACATGTTCCGCAAGGACCGGAACATGTTCCGGAAGCACCGGAACATGTTCCGGAAGCACCGGAACATGTTCCGGAAGCACCGGAACATGTTCCGGAAGCGCCGGGACATGTTCCGGAAGGACCGGAACATGTTCCGGAAGGACCGGAACACGTTCCGCAAGCACCGGAACATGTTCCGGAAGGACCAGAACATGTTCCGGAAGCACCGGAACATGTTCCGGAAGCGCCGGAACATGTTCCGGAAGCACCGGAACATGTTCCGGAAGCCGCGGATCATGTTCCGGAAGCCCCGGATCATGTTCTGGAAGGACTGGAACATGTTCCGGAAGGACCGGAACATGTTCCGGAACCACCGGAACATGTTCCGGAAGCACGGGAACATGTTCCGCAAGCGCCGGAACATGTTCTGGAAGCGCCGGAACATGTTCCGGAAGCACCGGAACATGTTGCGGAAGCGCTGGAACATATTCCGGAAGCGCCGAAACATGTTCGGGAAGCGCGGGAACATGTTCCGGAAGGACCGGAACATGTTCCGGAAGGACCGGAACATGTTCCGGAAGCACCTGAACATGTTCCGGAAGGACCAGAACATGTTCCGGAAGCGCCGGAACATGTTCCGGAAGGACCGGAACATGTTCCGGAAGGACCGGAACATGTTCCTGAAGCACCGCAACATGTTCCGGAGGCGCCGGAACATGTTCCGGAAGCGCGGAAACATGTTCCAGAAGCACCGGAACATGTTCCGGCGCTTCCGGAACATGTTCCGGTGCTTCCGGAACATGTTTCGGAAGCGCCGGAACATGTTCCGGAAGCGCCGGAACATGTTCTGGAAGCGCCGGAACATGTTCCGGAAGGACCCGAACATGTTCCGGAAGGACCCGAACATGTTCCGGAAGGACCGGAACATGTTCCGGAAGCGTCCGGAACATGTTTTGGCGCTTCCGGAACATGTTCCGGTCCTTCCGGAACATGTTCCGGTGCTTCCGGAACATGTTCCGGTCCTTCCGGAACATGTTCCGGTCCTTCCGGAACATGTTCCCGTCCTTCCGGAACATGTACCGGTCCTTCCGGAACCTATTCCCGCGCTTCCGGAACATGTTCCGGCGCTTCCGGAACATGTTCCGGCGCTTCCGGAACATGTTCCGGCGCCTCCGGAACATGTTCCGGTGCTTCCGGAACATGTTCCGGTCCTTCCGGAACATGTTCCGGTCCTTCCGGAACATGTTCCGGCGCTTCCAGAACATGTTCCGGTCCTTCCGAAACATGTTCCGGTCATTCCGGAACATGTTCCGGCGCTTCCGGAACATGTTCCGGTGCTTCCGGAACATGTTCCGGTGCTTCCGGAACATGTTCCGGTGCTTCCGGAACATGTTCTGGCGCTTCCAGAACATGTTCCGGTGCTTCCAGAACATGTTCCGGGGCTTCCGGAACATGTTCCGGCGCTTCCGGAACATGTTCCGGTGCTTCCGGAACATGTTCCGGCGCTTCCGGAACATGTTCCGGTGCTTCCGGAACATGTTCCGGTCCTTCCGGAACATGTTCCGGCGCTTCCGGAACATGTTCCGGTGCTTCCGGAACATGTTCCGGTCCTTCCGGAACATATTCCCGCGCTTCCGGAACATGTTCCGGCGCTTCCGGAACATGTTCCGGTGCTCCCGGAACATGTTCCGGTGCTCCCGAAACATGTTCCGGTCCTTCCGGAACATGTTCCGGCGCTTCCGGAAAATGTTCGGGTCCTTCCGGAACATGTTCCGGGGCTTCCGGAACATGTTCCGGTCCTTCCGGAACATATTCCCGCGCTTCCGGAACATGTTCCGGCGCTTCCGGAACATGTTCCGGCGCTTCCGGAACATGTTCCGGTGCTCCCGGAACATGTTCCGGTCCTTCCGGAACATGTTCCGGCTTCCGGAACATGTTCCGGTGCTCCCTGAACATGTTCCGGTCCTTCCGGAACATGTTCCGGCGCTTCCGGAACATGTTCCGGTGCTTCCGGAACATGTTCCGGTGCTTCCGGAACATGTTCCGGTGCTTCCGGAACATGTTCCGGTGCTTCCGGAACATGTTCCGGTCCTTCCGGAACATGTTCCGGTCCTTCCGGAACATGTTCCGGCGCTTCCGGAACATGTTCGGGCGCTTCCGGAACATGTTCCGGCGCTTCCGGAACATGTTCCGGTCCTTCCGGAGCATGTTCCGGTCCTTCCGGAACATGTTCCGGTGCTTCCGGAACATGTTCCGGTGCTTCCGGAACATGTTCCGGTCCTTCCGGAAAATGTTCCGGTCCTTCCGGCTTCCGGAACATGTTCCGGCGCTTCCGGAACATGTTCCGGTCCTTCCGGAACATGTTCCGGTGCTTCCGCAACATGTTCTGGCGCTTCCGGAACATGTTCCGGCGCCTCTGGAACAGGTTCCGGTGCTTCCGGAACATGTTCCGGTCCTTCCGGAACATGTTCCGGTGCTTCCGGAACATATTCCGGTGCTTCCGGAACATGTTCCGGTGCTTCCGAAACATGTTCCGGCGCTTCCGGAACATGTTCCGGTCCTTCCGGAACATATTCCGGTGCTTCCGGAACATGTTCCGGCGCTTCCGGAACATGTTCCGGTGCTTCCGGAACATGTTCCGGTGCTTCCGGAACATGTTCCGGTGCTTCCGGAACATGTTCCGGCGCTTCCGGAACATGTTCCGGCGCTTCCGGAACATGTTCCGGGGCTTCCGTAACATGTTCCGGTGCTTCCGGAACATGTTCCGGTGCTTCCGGAACATGTTCCGGTCCTTCCGGAACATGTTCCGGTCCTTCCGGAACATGTTCCGGCGCTTCCGGAACATGTTCCGGTGCTCCCGGAACATGTTCCGGTCCTTCCGGAACATGTTCCGGCTTCCGGAACATGTTCCGGTGCTCCCTGAACATGTTCCGGTCCTTCCGGAACATGTTCCGGCGCTTCCGGAACATGTTCCGGTGCTTCCGGAACATGTTCCGGTGCTTCCGGAACATGTTCCGGTGCTTCCGGAACATGTTCCGCTGCTTCCGGAACATGTTCCGGTCCTTCCGGAACATGTTCCGGTCCTTCCGGAACATGTTCCGGCGCTTCCGGAACATGTTCGGGCGCTTCCGGAACATGTTCCGGCGCTTCCGGAACATGTTCCGGTCCTTCCGGAGCATGTTCCGGTCCTTCCGGAACATGTTCCGGTGCTTCCGGAACATGTTCCGGTGCTTCCGGAACATGTTCCGGTCCTTCCGGAAAATGTTCCGGTCCTTCCGGCTTCCGGAACATGTTCCGGCGCTTCCGGAACATGTTCCGGTCCTTCCGGAACATGTTCCGGTGCTTCCGCAACATGTTCTGGCGCTTCCGGAACATGTTCCGGCGCCTCTGGAACAGGTTCCGGTGCTTCCGGAACATGTTCCGGTCCTTCCGGAACATGTTCCGGTGCTTCCGGAACATATTCCGGTTCTTCCGGAACATGTTCCGGTGCTTCCGAAACATGTTCCGGCGCTTCCGGAACATGTTCCGGTCCTTCCGGAACATATTCCGGTGCTTCCGGAACATGTTCCGGCGCTTCCGGAACATGTTCCGGTGCTTCCGGAACATGTTCCGGTGCTTCCGGAACATGTTCCGGCGCTTCCGGAACATGTTCCGGCGCTTCCGGAACATGTTCCGGGGCTTCCGTAACATGTTCCGCCGCTTCCAAAACATGTTCCGGCGCTTCCGGAACATGTTCCGGTGCTTCCGGAACATGTTCCGGTGCTTCCGGAACATATTCCGGTGCTTCCGGAACATGTTCCGGTGCTTCCGGAACATGTTCCGGTCCTTCCGGATCATGTTCCGGTGCTTCCGGAACATATTCCGGTCCTTCCGGAACATGTTCCGGTGCTTCCGGAACATGTTTCGGCGCTTCCGGAACATGTTCCGGTGCTTCCGGAACATGTTCCGGTCCTTCCGGAACATGTTCCGGTCCTTCCGGAACATGTTCCGGTGCTTCCGGAACATGTTCCGGTCCTTCCTGATCATGTTCCGGTCCTTCCGGCTTCCGGAACATGTTCCGGCGCTTCCGGAACATGTTCCGGTCCTTCCGGAACATGTTCCGGTGCTTCCGGAACATGTTCTGGCGCTTCCGGAACATGTTCCGGCGCCTCTGGAACAGGTTCCGGTGCTTCCGGAACATGTTCCGGTCCTTCCGGAACATGTTCCGGTGCTTCCGGAACATATTCCGGTCCTTCCGGAACATGTTCCGGTGCTTCCGAAACATGTTCCGGCGCTTCCGGAACATGTTCCAGTGCTTCCGGAACATGTTCCGGCGCTTCCGGAACATGTTCCGGGGCTTCCAGAACATGTTCCGGCGCTTCCGGAACATGTTCCGGTCCTTCCGGAACATGTTCCGGCGCTTCCGGAACATGTTCTGGAAGCGCCGGAACATGTTCCGGTGCCTCCGGAACACGTTCCGGTGCTTCCGGAACATGTTCCGGTCCTTCCGGAACATGTTCCGGTCCTTCCGGAACATGTTCCGGTGCTTCTGGAACATGTTCTGGCGCTTCCGGAACATGTTCTGGTTCTTCGCGAACATGTTCCGGCGCTTCCGGAACATGTTCCGGTGCCTCGGGAACATGTTCCGGCGATTCCGGAACATGTTCCGGCGCTTCTGGAACATGTTCTGGTGCCTCCGGAACATGTTCCGGTCCTTCCGGAACATGTTCCGGTGCTTCCGGAACATGTTCCGGCGCTTCGGGAACATGCTCCGGCGCTTTCGGAACATGTTCCGGTCCTTTCGGAACATGTTCGGGTGCTTCCGGAACATGTTTCGGTGCTTCCGGAACATGTTCCGGTGCTTGCGGAACATGTTCCGGCGCTTCCGGAACATGTTCCGGTGCTTCCGGAACATGTTCCGGTGCTTCCGGAACATGTTTTGGTGCTTCCGGAACATGTTCCGGTCCTTCCGGAACATGTTCCGGTGCTTCCGGAACATGTTCCGGTGATTTCGGAACATGTTCCGGTCCTTCCGGAACATGTTCCGATGCTTCCGGAACATGTTCCGGCGCTTCCGGAACATGTTCCGGCGCTTCCGGAACATGTTCCGGTGCTTCCGGAACATGTTCGGGTCCTTCCGGAACATGTTCCGGTCCTTCCAGAACATGTTCCCGCGCTTCCGGAACATGTTCCGGCGCTTCCGGAACATGTTCCGGCGCTTCCGGAACATGTTCCGGTGCTCCCGAAACATGTTCTGGTCCTTCCGGACCATGTTCCGGTGCTTCCGGAACATGTTCCGGTGCTTCCGGAACATGTTCCGGTCCTTGCGGAACATGTTCCGGTCCTTCCGGAACATGTTCCGGCGCTTGCGAAACATGTTCCGGTGCTTCCGGAACATGTTCCGGCGCTTCCAGAACATGTTCCGGTCCTTCCGGAACATGTTCCGGTGCTTCCGGAACATGTTCCGGGGCTTCCGGAACATGATCCGGGGCTTCCGGAACATGTTCCGGTGCTTCCGGAACATGTTCCGGCGCTTCCGGAACATTTTCCGGCGCTTCCGGAACATTTTCCGGCGCTTCCGGAACATGTTCCGGTCCTTCCAGAACATGTTCCGGTGCTTCGGGAACATGTTCCGGCGCTTCCGGAACATGTTCCGGCGCCTCTGGAACATGTCCCGGTGCTTCCGGAACATGTTCCGGTGCTTCCGTAACATATTCCGGTCCTTCCGGAACATATTCCGGTGCTTCCGGAACATGTTCGGGCGCTTCCGGAACATGTTCCGGTCCTTCCAGAACATGTTCCGGTGCTTCCGGAACATGTTCCGGTCCTTCCGGAACATGTTCCGGCGCTTCCGGAACATGTTCCTGGAGGACCGGAACATGCTCCAGAAGGACCGGAACATGTTCCGGAAGCACCGGAGCATGTTCCGGAAGGACCGGAACATGTTCCGGAAGGACCGGAACATGTTCCGGAAGCACCGGAACATGTTCCGGAAGCGGCGGAACATGTTCCGGAAGCACCGGAACATGTTCCGGAGCACCGGAACATGTTCCGGAAGCACCGGAACATGTTCCGGAAGCACCGGAACATGTTCCTGAAGCACCGGAACATGTTCCGGAAGCGCCGGAACATGTTCCGAAAGGACCCGAACATGTTCCGAAAGGACCCGAACATGTTCCGAAAGGACCGGAACATGTTCCGGAAGCGCCGGAACTTGTTCCGGAAGCACCGGAACATGTTCCGGAAGGACCGGAACATGTTCCGGAAGCGGCGAAACATGTTCCGGAAGCACCGGAACATGTTCCGGAAGCGCCGGAACATGTTCCGGAAGCGCCGGAACATGTTCCGGAAGCACCGGAACATGTTCCGGAAGGACCGGAACATGTTCCGGAAGCGCCGGAACATGTTCCGGAAGCGCCGGAACATGTTCCGGAAGCACCGGAACATGTTCCAGAGGCGCCGGAACATGTTCCGGAAGCGCCAGAACATGTTCTGGAAGCACCGGAACATGTTCCGGAAGGACCGGAACATGTTCCGGAAGCGCCGGAACATGTTCCGGAAGCACCGGAACATGTTCCGGAAGCACCGGAACATGTTCCGGAAGGACCGGAACATTTTCCGGAAGGACCGGAACATGTTCCGGAAGGACCGGAACATTTTCCGGAAGGACCGGAACATGTTCCGGAAGCACCGGAAACTTGTTCCGGAAGCACCTGAACATGTTCCGGAAGCACCGGAACATGTTGCGGAAGCACCGGAACATGTTCCGGAAGCACCGGAACATGTTCCGGAAGCGCCGGAACATGTTCCGGAAGGACCGGAACATGTTCCGGAAGCGCCGGAACATGTTCCGGAAGCGCCGGAACATGTTCCGGAAGCACCGGAACATGTTCCGGAAGCACCTGAACATGTTCCAGAAGCACTGGAACATGTTCCGGAAGCGCCGGAACATGTTCCGGAAGGACCGGAACATGTTCCGGAAGCGCCGGAAAATGTTCCGGAAGCGCCGGAACATGTTCCGGAAGCCCCGGAACATGTTCCGGAAGCCCCGGAACATGTTCCGGAAGCCTCGGATCATGTTCCGGAAGCCTCGGAACATGTTCCGGAAGGACCGGAACGTGTTCCGGAAGCACCGGAACATGTTCCGGAAGCACCGGAACATGTTCCGGAAGCGCCGGAACTTGTTCCGGAAGCACCGGAAAATGTTCCGGAAGCACCGGAACATGTTCCGGAAGGACCGGAACATGTTCCGCAAGCACCGGAACTGTTCCGGAAGCGCCGGAACATGTTCCAGAGGCGCCGGAACATGTTCTGGAGGGACCGGAACATGTTCAGGAAGGACCGGAACATGTTGCGGAAGCGCCGGAACCTGTTCCGGAAGCACCGGAACATGTTCCAGAGGCGCCGGAACATGTTCCGGAAGCGCCAGAACATATTCCGGAAGGACTGGAACATCTTCCGGAAGGACCGGAACATGTTCCGGAAGCACCGGAACATGTTCCGGAAGCGCCGGAACATGTTCCGGAAGCACCGGAACATGTTCCGGAAGCCCCGGAACATGTTCCGGAAGCACCGGAACATGTTCCGGAAGCACCGGAACATGTTCCGGAAGCACCGGAACATGTTCCGGAAGCACCGGAACATGTTCCGGAAGCGCAGGAACATGTTCCGGAAGCGCCGGAACATGTTCCGGAAGCACCGGAACATGTTCCGGAAGCACCGGAACATGTTCCAGAGGCGCCGGAACATGTTCCGGAAGCGCCGGAACATGTTCCGGAAGGACCGGAACATGTTCCGGAAGGACCGGAACACGTTCCGGAAGCAGCGGAACATGTTCCGGAAGCGCCGGAACATGTTCCGCAAGCACCGGAACATGTTCCGGAAGGACCGGAACATGTTCCGGAAGCGCCCGAACATGTTCCGGAAGCGCCGGAACATGTTCCGGAAGGACCGGAACATGTTCCAGAAGCACCGGAACATGTTCCAGAAGCACCGGAATATGTTCCGTAGGCGCCGGAACATGTTCCGGAAGCGCCGGAACATGTTCCGGAAGCGCCGGAACATGTTCCGGAAGGGCCGGAACATGTTCCGGAAGGGCCGGAACATGTTCCGGTGTTCCGGAAGCGCCGGAACATGTTCCGGAAGCCCCGGATCATGTTCCGGAAGCACCGGAACATGTTCCGGAAGGACCGGAACATGTTCCGGAAGCGCCGGAACATGTTCCGGAAGGACCGGAACGTGTTCCGGAAGCACCGGAACGTGTTCCGGAAGCACCGGAACGTGTTCCGGAAGCACCGGAACACGTTCCGGAAGCGCCGGAACACGTTCCGGAAGCGCCGGAACACGTTCCGGAAGCACCGGAACATGTTCCGGAAGCACCATAACATGTTCCGGAAGGACCGGAACATGTTCCGGAGGCGCCGGAACATGTTCCAGAGGCGCCGGAACATGTTTCGGAAGCGCCGGAACATGTTCCGGAAGCACCGGAACATGTTCCGGAAGCGCCGGAACATGTTCCGGAAGCACCGGAACATGTTCCGGAAGCACCGGAACATGTTCCTGAAGCGCCGGAACATGTTCCGGAAGGACCCGAACATGTTCCGAAAGGACCAGAACATGTTCCGGAAGCGCCGGAACTTGTTCCGGAAGCACCGGACCATGTTCCTGAAGCACCGGAACATCTTCCGGAAGCACCGGAACATCTTCCGGAAGCACCGGAACATGTTCCGGAAGGACCGGAACATGTTCCGCAAGCACCGCAACATGTTCCGGAAGGACCGGAACATGTTCCGAAAGCGCCGGAACATGTTCCCGAAGCGCCGGAACATGTTCCGGAAGCACCGGAACATGTTCCGGAATGACCGGAACATGTTCCGGAATCGCCGGAACATGTTCCCGAGGCACCGGAACATGTTCCCGAAGCGCCGGAACATGTTTCGGAATGACCGGAACATGTTCCGGAAGGACCGGAACATGTTCCGGAAGCGCCGGAACATGTTCCGGAAGCGCCGGAACATGTTCCGGAAGCGCCGGAACATGTTCCGGAAGGACCGGAACATGTTCCGCAAGCACCGCAACATGTTCCGGAAGGACCGGAACATGTTCCGAAAGCGCCGGAACATGTTCCCGAAGCGCCGGAACATGTTCCGGAAGCACCGGAACATGTTCCGGAATGACCGGAACATGTTCCGGAATCGCCGGAACATGTTCCCGAGGCACCGGAACATGTTCCCGAAGCGCCGGAACATGTTTCGGAATGACCGGAACATGTTCCGGAAGGACCGGAACATGTACCGGAAGCGCCGGAACATGTTCCGGAAGCGCCGGAACATGTTCCGGAAGGACCGGAACATGTTCCGGAAGGACCGGAACATGTTCCAGAAGGACCGGAACATGTTCCGGAAGCCCCGGAACATGTTCCGGAAGGACCGGAACATGTTCCAGAAGCACCGGAACATGTTCCGGAAGGACCGGAACATGTTCGGGAAGCACCGGAACATGTTCCGGAAGCGCCGGAACATGTTCCGCAAGAACCGGAACACGTTCCGGAAGGACCGGAACATGTTCCGGAAGCACCGGAACATGTTCCGGAAGGACCGGAAAATGTTCCGGAAGCGCCGGAACATGTTCCGGAAGCACCGGAACATGTTCCGGAAGCGCCGGAACATGTTCCGGAAGCGCCGGAACATGTTCCGCAAGCACCGGAACATGTTCCGGAAGGACCGGAACATGTTCCAGAAGCACCGGGACATGTTCCGGAAGGACCGGAACATGTTCCGGAAGCGCCGGAACATGTTCCGGAAGCACCGGAACATGTTCCGGAAGGACCGGAACATGTTCCGGAAGCACCGGAACATGTGCCGGAAGGACCGGAACATGTTCCGGAAGGACCGGAACATGTTCCGGAGGCGCCGGAACATGTTCTGGAGGCGCCGGAACATGTTCCGGAAGCGCCGGAACATGTTCCGGAAGGACCGGAACATGTTCCGGAAGGACCGGAACATGTTCCGGAAGGACCGGAACATGTTCCGGAAGAACCGGAACATGTTCCGGAAGCACCGGAACATGTTCCGGAAGCACCGGAACATGTTCCGGAAGCACCGGAACATGTGCCGGAAGGACCGGAACATGTTCCGGAAGGACCGGAACATGTTCCGGAAGCGCGGGAACATGTTCCGGAAGGACCGGAACATGTTCCGGAAGGACCGGAACATGTTCCGGAAGCACCGGAACATGTTCCGGAAGCACCGGAACATGTTCCGGAAGGACCGGAACATGTTCCGGAAGGACCGGAACATGTTCCGGAAGCACCGGAACATGTTCCGGAAGCACCGGAACATGTTCCGGAAGCACCGGAACATGTGCCGGAAGGACCGGAACATATTCCGGAGGCGCCGGAACATGTTCTGGAGGCGCCGGAACATGTTCCGGAAGCACCGGAACATGTTCCGGAAGCACCGGAACATGTTCCGGAAGCACCGGAACATGTTCCGGAAGCGCCGGAACATGTTCCGGAAGCACCGGAACATGTTCCGGAAGCACCGGAACATGTTCCGGAAGCGCCGGAACATGTTCCCGAAGGACCCGAACATGTTCCGAAAGGACCGGAACATGTTCCGGAAGCACCGGAACATCTTCCGGAAGCACCGGAACATGTTTCGCAAGCACCGCAACATGTTCCGGAAGGACCGGAACATGTTCCGAAAGCGCCGGAACATGTTCCGGAAGCGCCGGAACATGTTCCAGAAGCACCGGAACATGTTCCGGAATGACCGGAACATGTTCCGGAATCGCCGGAATATGTTCCCGAGGCACCGGAACATGTTCCCGAAGCGCCGGAACATGTTCCGGAAGCACCGGAACATGTTCCGGAAGCACCGGAACATGTTTCGGAGGGACCGGAACATGTTCCGGAAGGACCGGAACATGTTCCGGAAGCGCCGGAACATGTTCCGGAAGCACCGGAACATGTTCCGGAAGGACCGGAACATGTTCCGGAAGGACCGGAACATGTTCCGGAAGCGCCGGAACATGTTCCGGAAGGACCGGAACATGTTCCGGAAGCCCCGGAACATGTTCCGAAAGCGCCGGAACATGTTCCGGAAGGACCGGAACATGTTCCAGAAGGACCGGAACATGTTCCGGAAGGACCGGAACATGTTCGGGAAGCACCGGAACATGTTCCGGAATCGCCGGAAAATGTTCCGGAAGCGCCGGAACATGTTCCGGAAGCACCGGAACATGTTCCGGAAGCGCCGGAACATGTTCTGGAAGCGCCGGAACATGTTCCGCAAGCACCAGAACATGTTCCGGAAGGACCAGAACATGTTCCGGAAGCACCGGAACATGTTCCGGAAGGACCGGAACATGTTCCGGAAGCGCGGGAACATGTTCCGGAAGCACCGGAACATGTTCCGGAAGCGCGGGAACATGTTCCGGAAGGACCGGAACATGTTCCGGAAGCGCCGGAACATGTTCCGGAAGGACCGGAACATGTTCCGGAAGCACCGGAACATGTTCCGGAACCACGGGAACATGTTCCAGAAGCGCCGGAACATGTTCCGGAAGCGCGGGAACATGTTCGGGAAGGCCGGAACATGTTCCGGAAGCGCCGGAACATGTTCCGGAAGGACCGGAACATGTTCCGGAAGCACCGGAACATGTTCCGGAAGCGCCGGAACATGTTCTGGAAGCACCGGAACATGTTCCGGAAGCGCCGGAACATGTTCCGGAAGGACCGGAACATGTTCCGGTGCTTCCGGAACATGTTCCGGAAGCACTGGAACATGTTCCGGAAGCACCGGAACATGTTCCGGAAGCGCCGGAACATTTTCCGGAAGCACCGGAACATGTTCCGGAAGCGCCGGAACGCGTTCCGGAAGCCGCCAGAACGTGTTCCGGAAGGACCGGAACATGTTCCGGAAGCGCCATAAAATGTTCTGGAAGCACCGGAACATGTTCCGGAAGCGCCGGAACATGTTCCGGAAGGACCGGAAAACGTTCCGGTGCTTCCGGAACATGTTCCGGAAGCACGGGAACATGTTCCGGAAGCACCGGAACATGTTCCGGAAGCAACGGAACATGTTCCGGAAGCGCCCGAACATGTTCCAGAAGCACCGGAACATGTTCCGGAAGGACCGGAACATGTTCCGGAAGCACCGCAACATGTTCCGGAAGCGCCGGAACATGTTCCGGAAGCACCGCAACATGTTCCGGAAGCACCGGAACATGTTCCGGAAGCCCCAAAGCATGTTCCGGAAGCCCCGGATCATGTTCCGGAAGCACCGGAACATGTTCCGGAAGCACCGGAACATGTTCCGGAAGCGCCGGAACACGTGCCGGAAGCCGCCGGACCACGTTCCGGAAGCGCCGGAACACGTTCCGGAAGCGCCGGAACATGTTCCGGAAGCACCGGAACATGTTCCGGAAGCGCCGGAACATGTTCCGGAAGCACCGGAACATGTTCCGGAAGCACCGGAACATGTTCCGGAAGCACCGGAACATGTTCCGGAAGCGCCGGAACGGGTTCCGGAAGCACCGGAACATGTTCCGGAAGCGCCGGAACATAATCCGGAAGGACCGGAACATGTTCCGGAAGCACTGGAACATGTTCCGGAAGCACCGGAACATGTTCCGGAAGCACTGGAACATGTTCCGGAAGCACCGGAACATGTTCCGGAAGCACCGGAAAATGTTCCGGAAGCGCCGGAACATGTTCCAGAAGCACCGGAACATGTTCCGGAAGGACCGGAACATGTTCCGGAAGGACCGGAACATGTTCCGGAAGCGCCGGAACATGTTCCGGTCCTTCCGGAACATGTTCCGGTGCTTCTGGAACATGTTCCGGAAGCACGGAAACATGTTCCGGAAGCGCCGGAACATGTTCCGGAAGCACCGGAGCATGTTCCGGAAGCACTGGAACATGTTCCGGAAGCACCGGAACATGTTCCGGAAGCACCGGAACATGTTCCAGAAGCGCCGGAACACGTTCCAGAAGCGCCGGAACATGTTCCGGAAGCACCGGAACATGTTCCGGAAGGACCGGAACATGTTCCAGAAGCACCGGAACATGTTCCGGAAGCACCGGAACATGTTCCGGAAGCGCCGGAACATGTTCCGGAAGGACCGGAACATGTTCCGGAAGCACCGGAACATGTTCCGGAAGCACCGGAACATGTTCCGGAAGAACCGGAACATGTTCCGGAAGCCGCGGATCATGTTCCGGAAGCACCGGAACATGTTCCGGAAGCACCGGATCATGTTCCGGAAGCCCCGGATCATGTTCCGGAAGCCGCGGATCATGTTCCGGAAGCACCGGAACATGTTCCGGAAGCGCCGGAACATGTTCCAGAAGCGCCGGAACATGTTCCGGAAGCACCGGAATATGTTCCGGAAGCCCCGGATCATGTTCCGGAAGCCGCGGATCATGTTCCGGAAGCACCGGAACATGTTCCGGAAGCGCCGCAACATGTTCCGGAAGGACCGGAACATGTTCCGGAAGCGCCGGAACATGTTCCGGAAGGACCGGAACATGTTCCGGAAGCACCGGAATATGTTCCCGAAGCACCGGAACATGTTCCGGAAGCACCGGAACACGTTCCAGAAGCGCCGGAACATGTTCCGGAAGCAACGGAACACGTTCCGGAAGCGCCGGAACATGTTCCGGAAGGACCGGAACATGTTCCGGAAGCACCGGAACATGTTCCGGAAGGACCGGAACATGTTCCGGACGCGCCGGAACATGTTCCGGAAGGACCGGAACATGTTCCGGAAGCACCGGAACATGTTCCAGAGGCGCCGGAACATGTTCTGGAAGGACTGGAACATGTTCCGGAAGCGCCGGATCATGTTTCGGAAGGGCCGGAACATGTTCCGGAAGCGCCGGAACATGTTCCGGAAGGACCCGAACATGTTCCGGAAGGACCCGAACATGTTCCGGAAGCACCGGAACATGTTCCAGAAGGACCGGAACATGTTCCGGAAGCACCGGAACATGTTCCGGAAGCGCCGGATCATGTTCCAGAAGCGCCGGAACATGTTCCGGAAGGGCCCGAACATGTTCCGGAAGGACCGGAACATGTTCCGGAAGGACCCGAACATGTTCCGGAAGGACCCGAACATGTTCCGGAAGCACCGGAACATGTTCCAGAAGGACCGGAACATGTTCCGGAAGCACCGGAACATGTTCCGGAAACACCGGAACATGTTCCGGAAGGACCGGAACATGTTCCGGAAGCGCCGGAACATGTTCCAGAAGCGCCGGAACATGTTCCGGAAGGGCCCGAACATGTTCCGGAAGGACCGGAACATGTTCCGGAAGCACCGGAACACGTTCCGGTGCGTCCGGAACATGTTCCGGAGGCACCGGAACATGTTCCGGAAGCACCGGAACATGTTCCGGAAGCACCGGAACATGTTCCGGAAGCGCCGGAACATGTTCCGGAAGCACCGGAGCATGTTCCGGAAGCACTGGAACATGTTCCGGAAGCACCGGAACATGTTCCGGAAGCACCGGAACATGTTCCAGAAGCGCCGGAACACGTTCCAGAAGCGCCGGAACATGTTCCGGAAGCACCGGAACATGTTCCGGAAGGACCGGAACATGTTCCAGAAGCACCGGAACATGTTCCGGAAGCACCGGAACATGTTCCGGAAGCGCCGGAACATGTTCCGGAAGGACCGGAACATGTTCCGGAAGCACCGGAACATGTTCCGGAAGCACCGGAACATGTTCCGGAAGAACCGGAACATGTTCCGGAAGCCGCGGATCATGTTCCGGAAGCACCGGAACATGTTCCGGAAGCACCGGATCATGTTCCGGAAGCCCCGGATCATGTTCCGGAAGCCGCGGATCATGTTCCGGAAGCACCGGAACATGTTCCGGAAGCGCCGGAACATGTTCCAGAAGCGCCGGAACATGTTCCGGAAGCACCGGAATATGTTCCGGAAGCCCCGGATCATGTTCCGGAAGCCGCGGATCATGTTCCGGAAGCACCGGAACATGTTCCGGAAGCGCCGCAACATGTTCCGGAAGGACCGGAACATGTTCCGGAAGCGCCGGAACATGTTCCGGAAGGACCGGAACATGTTCCGGAAGCACCGGAATATGTTCCCGAAGCACCGGAACATGTTCCGGAAGCACCGGAACACGTTCCAGAAGCGCCGGAACATGTTCCGGAAGCAACGGAACACGTTCCGGAAGCGCCGGAACATGTTCCGGAAGGACCGGAACATGTTCCGGAAGCACCGGAACATGTTCCGGAAGGACCGGAACATGTTCCGGACGCGCCGGAACATGTTCCGGAAGGACCGGAACATGTTCCGGAAGCACCGGAACATGTTCCAGAGGCGCCGGAACATGTTCTGGAAGGACTGGAACATGTTCCGGAAGCGCCGGATCATGTTTCGGAAGGGCCGGAACATGTTCCGGAAGCGCCGGAACATGTTCCGGAAGGACCCGAACATGTTCCGGAAGGACCCGAACATGTTCCGGAAGCACCGGAACATGTTCCAGAAGGACCGGAACATGTTCCAGAAGCACCGGAACATGTTCCGGAAGCGCCGGATCATGTTCCGGAAACACCGGAACATGTTCCGGAAGGACCGGAACATGTTCCGGAAGCGCCGGAACATGTTCCAGAAGCGCCGGAACATGTTCCGGAAGGGCCCGAACATGTTCCGGAAGGACCGGAACATGTTCCGGAAGCACCGGAACACGTTCCGGTGCGTCCGGAACATGTTCCGGAGGCACCGGAACATGTTCCGGAAGCACCGGAACATGTTCCGGAAGGACCGGAACATGTTCCGGAAGCGCCGGAACACGTTCCGGAAGCGCCGGAACATGTTCCGGAAGGACCCGAACATGTTCCGGAAGCGCCGGAACATGTTCCGGAAGCACCGGAACATGTTCCGGAAGCACCGGAACATGTTCCGGAAGCACCGGAACATGTTCCGGAAGCGCCGGAACGGGTTCCGGAAGCACCGGAACATGTTCCGGAAGCGCCGGAACATAATCCGGAAGGACCGGAACATGTTCCGGTGCTTCCGGAACATGTTCCGGAAGCACTGGAACATGTTCCGGAAGCACCGGAACATGTTCCGGAAGCACCGGAAAATGTTCCGGAAGCGCCGGAACATGTTCCAGAAGCACCGGAACATGTTCCGGAAGGACCGGAACATGTTCCGGAAGGACCGGAACATGTTCCGGAAGCGCCGGAACATGTTCCGGAAGGACCGGAACATGTTCCGGAAGGACCGAAACATGTTCCGGAAGCACCGGAACATGTTCCGGAAGCACTGGAACATGTTCCGGAAGCGCCGGAACATGTTCCGGAAGCACCGGAGCATGTTCCGGAAGCACTGGAACATGTTCCGGAAGCACCGGAATATGTTCCGGAAGCACCGGAACATGTTCCAGAAGCGCCGGACTACGTTCCAGAAGCGCCGGAACATGTTCCGGAAGCACCGGAACATGTTCCGGAAGGACCGGAACATGTTCCGGAAGCACCGGAACATGTTCCGGAAGCGCCGGAACACGTTCCAGAAGCGCCGGAACATGTTCCGGAAGCACCGGAACATGTTCCGGAAGCGCCGGAACATGTTCCGGAAGGACCGGAACATGTTCCGGAAGCACCGGAACATGTTCCGGAAGCACCGGAACATGTTCCGGAAGAACCGGAACGTGTTCCGGAAGCCGCGGATCATGTTCCGGAAGCACCGGAACATGTTCCGGAAGCACCGGAACATGTTCCGGAAGCACCGGAACATGTTCCGGAAGCGCCGGAACATGATCCAGAAGCGCCGGAACATGTTCCGGAAGCACCGGATCATGTTCCGGAAGCCCCGGATCATGTTCCGGAAGCCGCGGATCATGTTCCGGAAGCACTGGAACATGTTCCGGAAGCGCCGGAACATGTTCCAGAAGCGCCGGAACATGTTCCGGAAGCACCGGAATATGTTCCGGAAGCCCCGGATCATGTTCCGGAAGCCGCGGATCATGTTCCGGAAGCACCGGAACATGTTCCGGAAGCGCCGCAACATGTTCCGGAAGGACCGGAACATGTTCCGGAAGCGCCGGAACATGTTCCGGAAGGACCGGAACATGTTCCGGAAGCACCGGAATATGTTCCCGAAGCACCGGAACATGTTCCGGAAGCACCGGAACACGTTCCGGAAGCGCCGGAACATGTTCCGGAAGCAACGGAACACGTTCCGGAAGCGCCGGAACATGTTCCGGAAGGACCGGAACATGTTCCGGAAGCACCGGAACATGTTCCAGAGGCGCCGGAACATGTTCCGGAAGGACCGGAACATGTTCCGGAAGCACCGGAACATGTTCCAGAGGCGCCGGAACATGTTCTGGAAGGACTGGAACATGTTCCGGAAGCGCCGGATCATGTTTCGGAAGGGCCGGAACATGTTCCGAAAGCGCCGGAACATGTTCCGGAAGGACCCGAACATGTTCCGGAAGGACCCGAACATGTTCCGGAAGCACCGGAACATGTTCCGGAAGGACCGGAACATGTTCCGGAACCACCGGAACATGTTCCGGAAGCGCCGGATCATGTTCCGGAAAACACCGGAAGATGTTCCGGAAGGACCGGAACATGTTCCGGAAGCGCCGGAACATGTTCCAGAAGCGCCGGAACATGTTCCGGAAGGGCCCGAACATGTTCCCGAAGGACCGGAAGAATGTTCCGGAAGCACCGGAACACGTTCCGGTGCGTCCGGAACATGTTCCGGAGGCACCGGAACATGTTCCGGAAGGACCGGAACATGTTCCGGAAGCGCCGGAACATGTTCCGGAAGCGCCGGAACATGTTCCGGAAGGACCCGAACATGTTCCGGAAGGCCCCGGACATGTTCCGAAAGGACGCGAACATGTTCCGGAAGCACCGGAACATGTTCCGGAAGGACCGGAACATGTTCCCGAAGGACCGGAACATGTTCCGGAAGTGCCAGAACATGTTCCCGAATACCGGAACATGTTCCGGAAGCGCCGGAACATGTTCCGGAAGGACCGGAACATGTTCCGGAGGCGCCGGAACATGTTCCGGAAGGACCGGAACATGTTCCGGAAGGACCGGAACATATTCCAGAAGCACCGGAACATGTTCCGGAAGCGCCGGAACATGTTCCAGAAGCACCAGAACATGTTCCGGAAGGACCGGAATATTTTCCGGAAGGACCGGAGCACCGGAACATGTTCCGGAAGCGCCGGAACATGTTCCGGAAGGACCGGAACATGTTCCGGAAGCGCCGGAACATGTTCCGGAAGCGCCGGAACATGTTCCGGAAGCACCGGAACATGTTCCCAAAGGACCGGAACATGTTCCGGAAGCGCCAGAACATGTTCCCGAAGGACCGGAACATGTTCCGGAAGCGCCGGAACATGTTCCGGAAGGACCCGAACATGTTCCAGAAGGACCGGAACATTTTCCGGAAGCACCGGAGCACCGGAACATGTTCCGGAAGCACCGGAACATGTTCCGGAAGGACCGGAATATTTTCCGGAAGGACCGGAACATGTTCCGGAAGGACCAGAACATGTTCCGGAAGCGCCGGAACATGTTCCGGAAGGACCGGAACATGTTCCGGAAGCGCCGGAACATGTTCCGGAAGCGCCGGAACATGTTCCGGAGGCGCCGGAACATGTTCCGGAAGCAGCGGAACATGTTCCGGAAGCACCGGAACATGTCCCGGAAGCACCGCAACATGTTCCCAAAGGACGGGAACATGTTCCGGAAGCGCCAGAACATGTTCCCGAAGGACCGGAACATGTTCCGGAAGCGCCAGAACATGTTCCGGAAGGACCCGAACATGTTCCAGAAGGACCGGAACATGTTCCGGAAGCACCGGAGCACCGGAACATGTTCCGGAAGCACCGGAACATGTTCCGGAAGGACCGGAATATTTTCCGGAAGGACCGGAACATGTTCCGGAAGGACCAGAACATGTTCCGGAAGCGCCGGAACATGTTCCGGAAGGACCGGAACATGTTCCGGAAGCGCCGGAACATGTTCCGGAAGCGCCGGAACATGTTCCGGAGGCGCCGGAAAATGTTCCGGAAGCACCGGAACATGTTCCGGAAGCACCGGAACATGTTCCCAAAGGACCGGAACATGTTCCGGAAGCGCCAGAACATGTTCCCGAAGGACCGGAACATGTTCCGGAAGCGCCGGAACATGTTCCGGAAGGACCGGAACATGTTCCGGAAGGACCGGAACATGTTCCGGAAGCACCGGAACATGTTGCGGAAGCGCCGGAACATGTTCCGGAAGCGCCGGAACATGTTCCGGAAGGACCGTAATATTTTCCGGAAGGACCGGAACATGTTCCGGAAGGACCGGAACATGGTCCGGAAGCGCCGGAACATGTTCCGGAAGGACCGGAACATGTTCCGGAAGCGCCGGAACATGTTCCAGAAGGACCGGAACATGTTCCGGAAGCACCGGATCATGTTCCGGAAGCCCCGGATCATGTTCCGGAAGCCGCGGATCATGTTCCGGAAGCACTGGAACATGTTCCGGAAGCGCCGGAACATGTTCCAGAAGCGCCGGAACATGTTCCGGAAGCACCGGAATATGTTCCGGAAGCCCCGGATCATGTTCCGGAAGCCGCGGATCATGTTCCGGAAGCACCGGAACATGTTCCGGAAGCGCCGCAACATGTTCCGGAAGGACCGGAACATGTTCCGGAAGCGCCGGAACATGTTCCGGAAGGACCGGAACATGTTCCGGAAGCACCGGAATATGTTCCCGAAGCACCGGAACATGTTCCGGAAGCACCGGAACACGTTCCGGAAGCGCCGGAACATGTTCCGGAAGCAACGGAACACGTTCCGGAAGCGCCGGAACATGTTCCGGAAGGACCGGAACATGTTCCGGAAGCACCGGAACATGTTCCAGAGGCGCCGGAACATGTTCCGGAAGGACCGGAACATGTTCCGGAAGCACCGGAACATGTTCCAGAGGCGCCGGAACATGTTCTGGAAGGACTGGAACATGTTCCGGAAGCGCCGGATCATGTTTCGGAAGGGCCGGAACATGTTCCGGAAGCGCCGGAACATGTTCCGGAAGGACCCGAACATGTTCCGGAAGGACCCGAACATGTTCCGGAAGCACCGGAACATGTTCCGGAAGGACCGGAACATGTTCCGGAACCACCGGAACATGTTCCGGAAGCGCCGGATCATGTTCCGGAAAACACCGGAAGATGTTCCGGAAGGACCGGAACATGTTCCGGAAGCGCCGGAACATGTTCCAGAAGCGCCGGAACATGTTCCGGAAGGGCCCGAACATGTTCCCGAAGGACCGGAAGAATGTTCCGGAAGCACCGGAACACGTTCCGGTGCGTCCGGAACATGTTCCGGAGGCACCGGAACATGTTCCGGAAGGACCGGAACATGTTCCGGAAGCGCCGGAACATGTTCCGGAAGCGCCGGAACATGTTCCGGAAGGACCCGAACATGTTCCGGAAGGCCCCGGACATGTTCCGAAAGGACGCGAACATGTTCCGGAAGCACCGGAACATGTTCCGGAAGGACCGGAACATGTTCCCGAAGGACCGGAACATGTTCCGGAAGTGCCAGAACATGTTCCCGAATACCGGAACATGTTCCGGAAGCGCCGGAACATGTCCCGGAAGGACCGGAACATGTTCCGGAAGCGCCGGAACATGTTCCGGAAGGACCGGAACATGTTCCGGAGGCGCCGGAACATGTTCCGGAAGGACCGGAACATGTTCCGGAAGGACCGGAACATGTTCCAGAAGCACCGGAACATGTTCCGGAAGCGCCGGAACATGTTCCAGAAGCACCAGAACATGTTCCGGAAGGACCGGAATATTTTCCGGAAGGACCGGAGCACCGGAACATGTTCCGGAAGCGCCGGAACATGTTCCGGAAGGACCGGAACATGTTCCGGAAGCGCCGGAACATGTTCCGGAAGCGCCGGAACATGTTCCGGAAGCACCGGAACATGTTCCCAAAGGACCGGAACATGTTCCGGAAGCGCCAGAACATGTTCCCGAAGGACCGGAACATGTTCCGGAAGCGCCGGAACATGTTCCGGAAGGACCCGAACATGTTCCAGAAGGACCGGAACATTTTCCGGAAGCACCGGAGCACCGGAACATGTTCCGGAAGCACCGGAACATGTTCCGGAAGGACCGGAATATTTTCCGGAAGGACCGGAACATGTTCCGGAAGGACCAGAACATGTTCCGGAAGCGCCGGAACATGTTCCGGAAGGACCGGAACATGTTCCGGAAGCGCCGGAACATGTTCCGGAAGCGCCGGAACATGTTCCGGAGGCGCCGGAACATGTTCCGGAAGCAGCGGAACATGTTCCGGAAGCACCGGAACATGTCCCGGAAGCACCGCAACATGTTCCCAAAGGACGGGAACATGTTCCGGAAGCGCCAGAACATGTTCCCGAAGGACCGGAACATGTTCCGGAAGCGCCAGAACATGTTCCGGAAGGACCCGAACATGTTCCAGAAGGACCGGAACATGTTCCGGAAGCACCGGAGCACCGGAACATGTTCCGGAAGCACCGGAACATGTTCCGGAAGGACCGGAATATTTTCCGGAAGGACCGGAACATGTTCCGGAAGGACCAGAACATGTTCCGGAAGCGCCGGAACATGTTCCGGAAGGACCGGAACATGTTCCGGAAGCGCCGGAACATGTTCCGGAAGCGCCGGAACATGTTCCGGAGGCGCCGGAAAATGTTCCGGAAGCACCGGAACATGTTCCGGAAGCACCGGAACATGTTCCGGAAGCACCGGAACATGTTCCCAAAGGACCGGAACATGTTCCGGAAGCGCCAGAACATGTTCCCGAAGGACCGGAACATGTTCCGGAAGCGCCGGAACATGTTCCGGAAGGACCGGAACATGTTCCGGAAGGACCGGAACATGTTCCGGAAGCACCGGAACATGTTGCGGAAGCGCCGGAACATGTTCCGGAAGCGCCGGAACATGTTCCGGAAGGACCGTAATATTTTCCGGAAGGACCGGAACATGTTCCGGAAGGACCGGAACATGGTCCGGAAGCGCCGGAACATGTTCCGGAAGGACCGGAACATGTTCCGGAAGCGCCGGAACATGTTCCAGAAGGACCGGAACATGTTCCGGAAGCACCGGAGCACCGGAACATGTTCCGGAAGCACCGGAACATGTTCCGGAAGGACCGGAATATTTTCCGGAAGGACTGGAAGATGTTCCGGAAGGACCGGAACATGTTCCGGAAGCGCCGGAACATGTTCCGGAAGCGCCGGAACATGTTCCGGAGGCGCCGGAACATGTTCCGGAAGCACCGGAACATGTTCCGGAAGCACCGGAACATGTTCCCAAAGGACCGGAACATGTTCCGGAAGCGCCAGAACATGTTCCCGGAGGACCGGAACATGTTCCGGAAGCGCCGGAACATGTTCCGGAAGCACCGGAACATGTTCCGGAAGCACCGGAACATGTTCCGGAAGCGCCGGAACATGTTCCGGAGGCGCCGGAACATGTTCCGGAGGCGCCGGAACATGTTCCGGAAGGACCGGAACATGTTCCGGAAGGACCGGAACATGTTCCGGAAGCACCGGAACATGTTCCGGAAGCGCCGGAACATGTTCCGGAAGGACCGTAATATTTTCCGGAAGGACCGGAACATGTTCCGGAAGGACCGGAACATGGTCCGGAAGCGCCGGAAAATGTTCCGGAAGGACCGGAACATGTTCCGGAAGGACCGGAACATGCTCCGGAAGCGCCGGAACATGTTCCGGAAGCGGCGGAACATGTTCCGGACGCACCGGAACATGTTCCGGAAGCACCGGAACATGTTCCGGAAGGACCGGAATATTTTCCGGAAGGACCGGAACATGTTCCGGAAGGACCAGAACATGTTCCGGAAGCGCCGGAACATGTTCCGGAAGGACCGGAACATGTTCCGGAAGCGCCGGAACATGTTCCGGAAGCGCCGGAACATGTTCCGGAGGCGCCGGAACATGTTCCGGAAGCAGCGGAACATGTTCCGGAAGCACCGGAACATGTCCCGGAAGCACCGCAACATGTTCCCAAAGGACGGGAACATGTTCCGGAAGCGCCAGAACATGTTCCCGAAGGACCGGAACATGTTCCGGAAGCGCCAGAACATGTTCCGGAAGGACCCGAACATGTTCCAGAAGGACCGGAACATGTTCCGGAAGCACCGGAGCACCGGAACATGTTCCGGAAGCACCGGAACATGTTCCGGAAGGACCGGAATATTTTCCGGAAGGACCGGAACATGTTCCGGAAGGACCAGAACATGTTCCGGAAGCGCCGGAACATGTTCCGGAAGGACCGGAACATGTTCCGGAAGCGCCGGAACATGTTCCGGAAGCGCCGGAACATGTTCCGGAGGCGCCGGAAAATGTTCCGGAAGCACCGGAACATGTTCCGGAAGCACCGGAACATGTTCCGGAAGCACCGGAACATGTTCCCAAAGGACCGGAACATGTTCCGGAAGCGCCAGAACATGTTCCCGAAGGACCGGAACATGTTCCGGAAGCGCCGGAACATGTTCCGGAAGGACCGGAACATGTTCCGGAAGGACCGGAACATGTTCCGGAAGCACCGGAACATGTTGCGGAAGCGCCGGAACATGTTCCGGAAGCGCCGGAACATGTTCCGGAAGGACCGTAATATTTTCCGGAAGGACCGGAACATGTTCCGGAAGGACCGGAACATGGTCCGGAAGCGCCGGAACATGTTCCGGAAGGACCGGAACATGTTCCGGAAGCGCCGGAACATGTTCCAGAAGGACCGGAACATGTTCCGGAAGCACCGGAGCACCGGAACATGTTCCGGAAGCACCGGAACATGTTCCGGAAGGACCGGAATATTTTCCGGAAGGACTGGAAGATGTTCCGGAAGCACCGGAACATGTTCCGGAAGCACCGGAACATGTTCCCAAAGGACCGGAACATGTTCCGGAAGCGCCAGAACATGTTCCCGGAGGACCGGAACATGTTCCGGAAGCGCCGGAACATGTTCCGGAAGCACCGGAACATGTTCCGGAAGCACCGGAACATGTTCCGGAAGCGCCGGAACATGTTCCGGAGGCGCCGGAACATGTTCCGGAGGCGCCGGAACATGTTCCGGAAGGACCGGAACATGTTCCGGAAGGACCGGAACATGTTCCGGAAGCACCGGAACATGTTCCGGAAGCGCCGGAACATGTTCCGGAAGGACCGTAATATTTTCCGGAAGGACCGGAACATGTTCCGGAAGGACCGGAACATGGTCCGGAAGCGCCGGAAAATGTTCCGGAAGGACCGGAACATGTTCCGGAAGGACCGGAACATGCTCCGGAAGCGCCGGAACATGTTCCGGAAGCGGCGGAACATGTTCCGGAAGCACCGGAACATGTTCCGGAAGCACCGGAACATGTTCCGGAAGCGCCGGAACATGTTCCGGAAGGACCCGAACATGTTCCGGAAGGACCGGAACATGTTCCGGAAGCACCGGAGCACCGGAACATGTTCCGGAGGGACCGGAACATGTTCCCGAGGTGCCGGAACATGTTCCGGAAGGACCGGAACATGTTCCGGAAGGACCGGAACATTTTGCAGAAGCACCGGAACATGTTCCGGAGGCGCCGCAACATGTTCCGGAGGCGCCGGATACATGTTCCGGAGGCGCCGGAACATGTTCCGGAAGGACCGGAACATGTTCCGGAAGCACCGGAACATGTTCCGGAAGCACCGGAACATGTTCCGGAAGCGCCGGAACATGTTCCGGAAGGACCCGAACATGTTCCGGAAGGACCAGAACATGTTCCGGAAGCACCGGAGCACCGGAACATGTTCCGGAAGCACCGGAGCACCGGAAAATGTTCCGGAAGCACCGGAACATGTTCCGGAAGCGCCGGAACATGTTCCGGAGGCGCCAGAACATGTTCCGGAAGGACCGGAACATGTTCCGGAAGCACCGGAACATGTTCCGGAAGGACCCGAACATGTTCCGGAAGGACCGGAACATGTTCCGGAAAGACCGGAACATGTTACGGAAGCACCGGAACATGTTCCGGAAGCGCCAGAACATGTTCCGGGGGCGCCGGAACATGTTCCGGAAGCGCCAGAACATGTTCCGGAAGGACCGGAACATGTTCCGGAAGCGCCGAAACATGTTCCGGAAGCACCGGAACATGTTCCGGAAGCACCGGAACATGTTCCGGAAGCGCCGGAACATGTTCCGGAAGCGCCGGAACATGTTCCGCAAGCGCCGGAACATGTTCCGCAAGCGCCGGAACATGTTCCGGAAGGATCGCAACATGTTCCGGAAGGACCGGAACATGTTCCGGAAGGACCGGAGCATGTTCAGAAAGCGCCGGAACATGTTCCGGAAGCGCCGGAACATGTTCCGGAAGGACCGTAATATTTTCCGGAAGGACCGGAACATGTTCCGGAAGGACCGGAACATGGTCCGGAAGCGCCGGAACATGTTCCGGAAGGACCAGAACATGTTCCGGAAGGACCGGAACATGTTCCGGAAGCGCCGGAACATGTTCCAGAAGGACCGGAACATGTTCCGGAAGCACCGGAGCACCGGAACATGTTCCGGAAGCACCGGGCATGTTCCGGAAGGACCGGAATATTTTCCGGAAGGACTGGAAGATGTTCCGGAAGGACCGGAACATGTTCCGGAAGCTCCGGAACATGTTCCGGAAGGACCGGAATATTTTCCGGAAGGACTGGAAGATGTTCCGGAAGGACCGGAACATGTTCCGGAAGCTCCGGAACATGTTCCGGAAGCGCCGGAACATGTTCCGGAGGCGCCGGAACATGTTCCGGAAGCACCGGAACATGTTCCGGAAGCACCGGAACATGTTCCGGAAGCACCGGAACATGTTCCCAAAGGACCGGAACATGTTCCGGAAGCGCCAGAACATGTTCCCGGAGGACCGGAACATGTTCCGGAAGCGCCGGAACATGTTCCGGAAGCACCGGAACATGTTCCGGAAGCACCGGAACATGTTCCGGAAGCGCCGGAACATGTTCCGGAGGCGCCGGAACATGTTCCGGAAGGACCGGAACATGTTCCGGAAGGACCGGAACATGGTCCGGAAGCGCCGGATACATGTTCCGGAGGCGCCGGAACATGTTCCGGAAGGACCGGAACATGTTCCGGAAGCACCGGAACATGTTCCGGAAGCACCGGAACATGTTCCGGAAGCGCCGGAACATGTTCCGGAAGGACCCGAACATGTTCCGGAAGGACCGGAACATGTTCCGGAAGCACCGGAGCACCGGAACATGTTCCGGAAGCACCGGAGCACCGGAAAATGTTCCGGAAGCACCGGAACATGTTCCGGAAGCGCCGGAACATGTTCCGGAGGCGCCAGAACATGTTCCGGAAGGACCGGAACATGTTCCGGAAGCACCGGAACATGTTCCGGAAGGACCGGAACATGTTCCGGAGGCGCCGGAACATGTTCCGGAAGGACCGGAACATGTTCCGGAAAGACCGGAACATGTTCCGGAAGCGCCGGAACATGTTCCGGAAGCACCGGAACATGTTCCGGAGGCGCCGGAACATGTTCCGGAAGGACCGGAACATGTTCCGGAAGCACCGGAACATGTTCCGGAAGCGCCGGAACATGTTCCGGAAGGACCGGAACATGTTCCGGAAGGACCGGAATATTTTCCGGAAGGACCGGAACATGTTCCGGAAGGACCGGAACATGTTCCGGAAGCGCCGGAACATGTTCCGGAAGCGCCGGAACATGTTCCAGAAGCGCCGGAACATGTTCCGGAAGCACCGGAACATGTTCCGGAAGGACCCGAACATGTTCCGGAAGGACCGGAACATGTTCCGGAAAGACCGGAACATGTTACGGAAGCACCGGAACATGTTCCGGAAGCGCCGGAACATGTTCCGGGGGCGCCGGAACATGTTCCGGAAGCGCCAGAACATGTTCCGGAAGGACCGGAACATGTTCCGGAAGCGCCGAAACATGTTCCGGAAGCACCGGAACATGTTCCGGAAGCACCGGAACATGTTCCGGAAGCGCCGGAACATGTTCCGGAAGCGCCGGAACATGTTCCGCAAGCGCCGGAACATGTTCCGGAAGGATCGCAACATGTTCCGGAAGGACCGGAACATGTTCCGGAAGGACCGGAGCATGTTCAGAAAGCGCCGGAACATGTTCCGGAAGCGCCGGAACATGTTCCGGAAGCACCGGAACATGTTCCGGAAGCGCCGGAACATGTTCCGGAAGCGCCGGAACATGTTCCGGAAGGACCGGAACATGTTCCGGAAGGACCGGAACATGTTCCGGAAGCGCCGAAACATGTTCCGGAAGCACCGGAACATGTTCCGGAAGCGCCAGAACATGTTCCGGAAGGACCGCAACATGTTCCGGAAGGACCGCAACATGTTCCGGCAGGACCGGAACATGTTCCGAAAGCGCCGGAACATGTTCCGGAAGCGCCGGAACATGTTCCGGAAGCACCGGAAGAACATGTTCCGGAAGCACCGTAACATGTTCCGGAAGGACCGGAACAAGTTGTGGACGCACCGGAACATGTTCCGGAAGCGCCGGAACATGTTCCGGAAGCGCCGAAACATGTTCCGGAAGCACCGGAACATGTTCCGGAAGCGCCGGAACATTTTCCGGAAGCGCCGGAACATGTTCCCGAAGGACCCAAACATGTTCCGGAAGCACCGGAACATGTTCCGGAAGGACCGGAACATGTTCCGGAAGCACCGGAACATGTTCCGGCGCTTCCGGAACATGTTCCGGAAGCGCCAGAACATGTTCAGGAAGCGCCGGAACATGTTCAGCAAGCGCCGGAACATGTTCCGGAAGCGCCGGAACATGTTCCGGAAGCACCGGAATCATGTTCCGGAAGCGCCGGAACATGTTCCGGAAGCACTGGAACATGTTCCGGAAGCGCCGGAACATGTTCCGGAAGCGCCGGAACATGTTCCAGAAGCACCGGAACATGTTCCGGAAGGACCGGAACATGTTCCGGAACCGCCGGAACATGTTCCGGACCTACCGGAACATGTTCCGGAACCGCTGGAACATGTTCCGGAAGCCGGAACCGCTGGAACATGTTCCGGAAGCGCCGGAACATGTTCCGGAAGGACCGGAACATGTTCCGGAGGCACCGGAACATGTTCCGGAAGCGCCGGAACATGTTCCGGAAGCACCGGAACATGTTCCCAAAAGCGCCAGAACATGTTCCGGAAGGACCGCAACATGTTCCGAAAGGACCGCAACATGTTCCGGCAGGACCGGAACATGTTCCGAAAGCGCCGGAACATGTTCCGGAAGCGCCGGAACATGTTCCGGAAGCACCGGAAGAACATGTTCCGGAAGCACCGTAACATGTTCCGGAAGGACCGGAACATGTTCCGGAGGCACCGGAACATGTTCCGGAAGCGCCGGAACATGTTCCGGAGGCACCGGAACATGTTCCGGAAGCGCCGGAACATGTTCCGGAAGGAGCGGAAAATGTTCCGGAAGGACCGGAACATGTTCCGGAAGCGCCGGAACATGTTCCGGAAGGACCGGAACATGTTCCGGAAGCGCCGGAACATGTTCCGGAAGGACCCGAACATGTTCCTGAAGCACCGGAACATGTTCCGGAAGGACCGGAACATGTTCCGGAGGCACCGGAACATGTTCCGGAAGCGCCGGAACATGTTCCGGAAGGAGCGGAAAATGTTCCGGAAGCACCGGAACATGTTCCGGAAGCACCGGAACATGTTCCGGAAGCACCGGAACATGTTCCGGAAGCACCGGAACATGTTCCGGAAGCGCCGGAACATGTTCCGGAAGCGCCGGAACATGTTCCGGAAGGACCGGAACATGTTCCGGAAGCGCCGGAACATGTTCCGGAAGGACCCGAACATGTTCCGGAAGCACCGGAACATGTTCCGGAAGGACCGGAACATGTTCCGGAAGCACCGGAACATGTTCCGGCGCTTCCGGAACATGTTCCGGAAGCGCCGGAACATGTTCCGCAAGCGCCGGAACATGTTCCGGAAGGACCGGAACATGTTCCGGAAGCACCGGAAACATGTTCCGGAAGCGCCGGAAAATGTTCCGGAAGCACCGGAACATGTTCCGGAAGCGCCGGAACAGGTTCCGGAAGGACCGGAACATGTTCCGGAAGCGCCGGAACATGTTCCAGAAGCACCGGAACATGTTCCGGAAGGACCGGAAGATGTTCCGGAAGCGCCGGAACATGTTCCGGAAGGACCGGAACATGTTCCGGAAGCGCCGGAACATGTTCCGGAAGCGCCGGAACATGTTCCGGAAGGACCGGAACATGTTCCGGAACCGCCGGAACATGTTCCGGACCTACCGGAACATGTACCCGTACCGCCGGAACATGTTCCTGAATTACCGGAACATGTTCCGGAACCGCCGGTACATGTTCCGGACCTACCGGAACATGTACCCGAACCGCCGGAACATGTTCCGGAAGAACCGGAACATGTTCCGGAACCGCTGGAACATGTTCCGGAAGCGCCGGAACATGTTCCGGACCTACCGGAACATGTTCCCGAACCGCCGGAACATGTTTCGGAAGCGCCCGTACATGTTCCGGAAGCGCCGGAACATGTTTCGGAACCGCCGGAACATGTTCCGGAAGGACCGGAACATGTTCCGGAACCACCGGAACATGTTTCGGAACCGCCGGAACATGTTCCGGAACCACCGGAACATGTTCCGGAACCGCCGGAACATGTTCCGGAACCGCCGGAACATGTTCCGGAACCGCCGGAACATGTTCCGGAAGCACCGCAACATGTTCCCGAACCGCCGGAGAATGTTCCGGAACCGCTGGAGCATGTTCCGGAACCGCCAGAACATGTTCCGGAACCGCCAAAACATGTTTTGGAACGGCCGGAACATGTTCCGGTAGCACCAGAACATGTGCGGGAACCGCCGGAACATGGTCCGGACCCACCGGAACATGTTCCGGAAGCACCGGAAGAAGTTCCGGAACCGCCGGAACATGTTCCAGAATCGCTGGAACATCTTCCGGAAGCAGCGGAACATGTTCCGTAACCGCCGGAACATGTTCCGGAAGCACCGGAACAGGTTCCGGAAGTACCGGAAAATGTTCCGGAAGCAGCGGAACATGTTCCGGGCCGCCGGAACATGTTCCGGAAGCACCGGAACAAGTGCCGGAACCGCCGGAACATGTTCCGGTGCTTCCGGAACATGTTCCGGGACCGCCGGGACATGTTCCCGAACCGCCAAAACATGTTCCGGTAGCACCAGAACATGTTCCGAAACCAACGGAACATGTTCCGGAACCGCCGGAACATGTTCCGGAAGCAGCGGAAGATGTTCCAGAACCGCCGGAACGTGTTCCGGAACCGCCGGAACGTGTTCCGGACCCAGCGGAACATGTTCCGAAACCGCCGGAACAAGTTCCGGAACCGCCGGCACATGTTCCGGAACCGCCGGAGCATGTTCCAGAACCGCCCGGAGGATGTTCCGGAACCGCCAGAACATGTTTCGGAACCGCCGGAACATGTTCCAGTACTTTCCAAACATGTTCCGGTGCCGCCGGAACATGTTCTGGAACCGCCAAAACATGTTTCAGAACCGCCGGAACATGTTCCGGTACCACCGGAACATGTTCTGGAAGCACCGGAACATGTTCCGGTACCGCCGAAAGATGTTCTGGTACCGCCGGCACATGTTCCGGAAACACCGGAACATGTTCCAGAACCGCCGGAACATGTTCCGGTACTGCCGGAACATGTTGCGGAACCCGCCAGAACATGTTCCGGAACCGCCGGAACATGTTCCTGAACCGCCGGAACATGTTCCAGAACTACCGGAACATGTTCCGGTAGCACCTGAACATGTGCGGGAACCGCCGGAACATGGTCCGGACCTATCGGAACATGTTAGCGAACCGCCGGAACATGTTCCGGTACCGCCGGAACATGTTCCGGAACCTCCGAAACATGTTTCGGAACCGCCGGAAGATGTTCCGGTACCGCCGGAACATGTTGCGGAAGCACCGGAACATTTTCCGGACCTACCGGAACATGTTCCCGAACCGCCGGAACATGTTCCGGAACCGCCGGAACATGTTCCGGACCCGTCGGAACATGTTCCCGAACCGCCGGAACATGTTCCAGAACCGGGGGAACATGTTTCGGAAGCGCCGGCACAAGTTTCGGAACCGCCGGAACGTGTTCCGGAACCGCCGGAACATGATCCAAATCCAATGGAACATGTTTCAGAACCGCCCGAACATGTTCCGGAAGCACCGGAAAATGTTCCGGAAACGCCGGAACATGTTCCGGAACCGCCGGAACATGTTCCGGACCTACCGGAACATGTACCCGAACCGCCTGAACATGTTCCCGAATTACCGGAACATGTTCCGGAACCGCCGGTACATGTTCCGGACCTACCGGAACATGTACCCGAACCGCCGGAACATGTTCCGGAAGCACCGGAACATGTTTCGGAAGCGCCGGAACATGTTCCGGAAGCGCCGGAACATGTTTCCGAACCGCCGGAACATGTTCCGGAACCGCCGGAACATGTTCCGGAACCACCGGAACATGTTTCGGAACCGCCGGAACATGTTCCGGAAGCACCGGAACATGTTCCGGAACCGCTGGAACGTGTTCCGGAAGCGCCGGAACATGTTCCGGACCTGCCGGAACATGTTCCCGAACCGCCGGAACATGTTCCGGAACCGCCAGAACATGTTCCGGAACCGCCAAAACATGTTTTGGAACCGCCGGAACATGTTCCGGTAGCACCAGAACATGTGCGGCAACCGCCGGAACATGGTCCGGACCCACCGGAACATGTTCCGGAGGCACCGGAAGAAGTTCCGGAACCGCCGGAACATGTTCCGGAACCGCCGGAACATCTTCCGGAAGCACCGGAACATGTTCCGTAACCGCCGGAACATGTTCCGGAAGCACCGGAACAGGTTCCGGAAGTACCGGAACATGTTCCGTAACCGCCGGAACATGTTCCGGAAGCACCGGAACAGGTTCCGGAAGTACCGGAACATGTTCCGGAACCGCCGGAACATGTTCTGGAAGCACCGGAACATGTTTCGGAAGCGCCGCAACATTATCCGGAAGCACCGGATGATGTTCCGGGACCGCCGGAACATGTTCTGGAAGCGCCGGAACATGTTCCGGAAGCACCGGAACATGTTCCGGACCCACCAAAACATGTTCCGCAACTGCCGGAAAATGTTCCGGAAGCAGCGGAACATGTTACGGAACGGCCGGAACGTGTTCCGGAACCGCCGGAACGCGTTCCGGAAGCAGCAGAACATGTTCCGGAACCGCCGGAACATGTTCCGGAAGCACTAGTACATGTTCCGGAACCGCCGGAACATGTTCCGGAAGCACTAGTACATGTTCCGGAACCGCCGCAACATGTTCCGGAAGCACTAGTACATGTTCCGGAACCGCCAGAACATGTTCCGGAACCGCCAAAACATGTTTTGGAACCGCCGGAACATGTTCCGGTAGCACCAGAACATGTGCGGCAACCGCCGGAACATGGTCCGGACCCACCGGAACATGTTCCGGAGGCACCGGAAGAAGTTCCGGAACCGCCGGAACATGTTCCGGAACCGCCGGAACATCTTCCGGAAGCACCGGAACATGTTCCGTAACCGCCGGAACATGTTCCGGAAGCACCGGAACAGGTTCCGGAAGTACCGGAACATGTTCCGTAACCGCCGGAACATGTTCCGGAAGCACCGGAACAGGTTCCGGAAGTACCGGAACATGTTCCGGAACCGCCGGAACATGTTCTGGAAGCACCGGAACATGTTTCGGAAGCGCCGCAACATTATCCGGAAGCACCGGATGATGTTCCGGGACCGCCGGAACATGTTCTGGAAGCGCCGGAACATGTTCCGGAAGCACCGGAACATGTTCCGGACCCACCAAAACATGTTCCGCAACTGCCGGAAAATGTTCCGGAAGCAGCGGAACATGTTACGGAACGGCCGGAACGTGTTCCGGAACCGCCGGAACGCGTTCCGGAAGCAGCAGAACATGTTCCGGAACCGCCGGAACATGTTCCGGAAGCACTAGTACATGTTCCGGAACCGCCGGAACATGTTCCGGAAGCACTAGTACATGTTCCGGAACCGCCGCAACATGTTCCGGACCCACCGGAACATGTTCCAGAACCGCCGGAACATGTTCCGGACCCACCGAAACATGTTCCGGTAGCACCGGAACATGATCCGGAAACACCGGAACCTGTTCCGGAAGCACCGGAACAGGTTCCGGAAGTTGCGGAACATGTTCCGGAACGGCCGGAACGTGTTCCGGAACCGCCGGAACGCGTTCCAGAAGCAGCAGAACATGTTCTGGAACCGCTGGAACATGTTCCGGAAGCAGCGGAACATGTTCCGGAACCGCCGGAACATGTTCCGGTCCCGCCTGAACATGTTCCGGAACCGCCGGAACATGTTCCGGAAGCAGCGAAACATGTTCCGGAACCGCCGGAACATGTTCCGGAAGCACCGGAACATGTTTCGGAACCGCCGGAACATGTTCCAGTAGTTTCCGAACATGTTCCGGTGCCGCCGGAACATGTTCTGGAACCGCCGAAACATGTTTCAGAACCGCCGGAACATGTTCCGGTCCTTCCGGAACATGTTCTGGAAGCACCGGAACATGATCCGGTACCGCCAAAACGTGTTCCAGTAGCACCGGAACATGTTCGGAAACCACCGGAAAATGTTCCGGAACCGCCGGAACATGTTCCGGAAGTTGCGGAACATGTTCCGGAACGGCCGGAACGTGTTCCGGAACCGCCGGAACGCGTTCCGGAAGCAGCAGAACATGTTCCGGAACCGCCGGAACATGTTCCGGAAGCACTAGTACATGTTCCGGAACCGCCGCAACATGTTCCGGACCCACCGGAACATGTTCCAGAACCGCCGGAACATGTTCCGGACCCAACGAAACATGTTCTGGTAGCACCGGAACATGTTCCGGAAGCACCGGAACCTGTTCCGGAAGCACCGGAACATGTTCCGGAAGCACCGGAACATGTTCCGGAAGCGCCGGAACATGTTCCGGAACGGCCGGAACGTGTTCCGGAACCGCCGGAACGCGTTCCGGAAGCAGCAGAACATGTTCCGGAACCGCCGGAACATGTTCCGGAAGCAGCGGAACATGTTCCGGAACCGCCGGAACATGTTCCGGAAGCAGCGAAACATGTTCCGGAACCGCCGGAACATGTTCGTGAAGCAGCGGAACACATTCCGGAAGCGCCGGAGCATGTTCCAGAACCACCATAACATGTTCCGGTAGAACCCGAACATGTTCAAGAACCGCCAGAACATGTTCCGGAAGCGCCGGAATATGTAGTGGAACAGCCGGAACATGTTCCGGAACCGCGGGAACATGATCCGGAAGCAGCGGATCATGTTCGGGAACCGCCGGTACATGCTCCGGAACCGCCGGAACATGTTCCGGAACTACCGGAACATGTTCCCCAACCGCCGGAACATGTTTCGGAACCGTCGGAACATGTTCCGGTGCTTCAGGAACATGTTCCGGAACCGCCTGGACATTTTTCCGGACCGCCAAAACGTGTCCTGGTAGCACCGGAACATGTTCGGAAACTACCGGAACATGATCCGGAACCGCCGGAACATGTTCTGGAAGCACCATTACATGTTCCGGAACCGCCGCAACATCTTCCGGACCCACCGGAACATGTTCCAGTACCGCCGGAACATTTTCCGGAACCGCCTGAACATGTTCCGGACCCACCGGAACATGTTCCGGTAGCACCGGAACATGTTCCGGACCCACCAAAACAAATTCCGGAACCGCCGGAACATGTTCTCGAAGCAGCAGAACATGTTCTGGAACCGCCGGAACATGTTCCGGAAGCTGCAGATCATATTCGGGAAGCGCCGGAACATGTTTTGGAACCGCCGCAACATGTTCCGGAACCGCCGGAACATGTTCCGGAAGCACCGGAACATGTTCCGGCGGTTCCCGAACATGATCCGCAGCGTCCAGAACATGTTCCGGCGGTTCCGGAACATGTTCCGGAAGTACCGGAACATGTTCCGGAAGTACCGGAACATGGTCCGGAAGCAGTGGAACATGTTTCGGAAGCGCCGGAAGATGTCCCGGAACCGCCGTAACATGTTCCGGAACCGCCGGAGCATGCTGCGGAACCGCCGGAAGATGTTCTGGAAGCACCGGAACATGTTCCAGAAGCACCGGAACATGTTCCGGAACCGCCGGGACATGTTCCGGAATCGCCGGAACAGGTTCGGGAAGCACCGGAACATGTTCCGGAACTGCCGGAACATGTTCCGGACCCACCGGAATATGTTCCGGAAGCACCGGGACATGTTCCGGAACCGCCGAAAGGTGTTCCTGAACCGCCGGAACATTTTCCGGAAGCACCGAAACATGTTGCGGAACCGCCGGAACATTTTCGGGACCCACCGGAACATGTTCCGGAAGCGCCGGAACATGTTCCGGAAGCACCGGAACATCTTCCGCAACCGCAGGAACATGTTCCGAAAGCGCCGGAAGATGTCCCGAAACCGCCGTAACATGTTCCGGAACCGCCGGAACATGTTCCGGAAGCACCGGAACATGTTCCGGAACCGCCGGAACATGTTCCGGAACCGCCGGAACATGTTCCTGACCCGCCGGAACATTTTCCGGAAGCACCGAAACATGTTCCGGAACCGCCGGAACATGTTCCGCAACCGCCGGAAAATGTTTTTGAACCGCCCGAACATGTTGCGGAACCGCCGGAACATGCTGCGGAAACGCCGGAACATGTTCCGGAACCGCCGGAACATGTGCGGGAACCGCCGGAACAGGTTCGGGAAGCACCGGAACATGTTCCGGAAGCGCCAGAACATGTTCCGGAACCGCCGGAACATGTTCCGCACCCACCAGAAGATGTTCCGGAAGCACCGGAACATGTTCCGGACCCACCAGAAATGTTCCGGAAGCACCGGAACATGTTCCGGAACCGCCGGAACATGTTCCTGAACTGCCGGAACAGTTTCCGGAAGCAGTGGAACATGTTCCGGAACCGCCGGAACACGTTCCTAAAGCGCCGGAACATTTTCCGGAAGCACCGGAACATATTCCAGAACCGCCGGAACGGGTTCCGGAACAGCCGGACCCACCAGAAAATGTTCCGGAAGCACTAGAACATGTTGCGGAACCGCCGGAACATTTTCGGGACTCACCGGAACGAAGCCCCGAAGCGCCAAAACATGTTCCGGAAGCACAGGAACATGTTCCGGAACTGCACGAACATGTTACGAAAGCGCCGGAACATATTCCGGAACCGCCGCGGAACTGGTTCCGGAGCCGCCGGAACATGTTCCAGAAGCGCCGGAACATGTTCCGGAAGCAGTGGAACATGTTCCAGAAGCGCCGGAAGATGTTCCGGAACCGTTCCAGAACAAAGTCCGGAAGCGCGGAAACATGTTCCGGAAGCACCGGAACATGTTCCGGAACCGCAAAAACATGTTCTGAAAGCGCTGGAACATGTTCTAGAAGCGCCGGAACATGTTCCAGAAGCAGCGGAACATGTCCCGGAAGCGCCGGAACATGTTCAGGAACCGCCGGAACATATTCCGGAAGCACCAGAACATGTTCCGGAACCGCAGAAACATGTTCTGAAAGCGCCGGAACATGTTCTGGAAGCGCCGGAACATGTTCCGGAAGCAGCGGAACATGTTCCGGATGTGCCGGAACATGTTCCGAAAGCACCGGAACATGTTCCGAAACCGCCGGAACATGTTCCGGAAGCACCGGAACATGTTCGGGAACCGCCGGAACATGTACCGGAAGCACCGGAACATGTTCCGGAAGCAGCGGAACATGTTCCGGAACCGCCAGATCATATTCCGGACCCACCGGAACATGTGCCGGAAGGACCGCAACATGTTCCGGAACCGCAAGAACATGTTCCGAAAGCGCCGGAACATGTTCCGGAAGCGCCGGAACATGTTCCGGAAGTTCCGGAACATGTGCCGGAAGCACCGGAACATGTTCTAGCATGATCTCGCGAATCCGCAACATGTTCCAGTACTTCCGGAACATTTTCTGGTGGGTCCCGAACATGTTCCGGCGGTTCTGGAACATGTTCCGGTGCTTCCGGAAAATTTTCCGGCGGTTAAGGAAAATGTTCCGGCGGTTCCGGGACCTGTTCTGGCGGTTCCGGAACATGTTCTGGTGGTCCCGGAACATGTTCCGGTGCCTCCGGAACATGTTCCAGCGGTTCTGGAACATGTTCCGGCGGTTCCGCAGCATGTTCCGGCGGTTCCGGAACATGTTCCGGCGGTTCAAGAACATATTCCGGCGGTTCCGGAACATGTTACGGCGGTTCAGGGACATGTTCCGGCGCTTCCGGAACGTGTTCCTGCGGTTCCGGAACATGTTCCGGAACATCTTCCGGGGGTTCTGCAACATGGTCCGGTGCTTCCGGAACACGTTCCGGTGCTTCCGGAACATATTCCGGCGGTTCCGGAACCTGTTCCGGCGGTTCCGGAACACGTTCCGGTGCTTGCGGAACATGTTCCGGTAGTTCCGAAACATGTTACGGCGCTTCCGGAACATGTTTCGGTGCTCCCGGAACATGTTCCGGCGGTTCCGCAGCATGTTCCGGCGGTTCCGGAACATGTTCGGGCGGTTCAAGAACATATTCCGGCGGTTCAGGAACATGTTACGGCGGTTCCGGGACATGTTCCGGCGCTTCCGGAACCTGTTCCTGCGGTTCCGGAACATGTTCCGGAACATCTTCCGGGGGTTCTGCAACATGTTCCGGTGCTTCCGGAACACGTTGGTACTTCCGGAACATGTTCCGGCGGTTCCGGAACCTGTTCCGGCGGTTCGGGAACATGTTCCGGTGCTTGCGGAACATGTTCCGGTAGTTCCGAAACATGTTACGGCGCTTCCGGAACATGTTTCGGTGCTCCCGGAACATGTTTTGGCGATTCCGGAACATGTTCCGGTGCTACCAAAACCATGTTCCGGTGGGTCCGGAACACGTTCCGGTGGTTCCGGAACGTGTTCCAGCGGTTCCCGAACATGTCCCGGCGGTTCGGGAAGATGTTCCGGTGCTTCCGGAACGTGTTCCGGTGGTTCCGGAACATGTTCCGGCGGTTCCGGAACATGTTCCGGCGGTTCCGGAACCTGTTCCGGCGGTTCCGGAACATGTTCCGGTGCTTGCGGAACATGTTCCGGTAGTTCCGAAACATGTGGCGGCGCTTCCGGAACATGTTTCGGTGCTCCCAGAACATGTTCCGGCGGTTCCGGAACATGTTCCGGTGCTACCAAAACCATGTTCCGGTGGGTCCGGAACACGTTCCGGTGGTTCCGGAACGTGTTCCAGCGGTTCCCGAACATGTCCCGGCGGTTCGGGAAGATGTTCCGGTGCTTCCGGAACGTGTTCCGGTGGTTCCGGAACATGTTCCGGCGGTTCCGGAACATGTTTTGGCGGTTCGGGAAAACGCTCAAAAACACCAAAAAAAGCACCTCTTTTTGCGAGAGAAATGCCACGAAATGGCCCTTTTTTGGCCAAAAACGGTGTTTTCCGCGCCCGGGTGGTCAGTTGTAGCTCCCTTTTCCCATTTTAATGCCGGTGGAGTGGAAAATTGTCGTCTTAAATGCAATATGATTGCAAGAACAACTCCAAATTGTGTAAGTGCATTTTTGGTACCAGCCCCTAGCCCGGCCAGGCCGGGCTTGCACTGTCACGTGCCTGGTTCTCGGCCGGGGGGCGGCAGGGGTTCTGAAAAAAATCTCAAACCTTGTTATATCCACCCAAAAGGTCTCAAAAATGCACGTTTCCGCCTCTAGACCCAATATTGAGTTCGTGAGGGACGTTTGGCCCCCTAAAGTCCGAGGTGGAGGATGCGGAGCAAGAGGAGGTGGTGGTGCCAGTGTGGTTTGATGTCGGTGTTCTACATGCACATGATGCACATGATGCACATGATGCACATTTCTACAGTCTGTCTATGGCCTGAAACTCCAAGTCGAAGCCGTCGGACATACCCTGACCACACTTGAATCCGTGGTCACCCTGAATCCTGGTACTCATGACATCTCCCTCCACTGGAAACACCGAAACCCACCAATGCCACACAAAAACCAAGCTGTGATCCGATTTGTTGATGCTTACTCAATTAACTGCCGCACGGTTTTGCAAGGTATGGTTCCCAGCATGGTGGGGAAATGTCTTTATTATGCACATGATGTACCTGTATGCCATATAAATTGCATCCACCTGGTCCAGGAACTGAACTCAAAAGGTTACCCACAACCATGGTGGCTGCCCGCGCTACGAGGACGCCTCACCAGTCAAGGTTTCCACCCACGGACCATCGGTCATATTGTCAGCACGGCACTCTCAGGTTGACACACATGTGACACACAGCCACTACAGACTGATGCTCCTGATTTTTCAGTGAGGCGCTAACGCACACTGTCGCCAGTTATCTGGATTCCCCATGTATGTGCCACACGTGACGAAAAGCCAAACACAACCCCAACAACCGGCCCACCCATCGGGTGGGCCAGTCAGTGGCAAGTTGTATTACAACTATACTGTTCAGGCTTTTATCTTTCATAATGGGATTGTGCTAGCGCTGTCATACTGTGCCGTGCGGGTCCATTGTGGAAGAAATGATACCGAGGAGACACTGTGGTCGTGGTGAAGTTTAATCGTCCAAAAAAACATACAACAGTTGCTGCATCGTGTACGTGGCGATGGCAGTGGCAGTGCGCATCATCCGATTATCCTTGAATGATTTTTTTTTGTATTGAAGTGCCTTTTTGGAACGACGAACCCTGACGCAGAATCCGAGTAATCAAAGTTTGTTGCTTTTGCCCCCCCCCCCACCCCCTGCAAACGAGTTGGCCATGTAGTCTGTGTGTGTTCTGCGGACTGTGCAACAAGCAATTCAACAGCTTGCAACTGGGCGCTGTGTGTGTTACCTAAGCGCAAGTGCGGTTCAATATACTATGCACATATTCGGCGGCGGGTTTGTGGGCGTCACTTTGCATACACAGAGGCAACATACACACAATGACAACAAGCTACTACAAGCCCCCGACTAACATACAGAGTTGGCAACAGGAGCAATGGAAGATACTCCTCGACCAACGACAAAAGTCGCAAGCGGTACTCCGGCAACTTGAGGACCTGGAACGGGCGGAGTGGCAGGCTGCGGTAAGCAACACCCCGGGCCAACAGCAAGAAAAGCCATCGAAAGCGCGGAAACGCAAATTTGCTTACGCGGAGTACAACGACTACAACCCCGAGGATCACCACGACGAAGAAGAACGACAGCGCCGTTGGCGTATTCGGTTGCCTCTGGAGTGCTTCTGCCCGGTCATCGAGCACGAGCGAGTGGCAACAGATGGGGAGAGAGAGAGAGAGAGAGAGAGAGAGAGAGAGGGAGAGAGAGAGAGAGCGAAACCAGACAGATAGTCAATGTAGAGTGTAAAGTCAAAAAATGGCAGTGAGATCTTAGTCGCTGTGATGACCAAAAACGCCGAACGTGTATTGCAGGCTTGCGGCTTTGAATTGAGTATTAAGTTCCTCTTGTGTCATGCAGCCGTGTCGCCGTTTGCAGTGACGAGTGGTCGGTTTGGTCGGCTGCTGCATTCGGCACCATGGTACTCACACAAATCAACCCCTCAGGCCATCAGCAGGTTTAAGATTTCCATCCGATCCGCAGTGTGGTCATTTCGCTGTGGTAGCGTGGTAGCGGGTGATGGTGTTTCGTTTTGTGTTGCGTTGGTCGGTCGGCCTATCATATGGAGGGCAGAAATGCTATGTCACCCCTGCATTCTCGGGGGTCCCCAAACAAAGGGGACAAAATCAGAATTGGATGCCTCACCCCTGCCTTCTCAAGGGCCCAAAAGAGGGCGGAATTGCTACTTCAACCCTGCTTTCTCGGGGGTCCCCAAACAAAGGGGGACAAAATAAGAATTGGAGGCCTCACCCCTGCCTACCGAGGGGCCCAAAACAGGGCGGAAATGCTACTTCAACCCTGCATTCTCAGGGGGTCCCCAAACAAAGGGGGACAAAATCAGAATTGGCTGCCTCACCCCTGCCTTCTCGGGGACCCAAAAAAGGGCGAAAATGCTATGTCACCCCTGCATTCTCAGGTGGTCCCCAAACAAAGGGGGACAAAATAAGAATTGGCTGTCTCACCCTTGCCTTCTTGGGGGCCCAAAAGAGGGCGGAAATGCTACTTCAACCCTGCATTCTCGGGGAGGCCCCAAAAAAGGGGGACAAAATCAGAATTGGCCGCCTCACCCCTGCCTTCTCGGGGGCCCAAAAGAGGGCGGAAATGCTACGTCACCCCTACATAATACGGTCCCTACGCCTACTGTAGCTTAGACAAGGGCGTGGCTTGCGCGCAACGAATGCAACAGGTTCAGCCCCATGTTCCTACAAGCAATGAGGCATGAGAAGCTTACAACCAACCTCATCAGTGTCCGTCCCCAAATGAGAACCAGAGTCAGAACTTCAATCAGAATCAGATTTACCAAAAATAGTTCAAATCCTCAAGCTCCGACAACTTCATCCCACTGGGGAAGCAAAGACCCCGCACCACACATCACATCCCAGCAGCGTACAGCGTTCTGGGTGCCTGCAGTGCACATGTGTGCGAGTGTGCCAAAGCACATCACCAGGCTGACCACTGCCACTACTACAAGACCCAGCACCACACAGCACATCCAGCAGCGTACGGGGTTCACTGGGTGCCTACAGTGCACAGGCGTGTTATGAGCAGGAGGACTCATCACAAACATGACACAGCCCCTCCTTCCCTCTACAATCGGTACACAATCACGTTCCACTAAGTCTCTGACCATGAAAACTGTGGTCAGAAAACCCCAGAAAAATGAGGGTCAGACCCAAACCTATGTCTTATGTGGCTGCACTACATTTGGTACCAAATTAAAATTAGGTGCCAAATTAATACGGTCCCTACGCCTACTGTAGCTTGGACAAGGGCGTGGCTATTGGAAAGGGGGGGGGGGGTACCATTGTAGAAACCCTCAGCAGCCATGGGCCCGCCACAGAGATGCGTTCGTGGGCATCCAGAGTGCTAGGCGTAGGCCAGCACCCGTTCTGATGCATGCCATGCCTTGACAGTGCACATGTTCACTGCACACCCTGAGCATGACCCTGAACCACTACCTTTTTTTTTGTGCGTGGTGGTATTACCGCCTGAGTTCAACACACATAATGTGGAATAGAGGCGTGAATAGTGGCGACCCAGGGGAACTGAGCAAATCCACTTCCACAGAGAAGAGACATACAAAGTACGATACAAAGACAAAGAACACATCCCACAACCGAGGCTAGAAGATGGAGTGGTGGACCTGGGAAGGGCCAATCTGTTACTGTTTGGTGAAAAAATGGGGGCATTCATGCAACCAAGGCACAAAAGAGGGAAGGCAGGCGGCGGAAAACAGCAGGAGGGCAGTGGGTGGGGTTTTGGGGTGGAGTGGAGGGGTCAGGGCCCATAACACGGCAAACATAATCGAAGGCAAGAATCACTGTTGTGTAAAAGAGAAAGCAACTGTGCTCTGGCCTGCGGAAAGTATGCACAGGGCCCTGATGGCCGGCGGGATTTAGTTCACTTCGCGGTCTCGTGGAGCCCAGCAGTAAGTGGAGTCAGTCCCGCCTACCTAAGAAGGAAAAGCAGTGTGTGGAGGGGTAGAGGCAATCTTCACGAGCACCACGTGTACCCACCCCTACTCATGTGCCCAGCAAGCCCTCCGATCGGACCACACAGGCCCTACCCATGTATTGTATTGGAGTGCCTTTTTGGAACGACGAACCCTGACGCAGAATCCCAGTAATCAAAGTTTGTTGCTTTTGCCCCCCCCCCACCCCCTGCAAACGAGTTGGCCATGTAGTCTGTGTGTGTTCTGCGGACTGTGCAACAAGCAATTCAACAGCTTGGATCCGGGCGCTGTGTGTGTTACCTAAGCGCAAGTGCGGTTCAATATGCTATGCACATACTCGGCGGCGGGTTTGTGGGCGTCACTTTGCATACACAGAGGCAACATACACACAATGACAACGAGCTACTACGAGCTCCCGACGAACATACAGAGTTGGCAACAGGAGCAATGGAAGATACTCCTCGACCAACGACAAAAGTCGCAAGCGGTACTCCGGCAACTTGAGGACCTGGAACGGGCGGAGTGGCAGGCTGCGGTAAGCAACACCCCGGGCCAACAGCAAGAAAAGCCATCGAAAGCGCGGAAACGCAAATTTGCTGAGGCAGAGTACAACGACTACAACCCCGAGGATCACCACGACGAAGAAGAACGACAGCGCCGTTGGCGTATTCGGTTGCCTCTGGAGTGCTTCTGCCCGGTCATCGAGCACGAGCAAGTGGCAACAGATGGAGAGAGAGAGAGAAAGAGAGAGAGAGAGAGAGAGCGAGCGAAACCAGACAAATAGTCAATGTAGAGTGTAAAGTCAAAAAATGGCAGTGAGATCTTAGTCGCTGTGATGACCAAAAAAGCCGAACGTGTATTGCAGGCTTGCGGCTTTGAATTGAGTATTAAGTTCCTCTTGTGTCATGCAGCCGTGTCGCCGTTTGCAGTGACGAGTGGTCGGTTTGGTCGGCTGCTGCATTCAGCACCATGGTACTCACACAAATCAACCCCTTAGGCCATTAGCAGGTTTAAGATTTCCATCCGATCCGCAGTGTGGTCATTTCGCTGTGGTAGCGTGGTAGCGGGTGATTACCATTCCCCTTGATTGGCTCCGGATGATTGCTATTATTTCCTGGTGGGTCTTGGATGGTCATTGGTATTTCCTCACAGGCTCTGGATGGATGTTGCTCTTTCCTGGTGTGCTCTGGATGCTGTTAATTCCTGATGTGCCCTCTTAATATAAGTGTCAGCGCTAACGTGTGAGGGCCCCCTTGGGCGAGCTCACATGCAAACAAAGTCGACAAAGCACACAGGACTGGCACCCCTGCATAAAGCCATGAGAGAGACATAGCTCTGTTCAAACAAGAGGACAGAATTCTGCAATAAAATTTTGAAACCAACAGGCCTACAAACAAGGGAACACGACAAAGGACATTGCAAAAGCAAAACAAGGCACACATGCAGATTGGGGATGTCTTGGCCCCCCAAAATGGGCGCAGTTGCCTCTAAACTAGCTGAAAGGGTCTACAAAACAACCCCAGTACCCGCACCGCGCGCGCACCACGTCCGATACTCCCCCTCAGAGAAAGGAAAATCTGTATTGAAAAATCAAACACATGACACCAAGCATGGTGCATTATTGATCCAATACAGCTGGCCGGCCAGTGAAAGATTGTGCGAATTGCTTTAACAACGAGTGTTGCAACCACAGATGCTGATGACAGGCACAGAAGACATGATACTCCGGCTGCATCAACCTGGCTGGATCACTCTGTGTCTGAAAAGAGGTCTCACTCAGCAACCAGAACTGTCGCTCCTCCAGAACCACCCGCCATTTTATCCCCCCCCCCTTTGTAATATCTACGCAAAAGTACGGAATTAATACGGTCCCTACGCCTACTGTAGCTTAGACAAGGGCGTGGCTTGCGCGCAACACATACAACAGGTTCAGCCCCATGTTCCTACAAGCAATGAGGCATGAGAAGCTTACAACCAACCTCATCAGTGTCCGTCCCCAAATGAGAACCAGAGTCAGAACTTCAATCAGAATCAGATTTACCAAAAATAGTTCAAATCCTCAAGCTCCGACAACTTCATCCCATTGGGGAAGCAAAGACCCCGCACCACACATCACATCCCAGCAGCGTACAGCGTTCTGGGTGCCTGCAGTGCACATGTGTGCGAGTGTGCCAAAGCACATCACCAGGCTGACCACTGCCACTACTACAAGACCCAGCACCACACAGCACATCCAGCAGCGTACGGGATTCACTGGGTGCCTACAGTGCACAGGCCTGTTATGAGCAGGAGGACTCATCACAAACATGACACAGCCCCTCCTTCCCTCTACAATCGGTACACAATCACGTTCCACTAAGTCTCTGGCCATGAAAACTGTGGTCAGAAAACCCCAGAAAAATGAGGGTCAGACCCAAACCTATGTCTTATGTGGCTGCACTACATTTGGTACCAAATTAAAATTAGGTGCCAAATTAATACGGTCCCTACGCCTACTGTAGCTTGGACAAGGGCGTGGCTATTGGAAAGGGGGGGGGGGGTACCATTGTAGAAACCCTCAGCAGCCATGGGCCCGCCACAGAGATGCGTTCGTGGGCATCCAGAGTGCTAGGCGTAGGCCAGCACCCGTTCTGATGCATGCCATGCCTTGACAGTGCACATGTTCACTGCACACCCTGAGCATGACCCTGAACCACTACCTTTTTTTTTGTGCGTGGTGGTATTACCGCCTGAGTTCAACACACATAATGTGGAATAGAGGCGTGAATAGTGGCGACCCAGGGGAACTGAGCAAATCCACTTCCACAGAGAAGAGACATACAAAGTACGATACAAAGACAAAGAACACATCCCACAACCGAGGCTAGAAGATGGAGTGGTGGACCTGGGAAGGGCCAATCTGTTACTGTTTGGTGAAAAAATGGGGGCATTCATGCAACCAAGGCACAAAAGAGGGAAGGCAGGCGGCGGAAAACAGCAGGAGGGCAGTGGGTGGGGTTTTGGGGTGGAGTGGAGGGGTCAGGGCCCATAACACGGCAAACATAATCGAAGGCAAGAATCACTGTTGTGTAAAAGAGAAAGCAACTGTGCTCTGGCCTGCGGAAAGTATGCACAGGGCCCTGATGGCCGGCGGGATTTAGTTCACTTCGCGGTCTCGTGGAGCCCAGCAGTAAGTGGAGTCAGTCCCGCCTACCTAAGAAGGAAAAGCAGTGTGTGGAGGGGTAGAGGCAATCTTCACGAGCACCACGTGTACCCACCCCTACTCATGTGCCCAGCAAGCCCTCCGATCGGACCACACAGGCCCTACCCATGTATTGTATTGGAGTGCCTTTTTGGAACGACGAACCCTGACGCAGAATCCCAGTAATCAAAGTTTGTTGCTTTTGCCCCCCCCCCACCCCCTGCAAACGAGTTGGCCATGTAGTCTGTGTGTGTTCTGCGGACTGTGCAACAAGCAATTCAACAGCTTGGATCCGGGCGCTGTGTGTGTTACCTAAGCGCAAGTGCAATATGCTATGCACATACTCGGCGGCGGGTTTGTGGGCGTCACTTTGCATACACAGAGGCAACATACACACAATGACAACGAGCTACTACGAGCTCCCGACGAACATACAGAGTTGGCAACAGGAGCAATGGAAGATACTCCTCGACCAACGACAAAAGTCGCAAGCGGTACTCCGGCAACTTGAGGACCTGGAACGGGCGGAGTGGCAGGCTGCGGTAAGCAACACCCCGGGCCAACAGCAAGAAAAGCCATCGAAAGCGCGGAAACGCAAATTTGCTGAGGCAGAGTACAACGACTACAACCCCGAGGATCACCACGACGAAGAAGAACGACAGCGCCGTTGGCGTATTCGGTTGCCTCTGGAGTGCTTCTGCCCGGTCATCGAGCACGAGCAAGTGGCAACAGATGGAGAGAGAGAGAGAAAGAGAGAGAGAGAGAGAGAGAGAGCGAAACCAGACAAATAGTCAATGTAGAGTGTAAAGTCAAAAAATGGCAGTGAGATCTTAGTCGCTGTGATGACCAAAAAAGCCGAACGTGTATTGCAGGCTTGCGGCTTTGAATTGAGTATTAAGTTCCTCTTGTGTCATGCAGCCGTGTCGCCGTTTGCAGTGACGAGTGGTCGGTTTGGTCGGCTGCTGCATTCAGCACCATGGTACTCACACAAATCAACCCCTTAGGCCATTAGCAGGTTTAAGATTTCCATCCGATCCGCAGTGTGGTCATTTCGCTGTGGTAGCGTGGTAGCGGGTGATTACCATTCCCCTTGATTGGCTCCGGATGATTGCTATTATTTCCTGGTGGGTCTTGGATGGTCATTGGTATTTCCTCACAGGCTCTGGATGGATGTTGCTCTTTCCTGGTGTGCTCTGGATGCTGTTAATTCCTGATGTGCCCTCTTAATGAAAGTGTCAGCGCTAACGTGTGAGGGCCCCCTTGGGCGAGCTCACATGCAAACAAAGTCGACAAAGCACACAGGACTGGCACCCCTGCATAAAGCCATGAGAGAGACATAGCTCTGTTCAAACAAGAGGACAGAATTCTGCAATAAAATTTTGAAACCAACAGGCCTACAAACAAGGGAACATGACAAAGGACATTGCAAAAGCAAAACAAGGCACACATGCAGATTGGGGATGTCTTGGCCCCCCAAAATGGGCGCAGTTGCCTCTAAACTAGCTGAAAGGGTCTACAAAACAACCCCAGTACCCGCACCGCGCGCGCACCACGTCCGATACTCCCCCTCAGAGAAAGGAAAATCTGTATTGAAAAATCAAACACATGACACCAAGCATGGTGCATTATTGATCCAATACAGCTGGCCGGCCAGTGAAAGATTGTGCGAATTGCTTTAACAACGAGTGTTGCAACCACAGATGCTGATGACAGGCACAGAAGACATGATACTCCGGCTGCATCAACCTGGCTGGATCACTCTGTGTCTGAAAAGAGGTCTCACTCAGCAACCAGAACTGTCGCTCCTCCAGAACCACCCGCCATTTTATCCCCCCCCCCTTTGTAATATCTACGCAAAAGTACGGAATTAATACGGTCCCTACGCCTACTGTAGCTTAGACAAGGGCGTGGCTTGCGCGCAACACATACAACAGGTTCAGCCCCATGTTCCTACAAGCAATGAGGCATGAGAAGCTTACAACCAACCTCATCAGTGTCCGTCCCCAAATGAGAACCAGAGTCAGAACTTCAATCAGAATCAGATTTACCAAAAATAGTTCAAATCCTCAAGCTCCGACAACTTCATCCCATTGGGGAAGCAAAGACCCCGCACCACACATCACATCCCAGCAGCGTACAGCGTTCTAGGTGCCTGCAGTGCACATGTGTGCGAGTGTGCCAAAGCACATCACCAGGCTGACCACTGCCACTACTACAAGACCCAGCACCACACAGCACATCCAGCAGCGTACGGGGTTCACTGGGTGCCTACAGTGCACAGGCCTGTTATGAGCAGGAGGACTCATCACAAACATGACACAGCCCCTCCTTCCCTCTACAATCGGTACACAATCACGTTCCACTAAGTCTCTGGCCATGAAAACTGTGGTCAGAAAACCCCAGAAAAATGAGGATCAGACCCAAACCTATGTCTTATGTGGCTGCACTACATTTGGTACCAAATTAAAATTAGGTGCCAAATTAATACGGTCCCTACGCCTACTGTAGCTTGGACAAGGGCGTGGCTATTGGAAAGGCGGGGGGGTACCATTGTAGAAACCCTCAGCAGCCATGGGCCCGCCACAGAGATTCGTTCGTGGGCATCCAGAGTGCTAGGCGTAGGCCAGCACCCGTTCTGATGCATGCCATGCCTTGACAGTGCACATGTTCACTGCACACCCTGAGCATGACCCTGATCCACTACCTTTTTTTTTGTGCGTGGTGGTATTACCGCCTGAGTTCAACACACATAATGTGGAATAGAGGCGTGAATAGTGGCGACCCAGGGGAACTGAGCAAATCCACTTCCACAGAGAAGAGACATACAAAGTACGATACAAAGACAAAGAACACATCCCACAACCGAGGCTAGAAGATGGAGTGGTGGACCTGGGAAGGGCCAATCTGTTACTGTTTGGTGAAAAAATGGGGGCATTCATGCAACCAAGGCACAAAAGAGGGAAGGCAGGCGGCGGAAAACAGCAGGAGGGCAGTGGGTGGGGTTTTGGGGTGGAGTGGAGGGGTCAGGGCCCATAACACGGCAAACATAATCGAAGGCAAGAATCACTGTTGTGTAAAAGAGAAAGCAACTGTGCTCTGGCCTGCGGAAAGTATGCACAGGGCCCTGATGGCCGGCGGGATTTAGTTCACTTCGCGGTCTCGTGGAGCCCAGCAGTAAGTGGAGTCAGTCCCGCCTACCTAAGAAGGAAAAGCAGTGTGTGGAGGGGTAGAGGCAATCTTCACGAGCACCACGTGTACCCACCCCTACTCATGTGCCCAGCAAGCCCTCCGATCGGACCACACAGGCCCTACCCATGTATTGTATTGGAGTGCCTTTTTGGAACGACGAACCCTGACGCAGAATCCCAGTAATCAAAGTTTGTTGCTTTTGCCCCCCCCCCACCCCCTGCAAACGAGTTGGCCATGTAGTCTGTGTGTGTTCTGCGGACTGTGCAACAAGCAATTCAACCCTGTGTGCGCGCAATGGTGCATTTTTTCCATAGTGCGCGCAAATTTTGAAAAATATGACCTTTGTAGCGCGCCTATTGCGCGCGCTCCACCGCGCTATATTGTCACGTTTTTCAAATTTTTCAAAACCGGAAAATGTTTCAAAACCATGCCTTTTCCAGTGTCCTGTGTTTCTCAAAAACCCCTTGCTTTTCAAAAACATTCCCTGTTGCTCACCCATCCCAAGACACATGCAAAAACACTTTCTGAAAGGTCTGAAAAGTGTGCAACACTACAGGTCCTCATGGGCACCAACAGTGTAGCGCGCGCAAAATATTTACAGCGCGCGCTATGGACCTTACGGCGCGCACTATACCAGGTATAGCGCGCACTGTCATCCAGTGATCTCCTTTATGCTTTCGACCACCACTTCGGCCTCCCACTCCTTCTCAAATTCTGGTCTGTGGTCTTCTGGCCCAGCGGCAGCTGGGGCTGCGTCCCCTTCTTCTTGTGCACTTGGGTCGCCTTCTGGGGTTGCTCCTTCTGGTGCCTCTTCTTCTTTCGGGGCTGCTCCTTCTCCTGCTTGTGGCGCGGCCGCTGGTGCCTCTTCTTCTTGTGGTGGGGCTGGTGCGTCTTCTTCTTGTGCAGCTGCTGCTGGGGCTGGTGCCTCTTCTTCTTGTGCAGCTGCTGCTGGTGCTTCTGCTTGTGCTACAGCTTCGGCAGGTCCCTCGTCTTCTTGTGGGGGGGCTGGTGGCTGGGCTGGTGGGTCTCCTTGGGGCTGCTTCTTCTTTGGAGTTGGTGGCTTGGACGGGGACATCCTCATGGTCTTTGGGTCGAGCAGAGGTCCACAATTTCATCGGGCTCGTACGTCTCCCACCACGACTGCCACTTGTCCAACTCCTCATACGCTTTGCTTTTGGCGGAGAACACCTGGCAGCTGGGCATGAACTCCGACCAGTCGTGCTCTTCCTCCTCCTCCTCCCCTTGTTGGCTGGGGCTCCACTGATCGTTGGGGATGATGACGGCCACGTGGTCCTGAGGGGCCCTCCTGGCCCCTGCTGGCTTGATTTCGGCTCCTTCCACAATCATCGGCGCGATCGCAGTGGTGCAGTAGATGATCCACCGAGGCTTGTAGCCGTCGTTGTAGGACCAATCTCGGCGCTGCATGAGCTCATCTCTTGCCAGCTTGTCCGCGTCGGCTTTGCTCTGCTGCTTGGCCTTGGGAGCCGTACTGGGTGGGGTGGAGCCGCACGGGCCTCCTTGTTCTTGTGGCTGGTCTGGGACTGGGACAGGCTGCTTCGGTGCTGGCTTTGATGCTAGCTGCGGCTGGGGTGCCTGCTGCGGTGCCGTCTTGCTTGCCTGGAAAGAGTAGCGCAGAGGCATAGCACGCGCAATACAGGGCATAGCACGCGCGACGAAATGCATAGCACGTGCAATGACACCGATAGCGCGCGCTGCATTACCTTTTCTGCTTTCTCCTCCTCTGCTTTCTTCCATCTCTTCTCCTCCTCTTCCTTCTCCTTCTTCTTCCTCTTCTCTTCCTCTTCCTTCTCCTTCTTCGTCCTCTTTTCCTCCTCTTCCTTCTCCTTCTTCTTCCTCTTTTCCTCCTCATCCTTCTTCTTCTTCTTTGCTTCGTCCTCTTTCTTCTTGGCCTGTTCCGCTTGACGTTGGACTCTCTGTGCCGCCTGTGCCATCAGCTGCTGGTAGGCGGTCTTCTGGGCAAGGACCTTGCCAGGCGGGTGCGGGGGCTTAGCGGTGTGGGAGGCGGAGATGGCTGGTGGTAGGTGGCTGGTGGCTGCTGGCTCCTCGGTACGCTTCTTCTTCTGCCTTGGGGCTGTCACGGATTCCGTCTCCGGCACGGCAAAGGCAAAACAGGACAGACGGTGGGGCCGTAGCGCGCGCAAACAATCACATCGCGCGTGCTACAGCAAATGGAGCGTGCGCAACAATGTCGAAAGCGCGCGCAATGGCAAACATAGCGCGTACCTGTGCCTGTGCCCGTGCCTGTTGTTGTTGTTGTTGTTGTTGCTGTTGCTGGGCCATCTGCTCCCCCTGCTGCTGCTGGAGCAGCTGCAGTGTTGCCTGCTGCACGGCTGATTGCTGTTGGAGCTGCTGCTGTTGATGCACTTGCTGCTGCTGCGGCTGCTCCTCGTCCTTGACCGCCGTGGTTTTGACTTTGGCGCCGGTTGCAAGTGCCCTTGCTGCACTGGCTCCTTTCTTGGCTGACCCCCGCAGCAAACTGGCCCCCGCACTTCTCACCGAGGCACACTCGTTCTTGAAGGCCATTGCCCCCGCGTCGGTCGCGTTGATAAAGCTCGGTGGGTCCTTGTTGAAGTAGAAGTGGTGGACGGTTTTTGCGGTGGCACCCGGAGGCGTGTGGGTCCGAGCGTGACCCCACCCGTAACTTGCCCAGCACGAAAACAGCAGCTCGTACTCCTCCACCTTGCAGTGTCCACAGGCAGCTTAATTGTCCTTCTTGGGTTGGCACGGAGGGGTTCAACAGAGTCGCCAGACTACACCAATGGCCAGTAATGCTCTCGTCATGCCAGCAGGGTTTTGTGATTGCTTCCCTCACCTGCCCTGCACGTCAGTCAATTCGCATTCTGTCTCGTACTGTCAAGTTCCCGCATTGCCTTGCCCCGTCCCCTGAGTCTCATCATGGACAAACCTTTTATTCACGTAGTCAGGCCCCAGGCCCTTCCGGATCGCATAGCAGCGCAGCGCTGTGAGGAAGGTGTTCTTGTCCAGGTGGCCGACACCAATCTGCCCCGCGAACTCGGACACCACATCTGCACCCACCTGCAGGTCCACTATTCTCTCCTGCTCCTCAATCAACCATTCGCCGCTCCTCTCCTGGTACTCCTGTTGACCCTGGATTGTCTCGAACGGCCCGAGCACCCACATCCTGAACTTGGCCAGCCCCTGGTCGGGTCCTGAATTGTCCACCATCGGGTTCTTGTCTTGTTCCATAGTCTCAGACATTTATGTGTTCACCCAATGGAAGCGCACCCGGGCGGGGGCCAAGAAAAACAGTAAGCACTATGAACAAAACGTATGTTTTTGGCAAAACATCGGTTTCACGGCTCCGTCTGGGATCTTGGCAATCGCCGTGGGCCCTTTGGCGCCAGAACTTGTAGAAGGCCACCTCGAAGAGGTAGGCCGGTGTCACGTCCTTCAGCCATGCCCAGTCGGGCCCTTGGGCGCAGATGGTGCTGTTTTGGTTGGGCCAGATTCGGTTCTTGAAGTCGCTGCTGAAGGCGAAGCCCGTACGTGGCCCGGGTGGGGGAGACTGAAACTGTGCTTGCACTTGGGGTTACTGCTGTCTTGGTTGGACTTGCTGCTGCTGCTGCTGCTGCTGCTGTTGTGGGCTGCCGACTTGCTGGGCCGTAGCCTGCACTTGCTGCTGCTGCATTTGCTGCTGCTGCTGCACTGGCAGTGGGCCGAAGAGCACTTGCTGCACTTGGCCCACTGGAAGACTGCCGCGCACTGGGGAGCCCAAGGTGGGCGACCCACCGGGGAACAGCATGGGAGACAGCTGCTTTGAGGCAGCTCGTAACGGGGAGTGCGGCGCGGGCCACAGAGGCTGAGTTGGGGAGAACTGGGTCAGCGTCTGGGACAGCGTCTGCGGAAAACAAGACAAAGCACGCGCAACGAGGACTTGCGTAGTGCGCACAACGAGACAGGTAGCACGCACAACAAGAGCGTACCACGCGCAACGGAAACAGTAGTGCGCACGGCAAGAACCTGTGGCTGCATGCTCCACGGCGTCGTGGACGGCTGCTGCAGTCCCGGTTGTACAGCTGCATGTGGCGGTGGTTGCGGTGTCGCACCAGCTGCTGTGGCCCCTGCAGCAGTTGTTGGCGGTGCTGCAGGAGGCGGATACCCCCAGCCCACGGGCTGCATGGGCAAGAGGGTTACATTAAAGTACCCCTGTTCCAGCAGTAATACCAAAAGGAAAATGCAGTAACAAAAAAATAGAAAACACCAAAAAAAACGGACAGAAAAGGAACAAATCTCTGTGTCTGTCAATGCATTTGCAATTGGAGGCACATTTGAAGTGCGTAGTCATAGCACGCTACTTCCAATTGTATATCGCGATTTCAAGGGTTCCGGCGCTTGAAAACAGCATAGCGCGCGCCATAGTGGTCATTGCGCGCACTAGATAGCATGTAGCGCGCGCTATAAAACAAATAGCGCACGCTACCAAGGTTTCTCATCCGGAAAATATGCCCTAACGTCGTCAACCAATTTTTGTGCATTGCACAGATTGCTTCTGGAGGTCCCATTCAACCTTGGTACTTCAAAGTACAGGAACAGACGCTCATTAACGTGCCTGAGCATCTTAATGCGGCGTGACACGAGGCTTCCTGCTCCCCCACCTCTATCACAAAAGGAGGACCAAATGTCCTTCAGCACCCTGTTGCTCCCTTCCAAAAGATCCCCTGAAAACATTCCTAGGCCATAGGGCCGTATGGCCTGAATAGTGACTGTAGCATCGTGCAACATCCAGTTAATATAAGGTTATATTTTTTCTGGACAAACCCACCTCTGGAAAGCCTGGGCAACCTCTGGAGCCTGCAATGCTCCCTCTTCAAACATTGTGCCATACATGTCCCCCAGTAGTATGTACATGGCAACCACTGCTGTGTGCATCCTCATGTTACCCCCAAGGAGGGGGGCCAGGTCCTCCCAAACCTTTAGAAGGCACCAAGTCTCTTCCCCATCTGGCTCTGCCGTCCCCTGTAGTGCTATGTGACCACCCGACCTGTGAAGAATAGCCTGAACAGAGACCCTAGTACTGGGACGCACAGACTTGGCCAATCTGCGTACCAAGGCAGTGACCTGCCTCCCTACAAAAATCAGAAGGTGCAGAACACATGGTATGAGGTGACGCCGCCTCAGAGGCACCTTCAACAACCTGCTCTGGACAACACCAAATATATCCATGGGCCTGCACTTGGCCCCGGGTGCAATAAGCCCTAGCAACTGCTCATCTCGCTTGGTGGTTCTATCCACATCCTGTTGCAACCATGTTGCAGTGGACGTGCACCACGTCATGTAAGTGAACATACTACCTGCCATCCAATGTGTAGTGACACCCGACAACCGACGCAGCCAAGGGCTATCCCCACCGCAGAAAATCCTGCAACGTCTGGATGCACCCCGGATGGGAACCACACCACTGTCAATGGCACTCTGGAGAAAAGCAAGATTGTTAGCCCAGACCTGGGACAACACAGAGGTGGACTTCTCACCACAAAGGGCGGCGTTAACAGTCCAGTGGTAGGACAACGTCCTTGCCAAGGGACCATGGTTGGCAAAGGAAATGGACATCTGGCACCACGATTCCCCCCCACAAGGCAACCCATCCCCCCTCACAATGATCCACGGCTCTCCTTGGCACTCCCTGGGGTATTGGAGGTTAGAAACACTGGAATCAAAGGAAAATATTTAGTCAAAATAGTGCTGCAGGGGCCACTGCGAAAAGACTGTGACCCCATCTGTGTGCACGGCAACCTGTAAATGCTGCCTACTTGCAAGCTGGTTCCATTATGTGGCGAAACTAGCATAGGACGGCAGAGAAAAAAGGTGTGTGGGGACCTTACTTCTCGTCCAAGTAATCAAATCTTTGTACCTGAGGAAAATAGCGCGCGCAACATGAGGACGTAGCGCGCGCAGAAGTCAACAAAGCGCGTGCTATGAGCGGAAGTGCGCGCAATGTCACATGCAAAGCGCGCGCAATATTACCTTCTTCTTGGAATCTTCAGGAGCAGGACCAAGTCCACCACCAACAAGGGTGTGACGGCGTTGGCAGCCTCGGTCCTGCGACGCTTCTTCTCTGCTTCAGACACGGGGACCCTTTTTTCCAACCTGGCCCACAAAGACCGTTGGACGGCAGACCCTGAGCAAAAAAACTCAACTAGGTCCGCCAAAAGGTCCTCGTTCTTCCACAAGGACCACCCATAGTGGGGGCCCAAAATGCTGGCGATCTTTCCTGACATTGACAGCGTCACTTGCGGTGCCGGAAGCATCTGAAACTTTAGAGAAATAGGCGTTTTTGCCCTGCTTATTAGGACATGGGGTTACAAACCCAAGACCCCGAGCCATAGCGCGCGCTATGCTGCGCGCTATGTTGCTGTAGTGCGCAATGAGCCATCGCGCGGCAATACCCTGTAGCGCGCACGCAGGGAACAGCTTGGATCTGGGCGCTGTGTGTGTTACCTAAGCGCAAGTGCGGTTCAATATGCTATGCACAGACTCGGCGGCGGGTTTGTGGGCGTCACTTTGCATACACAGAGGCAACATACACACAATGACAACGAGCTACTACGAGCTCCCGACGAACATACAGAGTTGGCAACAGGAGCAATGGAAGATACTCCTCGACCAACGACAAAAGTCGCAAGCGGTACTCCGGCAACTCGAGGACCTGAAACGCGCGGAGTGGCAGGCTGCGGTAAGCAACACCCCGGGCCAACAGCAAGAAAAGCCATCGAAAGCGCGGAAACGCAAATTTGCTGACGTAGAGTACAACGACTACAACCCCGAGGATCACCACGACGAAGAACGACAGCGCCGTTGGCGTATTCGGTTGCCTCTGGAGTGCTTCTGCCCGGTCATCGAGCACGAGCGAGTGGCAACAGATGGAGAGAGAGAGAGAGAAAGAGAGAGAGAGAGAGAGAGCGAAACCAGACAAATATAGTATAGTCAATGTATAGTGTAAAGTCAAAAAATGGCAGTGAGATCTTAGTCGCTGTGATGACCAAAAACGCCGAACGTGTATTGCAGGCTTGCGGCTTTGGATTGAGTATTAAGTTCCTGTTGTGTCATGCAGCCGTGTCGCCGTTTGCAGTGACGAGTGGTCGGTTTGGTCGGCTGCTGCATTCAGCACCATGGTACTCACACAAATCAACCCCTTAGGCCATTAGCAGGTTTAAGATTTCCATCCGATCCGCAGTGTGCTCATTTCGCTGTGGTAGCGTGGTAGCGGGTGATGGTGTTTCGTTTTGCGCTGCGTTGATCTGCCTGCCTATCATATGGAGGGCAGAAATGCATGTCACCCCTGCATTCTCGGGGGTCCCCAAACAAAGGGGACAAAATCAGAATTGGACCGATGGGTGCTGGGTGATGGGCGCTGGTTCGGTTGGTACCAGCTAAGGTGCAGGGATGCACACGGCCCCATGACAGGGCCCCACACGCAGGCTATGACCTGTGCACGCCTCTCCAACGGGGAAGATTTGCACACTGGAAGCCAGGAAAAATGCCACTGCCACCTGATGTGGAGCAATCACAGAGCGCTGGTGGAGAAAATCCAGAGATCCATCAGGAAAATGGTACCCAGCCTTGGCTTTCAGTTGCCGGGCCAACAGACATTTGGTGGGTTGTTGCGGGACTGGGCCCTGCTGACAGCGGCACCACAGCGCTTTTGAACTTTGCAGGGCGCCACATACACAAATTGATTGCCCGGAGGCACGTGACAGACACCCCCGCAGCCGACAGCAGCTGCGAGCACGACTAAAGCCACGAGGAACCCGTGCGCGAGATGGTTTTGAGGAAAATGAGTTGAATGGCCAACTAAGGGACGTCCTCGAGCAGCCCATCGTATAAAATTTGCCACGCAACGTCCGCCATTCCCGGCCGAAACATGAACATAGGCCGCAGGCCCGTACAGATCAAAAGCAGGAAGGGGGCGAAGGGGGAGGAAACACAAAAGAACTTGTGCTTGTCTAGGAGCTCGCGGCCTTGAAGAGCATGGAAAAGTAGTATGAACAATTTCACCACCTCACGGAGAACAATTATGGAGGTTACTGTGAGGAGGAGCACGCGGAACCATGCATGTGGGTCCGTGACCTCGACTTGGCAAACGCCATCCCGGAATTGAAATGGCTCTCACATGTACCCTTCGTGAACGGCCGTTAAGTGGCCGTTTGAATAATTGCGTGAATTTCACGTGAATTTACCCAAATTTTGAGGCTTTTGAGGAAAAATGCCATATTCTTGGTTCATTCCAAGGGCTTTGAGGGGCCAAAATTCCTCCCCTAGCTTTGTTACGCATCATCCAATGAAAGTCCCGCCCCAAAAGCATCCATCATGTCCGAACCGTGCCCAAAACGAGAGGTGCCGGAACCCGGCAAGCCTGTAGCCGATTCACAGCCGTGAATTCACGTGAATTCGTACGAAATTCGCACGAATTTCGTACGAAATTCGTACGAATTTCACGTGAATTCACGTGATTTTCTACAAATGTTACCCGTGTGCACCCCCTGATTTGTCCTCACACCCCTAGTAAGCCCCCCAGCATGCACCCCGGTCACAGGCAACAATGGTCTGGGTTTGTAAGGTGATCTCATGTCCGTCTCTTGCGGCACCGGAACCGCCGCTGTAGAGTCCGAAGGTGCTGCATGTCGGTTAGAAGCCGTCTTCTTGTGCGGCTTGCATACGTTTGTACACTTATGGGCCGTTGCCCATGTTGGGCCCTTTTGGTCGCATCCCACCCATGCAACCAAAGGCTATCGTCAATGGTGTGGTTGTCCACAACCACTTGTACCCCTAGTCTACCCCGGAGGAGGCTTAGGCCCCCGCTGTTGCGCAACATGCGCTTCAGCCTCCGGTGACTTCCCTCCATGGCAAAGCAGGAGAACTTTGACAAGATTCTCCACTTCTTTGCAAAATTATACATGTGGTCGATCCAAAGATGCGTCCACAGAAGTTTGCCCCACTGGAGCTCATTGTGGGCAGCGCCCATGGCTATGCTATGGTTCCGGAGCTGCCCCAAGTCGGCCCCGGAGAACCATGCGGAACGCCACGCGTATACACACATGCTTGCAAAATTCTCCCACCACGTTTTGCACACCGACTCCCAACTTTTTCCCCCTACTTGATGCTGCCTGACACTAGGCTGCTCTAGGCAAGCATCTATTATCTTCTCCCAACCCCTATTGCGCATGAAATGGATGGCAGCAGCACACTCCATCCTCACCTTCCCCTTGCTTTTTGCCTTGTCCTTATTTAATGAGGCACGGGTGCAAGTTCGTGCAGCAAGCCGTGCCTCATCTAGAACCGGTTGCAGCATGGTGCGTGCCACAGTGGCCGGTGCCTTCCCTGTCAATTGTACAACTAGGTCCCGTGTCCCGTCGACTGCACACAACAGGACACGAAGGACCCCATGGAGGCCATGATCAGGCACTCGCCTATCACTCGTAATGGTCCTATATATAGCATTTATGGCAACGGCTGGTTCCCAGTTGCCGTCTATCGCACTTGCTGTGCCAAAGGTAGCAAGGCACAAAGCGCGGTTACGCATGCAGACCCAACACACAGTGGCACCAGGGGATTATGCCTTCCAGTTTTGGCAGCCCGCCATGAGCACCTGTGCCTTACCATCTGCACACAGAAAAAAAAGGGACTGCCTATCGTTCCCTGCCGTATCCTTAAAACTTACGGTTGCGGCCTTGCGCAACTCATCATCAAAATCAATTTCCTGGGAGGCCGCGTAGAGGGTCTCCCACTTTTCACTGCCCCCTAGTAGCCACCAACTAGATAGTTGGTTGGGGCTGGCGGTGCCACCAAGCGTGCAATGGACGTACGAGGCCTCATGCCTCGATGTACCGTCCACCGCAATAGGCAACCAATGCAGCCGTCGGTCCCCGGGCTGCATGATGGCCGAGGGTGGGGGTGGTCGACACTTGAATAGGTGGCCGATGCGGTCAGGTAGGTAGCAGGCCGCACCATTGATGGCCGTGTCGTCACCCGTATAGGCAGTGAACGCCCGGGACTCCGGCAACGCTAGCTGCCGAAGCATGCCGTACACCTGGTCCCATACCACACCGTACGTCATGCTCCCCACTAGGTACCGGGACTCCGTCCTAGAGAGGCACATGGTGCTGGGTCGCACAGCATAGAAGGTAAAAAATGGTAGGAAAATGCTGAGCATATTGCTCAGGATATTTGGGGATGCTCAGCATTCATGCTCAGCAAATGGGACTCGTATTGCAAGGTTGATCTCGGAAGTCCCAGCCAAAATTTCTTCCGAGCTCCCCCGGCACAGTCGGCTGGGAAGCCCATGGAACATTCCTACCGATATCGTTTTGGGACCCGATCTGGCTGCCAAAACTTCCGAGCATCTTTCCGAGGGATTTCAAAAACTTCCAGGCGTTTTTCCATCGGTTTTTTGTACAATGACCTACACCGTCCTTGGTTCCCAAATCCCACACCTCAGCAAAGAAACACACAAAAAGACAAGCATGACCGTTCACTTACGCTTGAAATGTGAATGCTCAGTGCCTTGCCTGTTCATTTCAGCTTGAACTGTGAATGTTGTAATCTCCTTCGCTGAGCATCTGCACAGGACAGCCATCGCTTGACATGGCATCCACATCCACCACCACACGGCGATACTTCTTGGGTTGAGGTTGGGGTTCAGGGCTGTCACTGGATGATGAGGAAGAATCTGAGGCACTTACTGTGGAGGCACCAGATAGGTGCACAGCATCATCATCCGAATCATTATCCTCGGGACTGCTACTGCTCCCACTATCATTGCTGCTGCTGCTGCTGCTGCTGCTACTGCTGCTGCTGCTGCTGTTGCTACTGTTACTGCTGCTACTGCCACTGCCACGAGGGCACACAAGTTGCTGCTCAATGTCGCTATCAACAATGGGTACACGCGCCAACTTCGTACGTCTCATTGGTTGAACACGCTGCTGCTCGTTCAAACCCGTAGGACCTTGAAATGAAGCAGCACTGTCCTCGCCCTCCGAAGGGGGTACAATATCAACTGTCGCAGGGTTAGAAACTCGGCTTTGAGGGATGGGCCCCACACGTCCCTTACCCTTTCCCTTGTCCTTCAGCGCCTTACGGCGTGCAGCACAGGACTTAAATGTGGCACGGCTCTTCAAACCCAGTTTGGGCCACTTGCAGACAGCTTCCCTGTCCATTGGTACCCATTGACGGACACCACGCTTTGAGCCACAGGTCCCACACACACATACCACATCACTCTCGGGATTTGCACCTGGAAAGGCGCATTTCACCGAACGGGTGTCTGGGTGCATATATAGGGAGCAACCACCTCCATCCTGGAAATTCAGCAAATGCTCTAAGAGGCGTTGGAAGACCACATGCCACACGGCATTGGCAGCAACCATGCACGCCTCCAGAACAACGTTTCGTTGCACGGGCGCCCAAATTTTGGCACAGGGGATCTTCTTTTTTTTCTGCACAAACTTCTGATACAGCTCATGCTTCAAACTTTCAATAATACTGGCATCTTGCCTGGTACTAGTGACGGGGGCATATCTCTTGGCCACCCTCAGATCCCGCTCGCCGGCCTCATCAGAATACAGCATGGGTGTCCGTGGATTAAACCATGTGTGGGACCACCCATGCATATATAAGGTTGCAGTGCAACCTTCTTCAGCAAACTCGGGGATGATGTGCACAATATATGTGTACAACATCCCCATAGCTTGCCATGTGACAGTTGCCAGGTTATTACAACCATAGCATAGATGCACCATGTGGCAAAATGCCACCACCAAGGAATGGAAAGGCAGGGGGAGCACCATACCCCCTGCTAGTCTGCCCATGACTGTGCGGGCCTCGCGACCTGTGAGGCTAATGCCTGCCTGAAATCTACCTCGTACGTGACGCATGTGCTGCCTGCTATCAGGTGGCAAAGATCCAGGATCATACCTCCTTGCCACATGTGCTATGACCTGGAGTAGCTCATGGTTGTAGGGCGCTGGTAGTGTTCGACCTATGACACCCAGGATCCTGGAGGCTGCTCCTTTGGTGTTGTGCAATACAGGTTGCACAATATATACCTCTTCCAGGTTAGAAACCCCCTGAAACTTATGGGACCCACGCACACCATTGAGACATCCCCCTTTGTGCAAAAAGAGTTCTCCCGCCCCATCCTTATTCACCCAGGGACACGCCACACAGCCCTTTTGCCGGCACTCAGACCACAAATGGTGGTGATCGGCAGTGATTGCCCCGAGCCTTATCTGCAGGGTGGTGTTGTACACTGCACCAGCATACTTCATACGTTGCTTAAATTTACAAGAAGGCAGGGCTTGTAAGGCCTCTGCACGTTTGGGTAGCCACTGGCAATCACTGACCTTGGGAAGCTCTTGCCAGGTCAACATGTCTGTGCACCTAGGCACATTGCCAGACATTGGGAACCAGTGTCCCTGGAAATCAATTATACTGATTTTTGTGTTAATATTTGGACGGCCCCGGGGCTGGTAACCGTCGGCGTAGAGGCCTAAGGTCAGGGTGGCATGGGGTGGTGAGGGTTTCTGCCGGCCTTGGGCAGCCAATGAGCCACACTTCTGTAGAAGTAGGTGGCACAGCTGTGGTAACAACTTCCTGTTGTCCAGGGAGTAGTCCAATGCAGGAAGATGCAGGTCCTCCTGTTGCCTTAAAACAACCATTGACCAACCAACCCCTGGTTGGAGATGGTCTAAGGTGCGCAAGACAGCGGCTGGCACCACATGCTCATGGCGAAGGCGAAGTGCAGCAGCCTGGCACTCTGGTGCTTGGGTGACTGATGTGGCCTGTGTGGTAGGCAAAGGGCCAAGGGACCTACGCACAACTGTGAAGGTGCCACTTTGGGGGGCGCTGTAGCTGGTCTAGGTCCTTGGCCTGCAAGGGGGTGGCCGTGCAGAAGTTCATGGCAAAGGCTGACACCATGAATTGATCAGCTGGAATAGGGCATATGATGGCAAATGCCTCCAGCTTGAAGATCTCCCCCTTCACCCATATAGCATGGTTGTTCACAACAAGTTCATGGCGAAACATGGTGCCTGGGAAACAGAAGATTGCAGTAGGCCACTGTTTTGGTTGGTTTCAAAGGAACCATGTATGGAAAGCCCCAACCAATACCTGTCACCAGAACCTTTTTTTGCAAGGATTGCTCCAACCAGTTTCGAGATCCAAGGGTCCAAAGTGTGCTCGACTATCCGCCCCCTCACTCTGCGCCACTGTTTTGGTTGGTTTCAAGGAAACCATGTATGGAAAGCCCCAACCAGTACCTGTCACCAGAACCTTTTTTTGCCAGGATTGCTCCAACCAGTTTCGAGATCCAAGGGTCCAAAGTGTGCTCGACTATCCGCCCCCTCCCTCTGCGCCACTGTTTTGGTTGGTTTCAAGGAAAACATGTGTGGAAAGCCCCAACCAGTACCTTTCACCAGAAGCTTCTTTTGCAAGGATTGCTTCAACCAGTTTCGAGATCCAAGGGTCCAAAGTGTGCTCGACTATCCGCCCCCTCCCTCTGCGCCACTGTTTTGGTTGGTTTCAAGGAAACCATGTATGGAAAGCCCCAACCAGTACCTTTCACCAGAACCTTCTTTTGCCAGGATTGCTCCAACCAGTTTCAAGATCTAAGGGTCCAAAGTGTGCTCGACTATCCGCCCCCTGCCACAGGCACAACAAGCACAAGCTGGGCAGTTCGTGGCCGACTGGCTGGTGGTGTTGAAAAACACCGTAAAGGTCCACTTTCTCAGGCGTTGCCGAAGAGCTGGAAATTGGAACGTCTCGCCGAAGTCTGGGGTCGCTGCGGGGGGGCTTGCGCAGGGAGCAATGACCGAAACTGGGGCCTCTGCGGTGGGGGGGCGGACTGAGAGGCTCGCCGCCCGAGCAACGAGCCAAACTGCGGGGTGGGGCACGGCCGCTTTGGGGCGGGAGCCATGGGGAATAGTGAGGAACGGCGGTGCCTGCTATATTGGGTCAATGTCACCTGATCACTGGCTCGAGGGGGCGGTGGCCGGCGAGGAACCGGTTGGGGGGGCGGCTTGGGAATAGGAGGGTGTTTTGGGGTAGCACACAGCACTTCAAGCACCACTGCTGCATGCTCCTCGTCCCTGTTGAGGAAATGCGAACGACTAATTCGCATTCCCTCCTGCCACACCCGCAGGGGGTTTTTCTTGGGCTGCTGAACCGCAAACCGATACATCGCTCGGCAGTTCGGCACCCCATCAACAAAATACTGTACCCCACCCCCGTGGTTGTCCCGGATGAGCTGCAGTGTTTTGGCACTGTAGGGCCCGTGAACAGTGGGTTTGGAGGGGGTGGGGGGGTCTTTGGGTACGTACTTGGGGGGTCGTGGGGGGGATGGCGGTGGCACGGCAGTGCACATCAGGGCCTCCTCCAGGGCTTCGACGGCGACCTGGTATGGGGTTGAGTAGGGTCTGGGCAGAGGACTTGGAGAGGTTGGTGCGCGGCTGGGTGGAGGGGAAGAGGGGGGCGGTGTGGGCAATGGAGGTTGGGGCGAGGCCAGTTCGCTGAGACACTTCTCAGCGTCAGAGTCCCACGGTGGCGACGAGGGTTGATCTCCGAACCGCAGGAGCTCCGGCAAATCTCCCCAGCCGTCCCGGAAGGAAGGGCTGGAGGGGACAGAAGAGGCCACGCTAAGGGGGCTAGACGACATGGCGAGCTGAAAAGAGAGGGTCACGGGTGCCAGACGGGAGGGCGGGGGGGCGGGGGGGGGCGGGGGAGCACTCAAGGGTTTGGGCCAGTACCTTCCACCAGAACCTTTCTTTGCCAGGATTGCTCCAACCAGTTTCGAGATCTAAGGGTCCAAAGTGTGCTCGACTATCCGCCCCCTGCCGCAGGCACAACAAGCACAAGCTGGGCAGTTCATGGTACCATTCATGGCAATTCATGGTGGTGTTGAAAAACACCGTTGGGCCCGTGGAGTGGTGGGGGCACACTACAACACAGGCGGAGGGGGTGGAGGGGGTGACGGGGCCCGGGGATATTGCGCCCACTGCTGTAGGAGGGTGGCCAGGGCCGCACGGGAAGCGGCCCTGACAACTGCCCGCCGCTGTGGGGCTGGGATGTCCCTCCAAAGGGCTCGACTGACACCCAAGTGGAGGCTGATGACACCGTGTGGGCTACCACCGAGGTCTAGCACCGACATGTTTCCCTCCGCACATCTCGCCCGAACGTCGTACATGTCCTGGGCGAAGACGTCCATAGGGAAGGCTGGGATAGGGGCGGGTGGTGCAGGTGGAACCGGGGGGGGTGCAACAGGGGCCGGAGCAGGGGCAGGAACAGGGGCGGATAGGGCAGAGGAGGAGGCTATCTCTTCGTCCTCGACCTTGACCTTGGGGTCCTTGGCCTCCTTCGGCTCCTCCTTGGGCTCTCTCTTGAGCCTGACCCTCTTGCCCGGTCCTTCCGTTACTGCTTCTCTTTCCCGCTTCTTGCCCCCCTCTTCTCCAGATTCGCGCTTGTCTGACATTAACAGAAACCTGACAATCAGACAATTTGGAGTTGAAATACCAACTACCTTGTGTGGTCCGACCCTTCGAAAATTCAATAGTCTTTGAGCAATGCCCACATCCCAACTGTCTTATGTGGTCCGACCCTTCGAAAATGCAATACTCTTCGATCAATGCCAAGCCCCAACCAGTACCTTTCACCAGAACCTTCATTTGCCAGGATTGCTTCAACCAGCTTCGAGATCCAAGTGTCCAAAGTGTGCTCGACTATCCGCCCCCTCCCTCTGCGCCACTGTTTTGGTTGGTTGCAAGGAAACCATGTATGGAAAGCCCCAACAAGTACCTTTCCCCAGAACCTTTTTTTGCCAGGATTGCTCCAATCAGCTTCGAGATCCAAGGGTCCAAAGTGTGCTCGACTATCCGCCCCCTCCCTCTGCGCCACTGTTTTGGTAGGTTTCAAGGAAACCATGTATGGAAAGCCCCAACCAGTACCTTTCACCAGAACCTTCATTTGCCAGGATTGCTCCAACCAGCTTCGAGATCCAAGGGTCCAAAGTGTGCTCGACTATCCGCCCCCTCCCTCTGCGCCACTGTTTTGGTAGGTTTCAAGGAAACCATGTATGGAAAGCCCCAACCAGTACCTTTCACCAGAACCTTCATTTGCCAAGATTGCTCCAACCAGCTTCGAGATCCAAGGGTCCAAAGTGTGCTCGACTATCCGCCCCCTCCCTCTGCGCCACTGTTTTGGTAGGTTTCAAGGAAACCATGTATGGAAAGCCCCAACCAGTACCTTTCACCAGAACCTTTTTTTGCCAGGATTGCTCCAACCAGCTTCGAGATCCAAGGGTCCAAAGTGTGCTCGACTATCCGCCCCCTCACCCTGCGCCACTGTTTTGGTTGGTTTCAAGGAAACCGTGTATGGAAAGCCCCAACCAGTACCTTTCACCAGAACCTTCTTTTGCAAGGATTGCTTCAACCAGTTTCGAGATCCAAGGGTCCAAAGTGTGCTCGACTATCCGCCCCCTCCCTTTGCGCCACTGTTTTGGTAGGTTTCAAGGAAACCATGTATGGAAAGCCCCAACCAGTACCTTTCACCAGAACCTTTTTTTGCCAGGATTGCTCCAACCAGCTTCGAGATCCAAGGGTCCAAAGTGTGCTCGACTATCCGCCCCCTCACTCTGCGCCACTATTTTGGTTGGTTTCAAGGAAACCATGTATGGAAAGCCCCAACCAGTACCTTTCACCAGAACCTTCATTTCCCAGGATTGCTCCAACCAGTTTTGAGATCTAAGGGTCCAAAGTGTTCTCGACTATCCGCCCCCTCCCTCTGTGGCACTGTTTTGGTAGGTTTCAAGGAAACCATGTATGGAAAGCCCCAACCAGTACCTTTCACCAGAACCTTCTTTCGCCAGGATTGCTCCAACCAGTTTCGAGATCCAAGGGTCCAAAGTGTGCTCGACTATCCGCCCCCTCACTCTGCGCCACTGTTTTGGTTGGTTTCAAGGAAACCATGTATGGAAAGCCCCAACCAGTACCTTTCACCAGAACCTTCTTTCGCCAGGATTGCTCCAACCAGTTTCGAGATCCAAGGGTCCAAAGGGTGCTCGACTATCCGCCCCCTGCCACAGGCACAACAAGCACAAGCTGGGCTGGAAGCATGAATGGATGCCAACAGGCAGTTCAGGTGCAGCTGCAGTTCATTTCAGTGCCTCGAATGGGAATATATACCTCCCTCTCAGTCCTCCCCCTCAGACTCAGGCTCAGGCTGAGGCTGTGCCTTGTGAGAGGCCTCGGCCTTGGTCTCAGGGGGCACAATGAGGAGAATCAACTCCCCTGGCCCGGAATCACCCCCATGGATGAGGGGGAAGGACCTCATCCAATTGCGAGGTCGGTGGGCAGACCCCTTCACATAGTCAATGACAGTCCTGACCTGTGTGACTATGCGAAGGGGCAGTGACCCCTGGTCCCCTGGTCCCGCTCCACTCCAGCCTACATATGGGCTGCGGCTGATCTTCTTCCTCCTCTTACCTGAAGGGGCCCCAGAGTCAGGGGCCGCCCGCCCTCTCTTCACGCCTGTGGAGGAAACAGGCACCTTGGAATCTGAGTCAGATGACTCAGGGGCCACCTGCCCTCTCCTCACCCCTGTCGAGGAAATAGGCACGTCTGAGTCAGATGACTCAGAGTCTGAAACCACCACCTCCTCCTTCCCCTTCCCCTTCCCCCTCCCCTTACCCTTACCCTTCTCCTTCCCCTTCCCCTTACCCACTGCAATCTCTGGGGCGGGGTCTGAAGAGTCTGAGTCACCCCCCCCCTTCCCCTTACCCTTACCCTTCCCTTTCCCCTTACCCACACCAGGGATAGCAGGGCCAGAGTCAGGGTTCGCGATGCAAAAAAGTACCACAATGGGTACCATGTTGCCGGAGAGGGGGGCAAAGGGGACAGGCCCTTTGCCCCCCCCAACTGGGGCCAGCTGCCCGGAGACTTCTTTCATCTCCTTCAGGGCCGCAGGGCCCCAGCCAGTGCGGCGGCACTTCCAGCTCCCTTTCACCTGAGCCCATGCCAGGGTTTTGTCCAGCAACTCCCGGCACTGGCGCCCCCACATGGCAAAATGGCTCAGGGCGGGGGGGGTGTCCCAAACACCCACAGGATGGCTCATGTGCCACAAAATTATTTTAACCGCCACATACATGCAGTTGTGGCGGTTGCAGGAGTCGGGGGCGGTGTGCATCCTCACCGAAACCCCCCTGTCGCTCAGCTTCTGGGTGCACGACCTTGAAACAGCCGTAGCTGCAAGGTCGTACACCTCCCAACCCCGAGGAGTCCCTGCAAAAACCACCCCATGCAGGAGCTCCTCCTGGTGTCCACCTGTCACCTCCCATTTCCCAAAGGGGGGGAGGGTGCTGGGGGGCATCTTGGGGAGGGGGGCCTTAAGGAGGCGGCGTTTCTTTGCCTCCTCCCAAGCCCCCCGCATCTGCCCCAGCAGATCCTCTGCCCTTCCCTGCTGGGCAGTAGCTGCTGCCCGCAGCTTTCCCTCCCTGCTCTTCACCCCCTGCCCCCCCTGCCTCTTCCCCCCCACCCCCTCCCGGACAGCCTGCTCAGCCTTCTTGAAGGACTGGCAGGCTTGCTCAAACTGCCCTCTCAACTTGGAGTACCGATCGGCTGGCGATCGGTACTCCTTGAGGACCAGTTTCCTCAACTGGTCCGGAACCCCCAAATCCCCACACACTGCCACACTCCGGTCAAAAATGGCCAGGTCCAGAACCACCTTGGCCACGTTTGGGGGCGTCTGCCCAATTGGAGCACGATGCTCCACTTGCCTGCGGGAGGTCACGGCCCCCCGAGTGACCCACACCACCACCCCCTCCCCCTCTGGCCCGTAGCGTGCCCCGGCCGCGAACCAGGACACTGTACTGTAGAAGACGTCTTCTTACTCAGCTGTGCAAGCACCATCTGGACTTGCACAGCTGCAACAGCCGCCAACAAAGCTGCGCAGTGGGCAGCCTGCATGCCCTTGGGGTCCTCCGCATCTCTTGCTGCGGCGGCGGGCCCTGCTGCTGCTGCTCCTGCTGCTCCTCCGACTGCTGGCGCCTCCCACAAAGCGGGGGTGGCTGGCGAAGGGTTGCTGGCACCGGCACTGCTACCGGCGCTGGGGTTCCCACTCCCAAGTTCGGCCAGTCGACCCGAGGAGATGGGGACGGCGGCAGGAGCTGGTGGCTGGGCGCGGGCAGCCAGGGCAGCAGAGATGGAAGACATCAGAGCGAAAAAGAGGGCTGATGAAGACCCAACCCAGCTTAGGCAGGGGGGGGGGCTTCTGCGGTCCCAACCTGGCCCTGGCCCTCACCCTTGGCCTGCAACCATGCACCTAAGATGGTAAGTCGCTGCCGCTTTGGTGCGCCCTCGGAAGAAGGTTTGGGGGCTGGGGCCAAAAGAAACTCAATGCCCCACAAGACACCGTGCGCATGGTACGTGGGTTGCTGGTCTGTTCCGAAAACCTCACCGTCGGGGGGGGTAACCACCTTTTCCCACGTGCCTGAGGGGGCTTGGTCCCACACCCGCCAGCCGTCCTTTTCCCCGAAAACCTCTACCACATGTGCACCTGTGATGGTGGCTCTGAGGGCGCTGTGAATCGTTGCATGTGGGGACTCGCAGAAGGCATCGTTTATGATAACCCTCAAAACCTCGAACGGAACATGGATAAATGAGAGGGGGGGGAACTGCACGTTGCAGGAAACTACTTTTTTGGACCGCTTCTTGATCTTGGCCTCTTTGAACCAAGTAACTACATCGCTCTGGGTCCACTTTAACTCGCGAATGGTACTGTCCGGGTGTGTGGACAGTATTGATTTCAAGTACATGTAATGTACACGCAGCCTCTCTTCAGATTCCTCTGCAAAGGTCCGGTCCGTGTTGTATTTCGGATCCGGACCAACAATGCAGAGGTTTCTGTATTGTACACCGTATGAGGTCTCATGTTTGCTGGGCCTTGTCTTGCCCACAGCCTCCCGTGTCGTCAAGAGAGGGATTGAAAAATGCTTATGCATAAGCATAGCCAGCAAGGTATCCTTGGGCTGGATGCGGTATGCATCAGGGACGACGCTGTCCAAAAAAACCCTTAGCATTCTGGGTTCAATGGTCTCTGACGGCTTATGCCGCAGGCACAGTGCTGCTAGGGCGCGTTGGAGGCGCGATTGTGTATCACCCGGTTCGGGAACTTCGGTATTGGCTGTGTCCGCCTCAATGAGCTCGCCCTCAAGCTCCAAATCTGGTTCCGGGAGCTGCTGAACGGGCTGGGGGGGCTGAGCGTACGAAGACGAGGCACTAGCGGCACTGCCTTGACTACCAAACATGTCTGTTGCAGGTGACAAAAAGTGTTCTGAGCACACAAAGGGAATACATTAGTGAGTCTACTCAAAGGGGCCTAGGTGAGAAAGCGACACACATGCAAAAAGAAAACCACAAAAGCAGGCACAAAGCATCACAAGGCACAAAGGGCAAACATTCATAAGCTTGAGTACAGTGTTCTCGATGCAAGTTTGTAGGCAAAGCAGCCACCAAGGATCAAACTGGCGTTGCACATGTCAAAAGCAAAAGTCCAAATTCACAAAGGAGCACAAAGGGGAAGCAATCATAAGCTTGAGCACAGTGTTCTCCATGCAGGTTTTTAGGCAAAGCAGACAAAGGGTAGACAAACATTAGCTTCAACGTGCTGTTCTCCATGGCATCTTGCAGGCAAGGTAGGCACCAAGCATCCAACCAAAATTCCACCGGGTTCGGGCTGAAAAAGTTCTTCCGAGCTCCCCCGGCACGGTCGGCTGGGAAGCCCATGGAACATTCCTACCAATATTGGTTACGTTTTGGGACCCGATCTGGTTGCCAAAACTTCCGAGCATCTTTCCACCAAGCATCCAACCAAAATTCCACTGGGTTCGGGCTGAAAAATTTCTTCCGAGCTCCCCCGGCACGGTCGGCTGGGAAGCCCATGGAACATTCCTACCGATATCGGTTGCGTTTTGGGGGGCCGATCTGGCTGCCAAAACTTCCGAGCATCTTTCCAAGGGTTTTCGAAAACTTCCAAGCGACGGACCGAAGCATATCGCATGCACGTCGGTACAGATTTCCTAAAATTGCCACCGGTAACCGGACAATATTGGTCTCTCTTTCAATGTTCTGTGGTGGGCACCGGTAGTACATGTGGTGCAATGACCGGGTCCTCCAAACGGCCATAATCAACCTCTCCTCGTGGGTGGGCTCGGGCTGGACAGTGGCTAAAATTCTTGTTTCGGGGGTAAGCACTATTTGCCCCGTGTCGGGCAGGTACTTGACGGTGTAGGGTGCTGCAAGCTCCTTGGTAACAACCTCCTGGAGCTCTTGTAGGCGCTGCCGGCGTGTACGATCCGCTAGCAGATGGAATGGCTCGTTGCAATGGGCCGTGGCATGGTGTGAGATACAGGACCTGTTGAATGGGCAGGCAGACATCGCAAAGTTTCTACCATCCCCCTCCCGCAGACAACTCTCTCTACTGTGATTCGCATGCAATTTGAAGAAATTCACATAAATTCGCACGAAATTCGTACGAAACTCGTACGAATTTCGTACGAATTTCGTGCGAATTTCACGTGAATAGAAATGTGTGAATGTTCTGAAAATGTGAAATTCGTACGAAATTCGTACGAATTTCGTACGAATTTCGTGCGAATTTCACATGACTGTCACAGAATTTTTGCCAAAGCCTCATCCTTCTGCCCTCGTTGACCGTCACAAAGCAAGCTCAGGATGGTGCTCATGGGCTATCACACACCCAGTCCAGTGGCTGTAGTTCCGGCTGTCACTCAGCCAGCAGTGTAACACGTCAGGGGGCATAGCATACCCCAAATAAAATACAAACAGTTCCGCAGAAAAAATCGCAAACCGGTCAGGGGGCACACCGTACCCCAATGAATGTACAAACAGTGCTGCGGAAAATTTCGCACAGTGGGGGGGGGGTTACCCCACATATCGGTCAAACTGCCCATGCCTGGGGGGGGGGGGCAGGATAACATTCGTCGTGGTTAGAAAGGACAGGTGCTACGGTGGGTACCTACGCACCCCCCCCACGGGAGCAGAGCTCCGGCTAGCGGAGCCCTGGGAGCTCTGCTCCGCCACCGCCTCCACAAAGGAGGGGTCCATGGCCGCCGACGTGAGGCGGTGGGGGGGGTACTGCCGGCGCACTTCCTCCATTGCGGCAGTCACCTTGGGGGCGTCGGGGGCCACGCTGTCCACATCGATCTGCTGGCCACTGCCCAACATGGCCATCCGCAGGCCGGTGGACACTGCGGACATCTGGCCGGCGCATGCCTCGGCCTGGGCATGCCAGGCCTGTGCGCCGGCCAGGAGGTACCGGACACCGGCAGCACTGGCCCCCCCCCTGTCACCCGGGGGGGCGGGGGCCTCGGCACCCTCAGCCCTCTCCACTGCCTCTGCTGGCTGTGCCGCTGGCTTTGCCCTGCGCAACGTCGCCACGTCGCGCTCAGGAGTCCTCACCTTGGTGGCCAGCCGGTCACGCTCCTTGGTGACGTCCGCCAACCGCGACTCGCAGTCCCTGGGACCGCCTGTCCTCGTTGGCCCTGGACAGACGGGCCTCGAGGTCGCGGTGGGCGGCCTCCGCGCTGATGGCGCGTGCCTCCGACGCCCCCGCCCGCTGCTGGTCCACCCACTCCTGCACCACCCCCCTCCGCCCCCGCCCCCCCCACCGGCTCCGCCTGCTCCGCCCGCACTGCCCGCTCCGCCGGGGTGGCCGTACGCGGGGCTTTGGGGGGGGGGGGGCGTGTCCCCTTCGGGGCGCCCCTTCCGCTTGCGCGTGGGGGGGGGTTCGTCCTCCTCGACGTCAATGACGTCAACCACCACCCCCATCTTCCGCTGCCTCCCCACATGGACGCGCATGGCAAGCCATGCCACGTCCACCCACTCCGGCCTCCGCTGCTCCCAACCCGTGAGCACATTCAGCCCAAAAACCCCAGCCGTCGTCACCGTCCCCGCCTCCCCGATCCGCGACACCCCCGTCTGCACCCGCCAGTGCCCACTCACAAGCCGGTAGGCAAACATGCCCACCAGCTCCTGCCCCGCAGACAGGGTGGCCCCCCCCCGGACCACAACGGGGCAGGGGAAGGAGATGCGGAGGGTGCCGTGCACCCCCCGCGACTCCAACACCATGTCCCACACGGCACTGAGATGCCGCTGCCGCCCATCGGGCCCGGGCGGCACCTGCAGGGTCCAGGCCGGATCCGGCTGCCTGGCAGCCACGGTGACCCGGTCCAGGGGGGGGTCGTTGTGGGCGTCGCCCAACTCATCGCGGGACGGCTGGGGCACCACCACCTCGCGCGCCACATGCCCCCTGGCGGTGCTGGCCTCGCTGCCTCCCGAACGTCGAGAGCGCTAAGGGTACCCTTCGTGAACAGGGAATAAGTGGCCGTTTGAATAAATGCCTGAATTTCACGTGAATTTACCCAAATTTCGAGGTTTTCGGAGGAAAACGCCATATTATTGGATCCTTCTGAGGGATTTGAGGGGGTAAAATTCTTCCCCAAGCTTCACTACGCATCATCCAATGAAGGTCCCGCGCCAAAAGCATCCACCATGCCCAAACCGCGCCCAAAACGAGAGGTGCCAAAACCCGCGAATTTATGCGACACTTTGGGTGCGTGAATTTCACATTCACGCGAATCTCACCAAATGTGTTGAGCCATGTGGCTTCTTCAAACCTCTAATTTGCACACATTTGTTGGATCTCACTTTGGCCGAAGATAGCACGACAAAAGCACACGATGGCACCAAGTTACAAGCAAAACATAGCAAAGATACGTGAAATTCGCGGTACCGTGAATCTCAAATTCAAACGGCCGGTTCATGAAGGATACGAAGGGCGCGACCCCTGCGACCCCAGCGACCCCTGCGACCCCTCACTGCGCACACTGCCGGCCTCGCTTGGTGCCCGTCCACCGCCGGTGCCTGCGGGCTGGTCGCCACCGGGGCCTTCGGCGGGCTCGGCGTGCTCCTCGGGCAATCGGGGCCGGGGCTTGTACTTGCGCTTGGTGTGTTGCCGAATATCCGGCGACCAAGCGGTGAACGGGACCTGCATGCAGATGTGGGGAGGTGTGCCAGGCACAAATTGAGAAAGGGGGAGTGGACACGAGGCAATGCAAGAGCAGAAGGAGCAAATTGGACGAAATTCACAGAAATTCGTACGAAATTCGTACGAATTTCGTACGAATTTCGTGCGAATTTCACATTTCGAGAAAATTCACACAAATTTATTCACGTGAAATTCGTACGAATTTCGTCCAATTTGCCAATACACAAAGCAAACACACAAGCAAGCACACCTTGCACTCGCATGGGCAGGTGATGCTCCATGCCCCGGTCCTCGCGCACTTGGGCGACCGCCACGCTGGAACCGTGTTCACCAGGTGCCACAGCGTGGTCGGCCGACCCGGGGGGGCAATGCCGGACAAGGCGAAGTGGATCTCCGACTCCGCATCGACATCGCCCCCCTTGGCGACGTCCAGCTGGTGCACGCTGCCCACGAAGAACAGCATGCATGGGGGCCGACCTCGATGACGGCGAGGTCGGAGGCCGGGGCCCACCGGGAGATGAAGGTGGGGTGGCAGGGGCAGGTGGGGGGGCCTGCCGGGAGCGTCTGGGGGGGGTCGGCGAAGAGGGCCTGGGCAGCCTCCCCCTCCCACAACCCCACCCTCCCAACCGCCCCCTTCCCCACCCACAACACCTGGTCCACGCTGGGGAGGTCCCAGCTGGACAAATCCCCAGCAACGTCCAGGGCCTCCTTGGGGGGGGTGGCGTCCAAGTGTGTGGTGTTGGCCTGGTGGTGTTTGTGTCAGGGGTCCGGGGTCCACAAGTTAAAAAGAGCCCCCTGCAGCCCATCCTTGGAGTCAGGGAGGGCAGGCAATCCATGATGGCGGCTGGTGGCCACCATCAGCAGCATGTCCCCCCGATGCAGCTCAACGGTGTCCTAGCGCGCCTCCCCCGCCTCCCCCAGGGCCGTCCCCGCCTGCACCGCCACCTGGTAGTCCTCTGACAAGCAGAGGAAGCTACTCAGGTGGCAGTCCCCCACCTCCCTGTCGCTGGGGGGGAGGACCTCGGGGTGGGTGGCCACGTCGGTGTGAGGGAGCTGCGGCCCACTCCCCACACTGGCCACAATGACGCTGCCCGGCGTCATTGGGTGGAGGTCCCCAAGCCCAGGGACACTTTCGGTGAGGTGGGGGTGGAACTTCTTGAAGAGAGGCCCCCCCACCCCCGACCCCAAGGTGCTCTTGCTTTGCCACCGGCGGGGGAGCGCAGGATCCTTGGCCTGCTCCTCACTCCGCGCGGCGTTGAAAAGGAGCTCAAAATTCTTTGCGACGACTTTTTCGTCGCCGCTGCTCCACGCCTTCATCACCTTGTTCCACCCCACCTCACAATCCCGTGCCTCCACAAGCCCCCGAAGCACAATGTAGCCGTTCCCATCAACAAAGTTGAGGGGCGGCTGAGAGGGGCCAACCCTGTCGGGGGCGGGGTCAGGGCTGCCCGTCACCCCATGAGGGGGGTCGGGAAGGGGTTCGGTGCGGACGGGGGGCTCACTTGAAATGAAGGGGGGGGCGCATGAGGCACCACGGTACCATTGCAAAGAAGTTGTGCTATAGAAAGTGGGGTGGGTGACGTCGGGGACGTGCACCTGGGGGGGGATGGTGGGATGGAAAGGGGCGATGCCCAAGTCATCCCACCACCGGGGGTTGGCAAGATGCCAAGAAAAGGGGGAAAAAGAGTGGTCTGCTGGTGCACCTGCAGCAGGATCGTGCAGGCACACCATATCGCAGTGGGGGGGGGTGTGAAGGAGGTTAGTCGTGGGGTACACCTGGACGTGGGCGACCTTAGGCTTCCCCACAGGGTTATTCCTCATCGAGTTGAGGAGCTGGTCAACATTGGAGGGGAGAGGGGTTAGATGGAGAAATTTGAGGGTGGGGAGTTGGCGGCGCAGTTCCCTCCACAGGGTTGTGGCCCATCCCCTCCCCCCGAGGTAGTTGTTGCGGGTGGGGCTGCGCATGTCGATGTGGATGACATCGGGGGAGGGGTCGAGGGAGGCTGCCCAGCCCACGAAGTCATCCACCCCCAGTGCCTCCGACTCGTACGTTGCCTCCTCCAATTGATGGTGGGCAACGGGGAGGGCTTGGTAGTGGGCGAGGGTGTCGGCTGCGGGGACGGGGCGAGAGGCCAGGCTGGCGAGCTGTGACATAGTCTGCTGGGACATTGTCAAAAGAGAATGCGAAGAAAGGCTTTGAGAGCTGTAACAAAGCGAAAGAGTGGAAAGGAGGGTAAATTCGTACGAAATTCGTACGAATTTCGTACGAATTCGTACGAAATTCGTGCGAATTTGGCATTCTCGTGAATCTGTGAATCTAGCGTGAATTTCTGCGTGAATTTAGGTGCGTGAATTTCACATTCACGCGAATCTCACCAAATGTGTTAAACCATGCGGGGACTTTAAACCTCTAAATTGCACCTATTTGTTGCATCTTACTTTGGGCGAAGGTAGCACGACAAAAGCACACGATAGCACCAACTTACGAGCAAAACACAGCAAAATTGGGTGAAATTCACGGTACCGTGAATCTCGGATTCAAACGGCCGGTTCACGAAGGGTACACACACTGCGGAAAATGCGGAAACTCTCCAAAGCTCTGAAACCCTAACCCCGTCAGAATCGTACATCTTCGCGAAGTACTCAGTGATGTTAGTCCTCGCTGTAATGGCAAACGTTGCTTCAGCCACGTAGTTTGCGAAAGGCCCGAACCGTTCATTATATATAATAGTAGTTGAACGGAGTGCACTCGTCAATGACGTCCAAGGTCTGCAGCATCGAAAGGTTCGAAAGGATGTCATGCAGTAATCAGGCCGAACAAGCGAACTCCGATGATAACGAGGATGAACCGCAGCCAGACTGACCTGGAGCTTTCATCAGTTGCCCTGCGTGCGCGCTACAGGGTATTGCCGCGCGATGGCTCAGTGCGCACTACAAAAACATAGCGCGCATCATAGCGCGCGCTATGGCTCGGGGTCTTGGGTTTGTAACCCCATGTCCTAATAAGCAGGGCAAAAACGCCTATTTCTCTAAAGTTTCAGATGCTTCCGGCACCGCAAGTGACGCTGTCAATGTCAGGAAAGATTGCCAGCATTTTGGGCCCCCACTATGGGTGGTCCTTGTGGAAGAACGAGGACCTTTTGGCGAACCTAGTTGAGTTTTTTTGCTCAGGGTGTGCCATCCAACGGTCTTTGTGGGCCAGGTTGGAAAAAAGGGTCCCCGTGTCTGAAGCAGAGAAGAAGCGTCGCAGGACCGAGGCTGCCAACGCCGTCACACCCCTGTCGGTGGTGGACTTGGTCCTGCTCCTGAAGATTCCAAGAAGAAGGTAATATTGGGCGTGCTTTGCATGTGACATTGCGCGCACTTCCGCTCATAGCACGCGCTTTGTTGACTTGTGCGCGCGCTACGTCCTCATGTTGCGCGCGCTATTTTCCTCAGGTACAAAGATTTGATTACTTGGACGAGAAGTAAGGTCCCCACACACCTTTTTTCTCTGCCGTCCTATGCTAGTTTCGCCACAGAATGGAACCAGCTTGCAAGTAGGCAGCATTTACAGGTTGCCGTGCACACAGATGGGGTCACAGTCTTTTCGCAGTGGCCCCTGCAGCACTATTTTGACTATATATTTTCCTTTGATTCCATTGTTTCTAACCTCCAATACCCCAGGGAGTGCCAAGGAGAGCCGTGGATCATTGTGAGGGGGGATGGGTTGCCTTGTGGGGGGGAATCGTGGTGCCAGATGTCCATTTCCTTTGCCAACCATGGTCACTTGGCAAGGACGTTGTCCTACCACTGGACTGTTAACGTCGCCCTTTGTGGTGAGAAGTCCACCTCTGTGTTGTCCCAGGTCTGGGCTAACAATCTTGCTTTTCTCCAGAGTGCCATTGACAGTGGTGTGGTTCCCATCCGGGGTGCATCCAGACGCTGCAGGATTTTCTGCGGTGCAGATAGCCCTTGGCTGCGTCGGTTGTCGGGTGTCACTACACATTGGATGGCAGGTAGTCTGTTCACTTACATGACGTGGTGCAAGTCCACTGCAACATGGTTGCAACAGGATGTGGATAGAACCACCAAGCGAGATGAGCAGTTGCTAGGGCTTATTGCACCTGAGCCAAGTGCAGGCCCATGGATATATTTGGTGTTGTCCAGAGCAGGTTGTTGATTCAGAAGGTGCCTCTGAGGCGGCGTCACCTCATACCATGTGTTCTGCACCTTCTGATTTTTGTAGGGAGGCAGGTCACTGCCTTGGTACGCAGATTGGCCAAGTCTGTGCGTCCCAGTACTAGGGTCTCTGTTCAGGCTATTCTTCACAGGTCGGGTTGTCACATAGCACTACAGGGGACGTCAGAGCCAGATGGGGAAGAGACTTGGCGCCTTCTAAAGGTTTGGGAGGACCTGGCCCCCCTCCTTGGGGGTGACATGAGGATGCACACAGCAGTGGTTGCCATGTACATACTTCTGGGGGACATGTATGGCACAATGTTTGAAGAGGGAGCATTGCAACCGAATCTGGCCCAACCAAAACAGCACCATCTGTGCCCAAGGGCCCGACTGGGCATGGCTGAAGGACGTGACACCGGCCTACCTCTTCGAGGTGGCCTTCTACAAGTTCTGGCGCCAAAGGGCCACGGCGATGGCCAAGATCCAAGACGGATCGAGCCGTGAAACCCTGCTGGCATGACGAGACCATTACTGGCCATTGGTGCAGTCTGGCGAACGTGTTGAACCCCTCCGTGCCAACCCAAGAAGGACAAGCTGCCTGTGGACACTGCAAGGTGGAGGAGTACGAGCTGCTGTTTTCGTGCTGGGCAAGTTACGGGTGGGGTCACGTTCGGACCCACACGCCTCCGGGTGCCACCGCAAAGACCGTCCACCACTTCTACTTCAACAAGGACCCACCGACCTTTATCAACGCGACCGACGCGGGGGCAATGGCCTTCAAGAACGAGTGTGCCTCGGTGAGAAGTGCGGGGGCCAGTTTGCTGCAGGGGTCAGCCAAGAAAGGAGCCAGTGCAGCAAGGGCACTTGCAACCGGCGCCAAAGTCAAAACCACGGCGGTCAAGGACGAGGAGCAGCCGCAGCAGCAGCAAGTGCAGCAACAGCAGCAGCTCCAACAGCAGGCAGCCGTGCAGCAGGCAACACCGCAGCTGCTCCAGCAGCAGCAGCGGGTGCAGATGGCCCAGCAACAGCAACAACAACAACAACAACAACTGGCACAGCCACAGGTACGCGCTATGTTTGCCATTGCGCGCGCTTTCGACATTGTTGCGCGCGCTCCATTTGCTGTAGCGTGCGCGATTTGATTGTTTGCGCGCGCTACGGCCCCACCGTCTCTCCTATTGTCACGTAGGTGGGCAGCTTCGAGCAGCTCTTGTGCCTGGGAACCCGCAGAGGGCCGTTGATTATCAGCGTGCCCGCGGACATTGCCGGGCAGTCCAAGCATGCGGCCGACTGGCTTGATGGACGGAAGGAGCAAGGCCCCTGCTTGGTGCTGGCCCGGGCTAAGCGGCAGATGGAGGAGCTGGAGGTAGACTGGGCCGACGCCTTTGCCGTGCCGGAGACGGAATCCGTGACAGTCCCAAGGCAGAAGAAGAAGCGTACCGAGGAGCCAGCAGCGGGCAACGGGGAGGGCTTGGTAGTGGGCGAGGGTGTCGGCTGCGGGGTCGGGGCGCGAGGCCAGGCTGGCGAGCTGAGACATAGTCTGCTGCGACATTGTCAAAGAGAATGCGAAGAAAGGCTTTGAGAGCTGTGGGAAAGCGAAACAGTGGAAATGAGGGTAAATTCGTACGAAATTCGTACGAATTTCGTACGAATTTCGTACGAATTTCACATACTGTGAATCTGTGAATCTAGCGTGAATTTCTGCGTGAATTTAGGTGCGTGAATCTCACATTCACGTGAATCTCACCAAATCTGTTAAACCATGCGGGGACTTTAAACCTCTAAATTGCACCTATTTGTTGCATCTTACTTTGGGCGAAGGTAGCACGACAAAAGCACACGATAGCACCAAGTTACGAGCAAAACACAGCAAAATTGGGTGAAATTCACGGTACCGTGAATCTCGGATTCAAACGGCCGGTTCACGAAGGGTACACACCAGACACCTACCACCAGCCATCTCCGCCTCCCACACCGCTAAGCCCCCACACCCGCCGGGCAAGGTCCTTGCCCAGAAGACCGCCGACCAGCAGCTGATGGCACAGGCGGCACAGAGAGTCCAACGTCAAGCGGAACAGGCCAAGAAGAAAGAGGACGAAGCAAAGAAGAAGAAGAAGGAAGAGGAGGAAAAGAGGAAGAAGAAGGAGAAGGAAGAGGAGGAAAAGAGGAAGAAGAAGGAGAAGGAAGAGGAAGAGAAGAGGAAGAAGAAGGAGAAGGAAGAGGAGGAGAAGAGACGGAAGAAAGCAGAGGAGGAGAAAGTAGAAAAGGTAATGCAGCGCGCGCTATCGGTGTCATTGCACGTGCTATGCATTTCGTCGCGCGTGCTATGCCCTGTATTGCGCGTGCTATGCCTCTGCGCTACTCTTTCCAGGCAAGCAAGACGGCACCGCAGCAGGCACCCCAGCCGCAGCTAGCATCAAAGCCAGCACCGAAGCAGCCTGTCCCAGTCCCAGACCAGCCACAAGAACAAGGAGGCCCGTGCGGTTCCACCCCACCCAGTACGGCTCCCAAGGCCAAGCAGCAGAGCAAAGCCGGCGCGGACAAGCTGGCAAGAGATGAGCTCATGCAGCGCCGAGATAGGTCCTCCCAAGACGGCTACAAGCCTCGGTGGATCATCTACTGCACCACTGCGATCGCGCCGATGATTGTGGAAGGAGCCGAGATCAAGCCAGCAGGGGCCAGGAGGGCCCCTCAGGACCACGTGGCCGTCATCATCTCCAACGATCAGTGGAGCCCCAGCCAACAAGGGGAGGAGGAGGAGGAGGAAGAGGACGACTGGTCGGAGTTCATGCCCAGCTGCCAGGTGTTCTCCGCCAAAAGCAAAGCGTATGAGGAGTTGGACAAGTGGCAGTCGTGGTGGGAGACGTACGAGCCCGATGAAATTGTGGACCTCTGCTCGACCCAAAGACCATGAGGATGTCCCCGTCCAAGCCACCAACCCGAAAGAAGAAGCAGGCCCAAGGAGACCCACCAGCCCAGCCACCAGCCCCCCCACAAGAAGACGAGGGACCTGCCGAAGCTGCAGCACAAGCAGAAGCACCAGCAAAAGCTGCACAAGAAGAAGAGGCACCAGCCCCAGCAGCAGCTGCACAAGAAGAAGACGCACCAGCCCCACCACAAGAAGAAGAGGCACCAGCGGCCGCGCCACAAGCAGGAGAAGGAGCAGCCCCGAAAGAAGAAGAGGCATTGCACCAGAAGGAGCAACCCCAGAAGGCGACCCAAGTGCGCAAGAAGAAGGGGACGCAGCCCCAGCTGCCGCTGGGGCAGAAGACCACAGACCAAAATGGGAGAAGGAGTGGGAGGCCGAAGTGGTGGTCGAAAGCATAAAGGAGTTGCGCCTAGCCGCGGCTGGGTGGCTGGGAGGCTTTGGAAACCCTGCCCCTGCCCCCCCCCCCCCCTGGCTGGCTGGCTGGCTGGCGCGCCCCTGGAAAACACTCAAAATACGTACTTCTCACGCATGGTGTGCGTATGGGGATGGGTTTGCAAGGGTGGGGGGCGTTGGCCACCTTTCAAGAACACCATCATCATCATCATCATCAACATCAACCTCTTCTGGCACTCTTGCGGCATAGTCCTTCAATGCACTATGCACCCGCCTTCATGTTACAACGCGGATGGGGCTCGGCCATTCTACATTCCCGGTCCTGTCGACACATTTTTTCCTTTTTAAAAAATGCATGCACTGGGGCATCTCCATGCATGCTTGCCGACGTTAGTTGGACACGGGTACGCTACAACACAATGCAACGGCAATTGTGTTGGTGATTGTGCAACTGGACCACTAGGTCCGGATTCCCACACAAGCAAACAACCCAAAACCCCATCCCAATGCATCATGTGCCTTGTTTAAAGGGAAGGAAATTTTACCACACACTCCATGGATCGGTGACATCATCTTGAGATCTTGAGAGCAAGGGCGGTGAGGCAAACATGCATGTACAACCCTGTGTGCGCGCTACAGGGTATTGCCGCGCGATGGCTCAGTGCGCACTACAAAACTATAGCGCGCAACACAGCGCGCGCTATGGCTCGGGGTCTTGGGTTTGTAACCCCATGTCCTAATAAGCAGGGCAAAAACGCCTATTTTTCTAACGTTTCAGATTCTTCCGGCACCACATCTGACGCTGTTAATGTCATGGAAGATTGCAAACATTTTGGGCCCCCACTATGGGTGGTCCCTGTGGAAGAACGAGGAACTTTTGGCGGACCTAGTTGAGTTTTTTTGCTCAGGGTCTGCCGTCCAACGGTCCTTGTGGGCCAGGTTGGAAAAAAGGGTCCCCGTGTCTGAAGCAGAGAAGAAGCGTCGCAGGACCGAGGCTGCCAACGCCGTCACACCCCTTTCGGTGGTGGACTTGGTCCTGCTCCTGAAGATTCCAACAAGAAGGTATTATTGCGCGCGCTTTGCATGTGACATTGCGCGCACTTCCGCTCATAGCACGCGCTTCGTTGACTTCTGCGCGCGCTACGTCCCCATGTTGCGCGCGCTATTTTCCTCAGGTACAAAGATTTGATTACTTGGACGAGAAGTAAGGTCCCCACACACCTTTTTTCTCTCCCCTCCTATGCTAGTTTCGCCACAGAATGGAACCAGCTTGCAAGTAGGCAGCATTTAGAGGTTGCCGTGCACACAGATGGGGTCACAGTCTTTTCGCAGTGGCCCCTGCAGCACTTTTTTGACTATATATTTTCCTTTGATTCCATTGTTTCTAACCTCCAATACCCCAGGGAGTGCCAAGGAGAGCTGTGGATCGTTGTGAGGGGGGATGGGTTGCCTTGTGGGGGGGAATCGTGGTGCCAGATGTCCATTTCCTTTGCCAACCATGGTCACTTGGCAAGGACGTTGTCCTACCACTGGACTGTTAACGTCGCCCTTTGTGGTGAGAAGTCCACCTCTGTGTTGTCCCAGGTCTGGGCTAACAATCTTGCTTTTCTGCAGAGTGCCCTTGACACTGGTGTGCTTCCCATCCGGGGTGCATCCAGACGCTGTAGGATTTTCTGCGGTGGGGATAGCCCTTGGCTGCGTCGGTTGTCGGGTGTCACTACACATTGGATGGCAGGTAGTCTGTTCACTTACATGACGTGGTGCAAGTCCAGTGCAACGTGGTTGCAACAGGATGTGGATAGAACCACCGAGCGAGATGAGCAGTTGCTAGGGCTTATTGCACCTGGGGCCAAGTGCAGGCCCATGGATATATTTGGTGTTGTCCAGAGCAGGTTGTTGAAGGTGCCTCTGAGGCGGCGTCACCTTATACCATGTGTTCTGCACCTTCTGATTTTTGTAGGGAGGCAGGTCACTGCCTTGGTACGCAGATTGGCCAAGTCTGTGCGTCCCAGTACTAGGGTCTCTGTTCAGGCTATTCTTCACAGGTCTGGTTGTCACATAGCACTACAGGGGACGGCAGAGCCAGATGGGAAAGAGACTTGGTGCCTTCTAAAGGTTTGGGAGGACCTTGCCCCCCTCCTTGGGGGTGACATGAGAATGCACACAGCAGTGGTTGCCATGTACATGCTACTGGGGGACATGTATGGCACAATGTTTGAAGAGGGTGCATTGCAGGCTCCAGAGGTTGCCCAGGCTTTCCAGAGGTGGGTTTGTCCAGCAATAAGATCACCTTATATAAACTGGATGTTGCACGATGCAACAGTTACTATTCAGGCCATAAGGCCCTATGGCCTAGGAATGTTTTCGGGTGATCTTTTGGAAGGGAGCAACAGGGTGCTGAAGGACATTTGGTCCTCCTTTTGTGATAGAGGTGGGGGGGCAGGAACCCTGGTGTCACGCCGCATTAAGATGCTCAGGCAGGTTAATGAGCGTCTGTTCCTGTACTTTGAAGTACCAAGGTGGAATGGCAACTCCAGAAGCAACCTGTGCAATGCACAAAAATTGGCTGACGAGGTTCGGGCATATTTTGCGGATGAGGAACTGTGGTAGCGCGCGCTATTTGTTTTTTAGCGCGCGCTACATGCTATCTAGTGCGCGCAATGTCTACTATCGCGCGCGCTATGCTGTTTTCAAGCGCCGGAACCCTTGAAATCGCGATATATAACCGGAAGTATCGTGCTATGACTACGCACTTAAAGCGTTTGGAATGCATTGATTGGAATTTGGAATGCATTGATTTGTTCCTTTTCGTCCGTTTGTTTTGGTGCTTTCGATTTTTTTGTTACTGCATTTTCCTTTTTGTATTACTGCTGGAACAGGGGTACTTTAATGTAACCCTCTTGCCCATGCACCCCGCGGGCTGGGGGTATCCGCCTCCTGCAGCACCGCCAACAACTGCTGCAGGGGCCGCAGGAGCAGGTGCGACACCGCAGCCACCGCCACATGCAGCTGTACAACCGGGACTGCAGCAGCCGTCGACGACGCCGTGGAGCATGCAGCCACAGGTACTTGCCGTGCGCACTACTGTTTCCGTTGCGCGCACTACTGTTTTCGTTGCGCGTGCTACGCTCTTATTGTGCGTGCTAGCAGTCTCGTTGTGCGCACTACGCACGTCCTAGTTGCGCGTGCTTTGTCCTGTTTTCCGCAGACGCTGTTCCAGCAGCTGACCCAGTTCTCCACAACGCAGCCTCTGTGGCCCGCGCCGCAGTCCCCGTTACGAGGTGCCTCACAGCAGCTGTCTCCCATGCTGTTCCCCGGTGGGTCGCCCACCTTGGGCTCCCCAGTGCGCGGCAGTCTTCCAGTGGGCCAAGTGCAACAAGTGCTCTTCCCACTGCCAGTGCAGCAGCAGCAGCAAATGCAGCAGTAGCAAGTGCAGGCTGCGGCCCAGCAAGTCGGCAGCCCAGAACAGCAGCAGCAGCAGCAGCAGCAGCAGGTCCAACCAAGACAGCAGCAACCCCAAGTGCAAGCACAGTTTCAGTCTCCCCCACCCGGGCCACGTCAGGGCTTCGCCTTCAGCAGCGACTTCAAGAACCGAATCTGGCCCAACTAAAACAGCACCATCTGCGCCCAAGGGCCCAGCTGGGCATGGCTGAAGGACGTGACACCGGCCTACCTCTTCGAGGTGGCCTTCTACAAGTTCTGGCGCCAAAGGGCCACGGCCATTGCCAATCTTAAGATCTTAAGATCCCAGACGGAGCCGTGAAACCCTGCTGGTATGACGAAAGCCTTACTGGCAACTGGTGCAGTCTCCACAACCTGTTGAACCCCTCCGTGCCAACCCAAGAAGGACAAGCTGCCTGTGGACACTGCAAGGTGGGGGAGTACGAGCTGCTGTTCTCGTGCTGGGCAAGTTATGGGTGGGGTCACGTTCGGACCCACACGCCTCCGGGTGCCACCGCAAAGACCGTCCACCACTTCTACTTCAACAAGGACCCACCGAGCTTCATCAACGCGACCGACGCGGGGGCAATGGCCTTCAAGAACGAGTGCGCCTGGGTGAGAAGTGCGGGTGCCAGTTTGATGCGGGGGTCAGCCAAAAGAGGAGCCAGTGCCGCAAGGGCAATTGCAACCGGCGCCCCAGTCAAAACCACGGCGGTCAAGGACGAGGAGCAGCCGCAGCAGCAGCAAGTGCAGCAGCAGCAGCTCCAACAGCAGGCAGCCATGCAGCAGGCAACACTGCAGCTGCTCCAGCAGCAGCAGCGGGCCCAGCAACAGATGGCCCAGCAACAGCAGCAACAACAACAACAACTGGCACAGCCACAGGTACGCGCTATGTTTGCCATTGCGCGCGCTTTCGACATTGTTGCGCGCGCTTCATTTGTTGTAGCACGCGCGATTTGATTGTTTGCGCGCGCTACGGCCCTACCTTCTGTCCCATTGTCTCGTAGGTGGGCAGGTTCGAGCAGCTTTTGTGCCTGGGATCCCGCAGAGGGCCGTTGATGATCAGCGTGCCCGCGGACATTGCCGGGCAGTCCAAGCATGCGGCCGACTGGCTTGACGAACGAAAGGAGCAAGGCCCCTCCCCGGTGCTGGCCCGGGCTAAGCGGCAGCTGGAGGAGCTGGAGGTGGACTGGGCCGACGCCTTTGCCGTGCCGGAGACGGAATCCGTGACAGTCCCAAGGCCCAAGAAGAAGCGTACCGAGGAGCCAGCAGCCACCAGCCACCTACCACCAGCCATCTCCGCCTCCCACACCGCTAAGCCCCCCCACCCGCCTGGAAAGGTCCTTGCCCATAAGACTCCCGACCAGCGGCTGATGGCAAAGGCGGCACACCGAGTCCAACGTCAGGCGGAACAGGCCAAGAAGAAAGAGGACGAAGCAAAGAAGAAGAAGAAGGAAGAGGACGATAAGAGGAAGAAGAAGGAGAAGGATGAGGAGGAAAAGAGGAAGAAGAAGGAGAGGGAGAAGAAGGAGAAGGAAGAGGAGGAGAAGAGACGGAAGAAAGCAGAGGAGGAGAAAGCAGAAAAGGTAATGCAGCGCGCGCTATTCATTGCACGTGCTATGCATCTCGTCGCGCGTGCTATGTTCCGTATTGCGCGTGCTATGCCTGTGCTATGCCTCCGCACTACTCTTTCCAGGCATCAAAGCCAGCACCGAAGCAGCCTGTCCCAGTCCCAGACCAGCCACAAGAACAAGGAGGTCCGTGCGGTTCCACCCCACCCAGTACGGCTCCCAAGGCCAAGCAGCAGGGCAGAGCCGGCGCGGACAAGGAGGCAAGAGAGGAGCTCATGCAGCGCCGAGATTGGGCCTACAAAGACGGCCACAAGCCTCGGTGGATCATCTACTGCACCACTGCGATCGCGCCGATGATTGTGGAAGGAGCCGAAATCAAGCCAGCAGGCGCCAGGAGGGCCCCTCAGGACCACGTGGCCGTCATCATCCCCAACGATCAGTGGAGCCCCAGCCAACAAGGGGAGGAGGAGGAGGAAGAGGACGACTGGTCGGAGTTCATGCCCTGCTGCCAGGTGTTCTCCGCCAAAAGCAAAGCGTATGAGGAGTTGGGCAAGTGGCAGTCGTGGTGGGAGACGTACGAGGCCGATGACATTGAGGACCTCTGCCCCGACCCAAAGACCATGAGGATGTCCCCGTCCAAGCCACCAACCCCAAAGAAGAAGAAGCCCCAAGGAGGCCCACCAGCCCAGCCACCAGCCCCCCCACAAGGAGACAAGGGACCTGCCGAAGCTGCAGCACCAGCAGAAGCACCAGCAGCTGCTGCACAAGAAGAAGAGGCACCAGCCCCAGCAGCAGCAGCAGCACAAGAAGACGACGCACCAGCCGCACCACAAGAAGGAGAGGCACCAGCGGCCACGCCACAAGAAGGAGAAGGAGCAGCCCCGAAAGAAGAAGAGGCACCACAAGGAGCAACCCCAGAAGGCGACCCAAGCCCACAAGAAGAAGGGGATGCAGCCCCAGCTGTCACTGGGGCAGAAGACCACAAAGAAGGGGATGCAGCCCCAGCTGCCACTGGGGCAGAAGACCACAGACCCGAATGGGAGAAGGAGTGGGAGGCCGAAGTGGTGGTCCAAACCATTGAGGATATCACTGAATGACAGCGCGCGCTATACCTGGTATAGCGCGCGCCATAAGGCTGCCAGCGCGCGCTGTAAATATGTTGCGCGCGCTACACTGTTTTCGTCCGTGAGGACCTATACTGTTGCACACTTTTCAGACCTTTCAGACAGTGTTTTTGCATGTGTCTTGGGTTGAATGAGCAACAGGGAATGTTTTTGAAAAGCAAGGGGTTTTTGAGAAACGCAGGACACTGGAAAAAGCATGGTTTTGAAACATTTTCCGGCTTTGAAAAATTTGAAAAACGGGACAATATAGCGCGGTAGAGCGCGCGCAATAGGCGCGCTATAAAGGTCGTATTTTTGAAAATTTGCGCGCACTATGGAAAAAATGCGACATTGCGCGCACGCAGGGAAAGCAATGGTGGCTGGCTGGGTGGCAGGCTAGGTGGCCGGCTGGGTGGCTGGCTGGCCGGCCGGCCGAAACCCCCACCCCCCCCCCCACCCCCCCCCCGCCCCCGCTGGCTGGCGCAGCTCCAAAGGAGATCACTGGATGACAGTGCGCGCTATACCTGGTATAGCGCGCGCCGTAAGGTCCATAGCGCGCGCTGTAAATATTTTGCGCGCGCTACACTGTTGGTGCCCATGAGGACCTGTAGTGTTGCACACTCTTCAGACCTTTCAGAAAGTGTTTTTGCATGTGTCTTGGGATGGGTGAGCAACAGGGAATGTTTTTCAAAAGCAAGGGGTTTTTGAGAAACACAGGACACTGGAAAAAGCATGGTTTTGAAACATTTTCCGGTTTTGAAAAATTTGAAAAACGTGACAATATAGCGCGGTAGAGCGCGCGCAATAGGCGCGCTACAAAGGTCATATTTTTCAAAATTTGCGCCCACTATGGAAAAAATGCACCATTGCGCGCACGCAGGGTGGGACTGTGATGTCGGTTTGTTTTGTCATCAACCAGATGATGACACCAACCGCAAATACTGTTGCAGATATCACAATAACCAGAAATACCACGTCTTCATGACAAGCTTGAAACAAGAGGTTTGTTCCATCAGGAAGGACGATGGGGCACCGGAACGAGTTCCCCATGCAGCATGTTCACGGAGCCTCCAGGTTGAAGGTAGATATCTTTGATGATGCCGTTTGTAATGCTATTGTTGGAAAGATCCAGATATTGGGCGTCAGGTAAACGGATCTTGATGGGACCAGAGGAGTACAGCCTATTGCCCTTCAGTGTTCACGCTTTAATGGAAGGGGCAAGGGGTGGAATGGAACCGGTGAGGCCCAGGTATGAGAGATCCACTGTTTCAGCGCCAAAGGGCAGGTCGCTGGAGAGCGACTGAAGTCCACCTTTAATAGCTAGCCAGGCCCCGTAATGTGAGACGGCGAAGATTAGGCATCCCCAACAACGCGTGCAAACTGCCATGTATCGAAGTATACGTTATGGTCATCGATTTTATCGCCTGCAGAGTTCCCAAGACCCCCATGGGCCCATCGATATCACAATTGCTAAGAGTCAGCCACACCAATGGCATGGCTCTCAGGTACTGCACAGAGCCTGTCACTTGATGCCGATCAAGGGGCTTCAACATTAAGTGCGTGAGGCTCAAATCTGCAAGGGTAGCCACAGAACCCTGCGCATCTACCGTCTGCAGCCCCAACCACAACAAGGAACGCATTTGTTGTAAAGCACGCAATGGACCTTTTACTGCCCAGGGGTCCTCAGGCCAGTCAATGTGCAGCACCATAAGCTCCAAGTTTTGAAGCTCTTGAAGGGAGCCGTCCACAGTTGTCTCGGACAACCACAGGTATGTGAGATTTGACATCCTTTTCAGACTACGCAGTGAGACTTGCACCCCAGGGCACTGGGCTACGCGTAAAACAACAGCACGCTCCAGGAAGAATTGGAAAGTGAACCTTGTACCTCAGGAAGACCGTTCAGTTCAAAAAACTGCACCGATGGCAAAATGGATATCTCTTCAATACTTCCTGTTATTGCAGAAGATTCGAGAATGAGGCCTTCCAATGCCCTGAGCTCCTGCAAGTCACTCAGGTGGCCTTGCACATTGCTGCCGGGACTGCTAATTTCGAGCACTTCCAAATCTAAGAGTTGCTGTAACGCAACTAAAGATCCGCCAACGCTCGTACTTCGGAGCACAAGGAATTTCAGCCGCGGGTGCCCGGGTGTTGAGAGATCCGGTTATGCCCTGCCCCGAGAGGCGCAAATGCGTGAGCTGTTCCAGAGAGCGCAGCATTTCTGAATCCCCATGCAGCCCTCGAGGTAGTCTCAGGAATGTCAAGGCTGAAATGTCTTGCAACGCTTCAATGGATAATTCAACCGGTGGACCCCGTGAATCCCAATATCGCAACCCGGAATCAATATCCAGCCCTACCACCCTCAGCGACTCATTGACTACGCCACAGGACACAAACTCAGTGTTGCACATTGCTTCTGGGATCCAGCAGAAATTCGCTAGGAGGCTCAATGCTGTGTGGTTCAGCAGTGGCAGCGGAGATGGTGGTGAACGAGGCATGTTGCAGGCCCACTGCGGGAAGCAGCGTCTGCAGCGCTGGACCACAAAATCACACACAAAACCATATGCAGAATGGAGAAACCTCTTGCCACTGTAAACTGCGCAGCTGTGGGATGTAAAGCACCAGCTAAGTGGACGGCAAAATTCTACATCACAAGATGAGGTCTTATAGATGAGCGAAGAGAGGATGTTCAAGGTTGTTGCAAGCCAGCATGACCATTTAGGAAAGCATTGTCTGCAACTTCCTGCGGCTGTGATATTGTTGCCGAAGGTGTATGGCCCGGACCATATGTAGTCCGGGGCATATGTAGTGTGGGCAACGTAAGCACATGCATCTTCGTTGAAGCAGCGGTTGTATTCAACGCAGAGTGTGTCACACACATTTGCGGACACAGTACCACCACCACCACCACCACCAGGGCAAGGCCAAGGAGGAAAATATTGGCGGCATGCCATGGCATTGCAACTATTACAGGCGTCTAGGACCCCAGTCCACTGTCCGCTTGCGGCATCGAAGTGTTTGCAATAGTACGGCCCAAAACAGCTTGCTGCATATCCTGTGCAGAGTGTCTCGAGCGAGGATTGCTGTGTCCGGTGCCACAGCACTGCAAATATGACGAGCTGCAAGAGAGTCGACACCACACAGCGGTGGGGCATGATCATAAAAAAACACAATGAACCTGGAGTGGGTCAGAGATGCCAGTGGTTCAGGGGTTGGGGTTATCTGTCCTACTTCCCTGTGTGCACAGCGCAATTCAAGAGGACAAAGCATTTCGGGAACACATCCCCTATGGCTAAATGTGCTGACCCCTGTCAAAACCAAGGGAACAGGAGAGAGGATTTGTTTATCATTGCAAGCGAATGCTTTGTGTCCTCTATGGACAACACGTTTACTAGCCTTGCACTCAAGTTGCATTTGTGCACTGCTGTGTGGTTGTTGATTGTGCTCTTGTAAGTGACACCCACAAGCGAATGTAAGAAGCATGTAATGGTACTTATCCTCTGTTATTGATTTGCGGTATCCTGCAATGCTTTTTCAAAATCACTCAAATTGTTGAACTCCTTGCATCCTCTTAGTATCCCTCAGCGAACACAACAGAAGACTGTCCCAAAACGTAATGTCATCCCGTTCTCTGTATAACAATAAAATTTACATATGCACTGCAAAATACCTAGATTATTTCTGATTGTCTATTTCATATCGCTGTGCTCCCTGTTACGCATCTGCACGTACTCGCTACGCATGCGCGACCCATCGCGTTAGCGATCTTTACACCGTGTCCTATTACACTCCCTTCCCAAGCTATTTGCTGGGGTTTACCTCAGCAAATGGCTGACTAAGGAAAATAGACACTCAGATCTTTACACTAGTGTGGGGGGGGGGGGGGGCGAGCTGCTGTAGACAGCCCAGAGCAGGGTGTCAAACAAAAAAAGTCAAACACACACCCCAAACAAAAATTTACTGTGGTGTGCTGCAGTGCAAGAGTGCACTGCAGCCCTACATGCTGGTTAGAGTGGGTGTGGGAGTAGCAATGTGGGTGGCCTAAGTTGCACAGGAACCCTACAATACTAACCTGCCTACAAACAGAAACTGCCTGCAGCAATGGCTAAGCAGGCAATGCAGCGCCAAAAGCCTCCTGGAAAAAAAAGAAGGGGCCTGTCAGAAAATCTTTAACAATTTTCTGCCTGCCTGAAAAGGTTAGAATATTGTACAAAAATGCATCCCTGCCTGCCCTGCAGCACACACAGCAAGTGGAGTTTTGTGTTCCTTCGTACTGCCAAATGTTGGAAAAAATGCAAACCTGTAATAATGTACAGAAATCCAATTAACCTATACTGTTTTAAAATTCATCTTCAATTCACTTCAATCGCTTGTCCTGCCCCGAGTTCAGGACACTCCGATGATCTTCTCTGGTCCTGCCCCGAATTCAGGACCCTGTGATATTCTCCACTTGCTGGCTGCAGAAGCAAAACAGAAACCCAAGACATGCACATAAAAACAACGGAAAGCGCAGAAAAAGCGATGCAACGCAACCGCTCGCGCAGCGACGACGACACAGCGTAGCAGAGCCACAAAAACACTCCTGAAGTGCGTTGCTGCTGTTCGCTCCGGTGCCATCGCGCCTTCAGTGCGCCGTCTGTACCAAAACAGACAAACACAACTATCAAATAAAAAAATCGGAACAGTGTCACCACCACACAAACACAGTACTACACCTGTGTCGCCTCCTACAACCGTATTCCCATACGATCTTCTGTTACTGATCTCCTTCTGACCTGTATGAGCGCACAGAGGTTCAAAATACACACACGCAAACGACAACTATGCCAATGCGCACGATATATAAAAACGCAAACGAAAGCCCACGGAAACGCAGCCTGAAATATTTTTATCATTATATCCTGTTGTCAAACGCGTAACTGTATTTGTAAAATCTATAACAAAAACTAATCAAGCTGGACTGCGCAAACTTACGCCAACGCTTTGCCACACCTGGCGCACGCACAAATGCACACACATACTTGCAAGAAAAAGCGAAAGACCAACAAAGACAAAATACTTTGAAATGTAAAAGAATTAAAGTCAGAAGTAAAAGTATACTGAAACACAAACAACAAAGAAAACTCACAACTCATGACACAACTGACATGAACACACACAGGGTCACAAAAGATATAATACAAAAGCGGGCATACATTCCCTGCTCACTGACCCACAGTAACTATATACCTCAGACCAGGCCCTGTGCATCTCGCACCACGGCCAGGGAGCGGGGCGAAACACACGCACCACTCCGAAGAGAAAAATCACCCTAGAAAAAATAACCATTCACAGGGAGGGGTGTCCGGGGGAAGCATCGCGCAACCCCAAGGACTGGGCGCTTCGCATGCCACACAAAAAAAATCGCCGCATCACGCAGCGCGGGCGGGGTGCCTCACACACCTCTAAGCGCATCACGCGCACACCCTAGGGTTTGGGGGTTTTGAGCCTCACGCTCCTTAGACAGTAGGGGGTTTACCGTACCTCTAATCGTCGCCCACGATGGGCAGCAGCCGCCGAAGGCAGGAAACAGAAAAATAGCACCCATCCGGAAATGTAGAAATAGAAACCCAGAAACACCTACCAACTCACCATGGAAGGTCGCACCCCTAATAATTGAAATATAAAGTGAAAACCAAAAATGTAGTAAGGGTCGTGTCTTTGCCCAAAGGAGGCAGGCAGACAACCAGTCCAAAATACTTAAAAAAGAAAAGAAAGACAAAGAAAAGAGACAAAAAAAATCCTCACCAAAAAGAAACACCAAGCAGGCGTGCAACAAACAACACACCGAAAATGTGTTTGTCGTTGCTCACCATACTCATGTGTCGTGTCGTTGCTGCTGCTCTTTGCGTCCACCTGCAAGGCAGGGCAGAAGACAAAACGCAAAGCAGCAGTTCTAAAATACTAAGTTACGAAGTGAGGCGCAACGCGGTCAAGAAAAAATATATACAACGCACTCGTAAATTTACCTACATTACTTCTCTGGTTGCTTCGACTTACGCACTGCACCATTCAGCCTTGTTCGGCGTCACCCTGACGCCGCAACGTGGCGCTCTCCTTGGCGCCACTCTCTTTTACCGCCGTCAACAAAGTGTCCACACGATTCCGCAAGACGGCGTTCTCATCATCCCTGGCCGCCAAACGTCGTTCCAACAAAACTATCCTCGCGCTCTGCTCAGCGACCTTCGTTTCAGCGGCTTCGAAGCGTACTCGGTCATCTTGTTGCCGCTGCTGCATACGCGCGGTAAGAATCCTTATTTTGCGATGAAGACCCTTGCAGGCCTTGTCAGCGCGCCTTCGCTCTGTACGCAGCTCCTCAGCGTGCTGGGCGCGCGCCGCCTCAAGTAATCGGCTGATCATCTCCTTGGCGTCCGTCAAGCCCTCACATGTTGCCATGGACGCTGAACTGGGTAGATCGCTCTCACACAAGCCGTTGTCCCCATTGGATGACGGTCTCCTTGACGACGGCGCCCCTTGCACAGCAGACATACCAAAATTCTCCACGGCGATTTTTGAATTTTTCGAGAACGGGATTGTAATGGTACTTATCCTCTGTTATTGATTTGCGGTATCCTGCAATGCTTTTTCAAAATCACTCAAATTGTTGAACTCCTTGCATCCTCTTAGTATCCCTCAGCGAACACAACAGAAGACTGTCCCAAAACGTAATGTCATCCCGTTCTCTGTATAACAATAAAATTTACATATGCACTGCAAAATACCTAGATTATTTCTGATTGTCTATTTCATATCGCTGTGCTCCCTGTTACGCATCTGCACGTACTCGCTACGCATGCGCGACCCATAGCGTTAGCGATCTTTACACCGTGTCCTATTACAAGCACCAGCGGGCAAGGGCTGTGAGCTAGCAGAGCCTCGGTACTTCCCAAGGAGCGCCCCCCCCCCCCCTACAAGCTCTGACCATCTCTCCATTCATCCATCCATCTGCATCTAGGGGTCCCCCCCCCAAAAACCCCAAACTACCCCTGCAAGCCCCCCCCCCAATCCTTGGCCCCCCCCCCCGGGTTTCATGAGATACTTGGGGGGTAGTTTGCAACCGGACTGCAGCTGTTGGTTGTTGGCTGGTGTGCCTACTGAGAAGTTGAATTTTGGGGGGGGCACCAGGGAGCCCCCCCCCTCCTCCCCCCGCCCCTCCACCTTTCCCCAAACCCCCAACCCCGTCATCTCGCAACTAAAAAGGCGGAAACAAGGGGTCAAAGTGTTTGTACAAAGGTGCATTTGTGTGAGACATAACCCACAGTTTGCCGCAGGGTGCCGATGAGCCCTGCCAGGCCTGCCTGCATGTGCTTGCCATTCTTGACATATGTTCCAAACCCGAAGCCGTGAATGAGTGTCCTAGTCGTCGTGCTGCCATGGAGGCCTCTCGAATTTGGAACACTGTAGCCGCCAGCATGCAACGACGGAAGTCGCCTGAGCATTTCGTGTTATTTAGCGATGATCATGAGATTTAGCGCTGTGCAGTGCAGTTTCGATTGTGGAAGTTTCATTCCAAAATACAACGATTTTCGGTCACTGCATAGGTTCCTGTTATGTTCGAAATGGCTTTGGTGCTCGTCCACTGATCTGTTTGGCTTTGGGTAAGCATTGGAGTAATTCTAGGACAAGACATCAAGGAGGACTTGGACTAGTACATGGTAGCAGATTTGGCGATACGGTTCGATCTTGAGCGCCTTAGATTTCGAGCATTGGTTGGGCATTTGATCACGAGTTCTAAAAAGAGGTAACTCCGTGACGTTTGTTTGGTACACCTTCCACTATGGATCCTTCCAACTCGTCTCACTTACTCCTTGAGGGTCCGGTTGATCACTCGAGGCAATTGGAGTATGGTTCTCAACAAGAAGATGATCATATGGAGACAAGTTTTGGCGATCGCCGTATTCGACGCCTTCGTTGGGAGGATGCCGAGGGACGGAGATATGAAGCCATGGAAGCCGAAATCCGTGAAGGTATACATCCCCAACGCTTTGAAGTGTTGGGAGATGTAGTTCAAAATATCATTCAGTTCCTCCATGAACAACGGCTTAACATTGACGTCATGCATAGTGATGTAGATCGACGCATATCACGAATTGTGCATGTGGGTGATTCCGTTCTTGCTCGTGTAGGTATTGTTGATGGAGACATAAATGAGGTCAAAAAGACATTATCCAACATGGACCAACAATATGGGGAAAATAATCATACAATGTCGTCGGAAATGGAGTCGTTGAATGCTCGTGTTCGGTGGCCTTATCGCCAAGTATCTTCGTTAGTTGGGCGACATGAAGCATCTCCATCGAAAACTCCTTATGTTCCTTTGATTCAACAAATTCAAACGGACATATCGACGCTCCAATCACGGCGTAACGCACTCTCGGTGGAGGATATTAAAGTGCAATTGGGTCCATGGGTTCGTGAGATCATCACCAAGGCTTTGGAACCATTTGGGGTCGAGATGCGCAATGAACTTCGTGGTCATCGGAAAAATTTGAATGGAGACATTAGTGTTGCCGTTGGGGATTGCGAATCTCAATTGAACAAGCGCATTGACTCCATCCAGAGTTCCATTCAAACGCTTGTTCGTGACGGACGCATTGTCACTCTTGGGGAACGTATTGACGAGATTGAGCGAGTCTTGGAGAAGTTGAACGCGAGCAACGAGTCGATTAAAAACCTTGAGCAGCGTTTGAATGAGTCCTTTGTGCCATTTGGTGATTTTGATAAACACTCTAAGAGTGTTTTGAACCAACTCGTGGAAATGAAAGCGGGGTTGGATCGTGGCATGAGCGTTTATGGTCGGCGTGATCCGACATCGCTTGACGCTATGGTCAAACATGAATTTTCCTTGCATAAGAATTCTTTGATGGCGGAGGTACGAGAGTCATCCGCACAATATATTTCACGGCTTGAGGAAAGGGTCACGACTAGGATGGAGGATGAGGTTCAACGGTTGATGATTCATAAACAATTGTCTTCAACGGATGGTTCTTTGAAAACTAGAACAACGGTCTCGTCGGTGGATGATGATGGTTTGACTAAGTTAGAAGGTGATATCGAAGAGGTGCAACAAATATTGCAATCGGCTCAAATTGAATTATTAGAGTTCCGACGATTAGTCGATGGTTTTGGGTCTCATGAGGTGCATGAGTCCCATGATTCACATGGACAATTGTCCCTTCCTTCACATTGGCCTTCGTCCACAGAATCGGGCGCTGGACCGAAGGAAGTAAAGAAGGAATTGATTAATCAACCGAGTCACGAGGTGAAACAAGGGTCCGACACGGAGAAGGTAAGCCGATTCGGTGACTTCGTTCATCGCATTGGTATGCCTCCTTCTTTTGAGTCGGGCGCCATGAAAGCGTCTGATTTTGTATCAAATAGTTCCCACCCTGAAGGGTCACGCAATGTGTTCGGGGGTAAATTCTCTCCCGCGCCACTGGCAGATCAACAACGACCTAAAAGGGAAGGGGCCGGGTTGATTGGTGAGAAACAAGTTCGTTTTCATGATTTGCACCGATTTTTTTCAGTGCACCCCGAGGCACGGCCGGAGAATGAGGACAACCCCACAAGTACAGGAACCGAAGCCCACATAAGGGGATTGTTCTCAAGTGATCGGGGGAATATGGATAACGACTTTGGGTTGCTGGATCGAGACACTAAGAAAGACATTCAACGTTTTATTAAGAGACCTACGTTTGATGGAGATTACGCTACGTTTTTTCATTTTGAACGACACTGGGACTATTGGTTGAAATATTGGTCGGCCTCCCTTACCCCCGAACTCCGCACACTCGCGCTCCTCTCGGCCTTGCCGAGTGAGGACGCGGCGGCTTTTTGGGATTGTGTCACGGAATTGGGGTGGGGGTATGACCATATTTGGGCAATGCTCAAGGAAGAGGCTGCCGAGTTGCAAAATCCTCATGTCCCTGAGCAAGAATAGAAAGATTCTACCCCACCCAATCGACTCCCCATGCCATATAGGGGATGGTTTTTGAAGTTTCAGGTTCTGTTTAATCGTGTTGGTACGATTTCTGCCCAAACGGCCAAGAAGACCTATATGGATGCTCTGGCCCGGGCTAAATGCTTTCAGAAAGAGGTGAGTGAGTTGTTGGAGGTGGAAGCCATGTATGGTGAGTCCACCTTTCAGGAAGCACATTCATTCATTCTCCATAAATTGGTGTTGCGTAGGCGTGCGGAGGTATTGGCTAAGCGATATGGGTCTGGCGTTGGGACAGAAAACATCGATTATGAAACTATTGGGAACCTCAGGGGTCCGAGACCAGTGAACAATGATGATCCTGGGAGTGGGAAAGGACGACCGCGACAGCAAGGTGGTAAGGGACGCTCGCAATCCGAACCCCCCAAAATGCACCACGTGTGGTAAGGCGCACAACGGATCGTGTTGGATAGTGGATAAAACACATTGGCCAAAAAGTTGGAAGGAACAAAAACATGTTCCACACAAGACGATTATGCAGCGTTTAAAGGACCAAAAGTGCATTTGGTGTGGTGGGGATCACCTGGGTGTGAAATGTGAGCAGAATCCCTTCCGTAAGGACACGGCGCGCGGTAAACAGGAGAAGAATACACCCGAGGCCAAGAAGGAGCCATACCCCCCGTGTAAGCACTGTGGCAAGACTAATCATACCGAGGTGTCTTGCTTTACAGCGCATCCCGAGTTGAGGCAGCAATGGCGAAAGTCTAAAGATAAGAAAAGCCCGTAAGGGGGTGGAGATCATGGGGCAATCTCTGCTAAATGTAAGTCCCTGCTTGAGGCTCAGTTCCCGGGTGATTTGGCGCAGCAGTCACAAATTCAATTGGTTGACTGCAGGGAGGGCATCCTGAGATTGCGTCGCCGTTTTGGGAGACGGGTAAAATCAAGGGAACGACGTGACATGTGGATAGAAGTGGACGTGCACTTTGGTGAATATGGCGTTAAACGCATACGTGCATTAATTGACACGGGTTGTGAGGTTTTTGCTGTGGAGAAGCGCAGTGCTTTCCCTGAGGGTTCACTGAGACCAGCCAGGAGCCCCCTTGCCCTCAGTGCTGTGGGGTCACAACCGGTGCCAGGCGGGACTGAGGGCGCGCAAGTGAATATTTCTTTGCCTGTGTGTCATTATCTGGGTCCTCTGCAGTGTGTGTGCACGGATGCGTTGACTTACTCAGCGGACGTTATCCCTGAGTTGATCCTGGGTTATCCCTTTTTAGTGGCGTATGGGCTCACTGTGGACACAGTGAAACACTGTGTTCTGCCGATGGAGTGTATTGACGTGCAGCCCTCAAGAATGATATGCCAGAGGGTGCAGTGTGTCAATGGCTCTGTTGCCTCCGTTCAGGTACGGAAGGTGGAACGCGAGTCGAAGGAACCATTCAGTGACCGGTCGCGTGGACACCAGTCCGACCAAGGTCTCTGTTTACATACTTCGGCACAGGATACCCCCCCCCATGGGGAGGGCAGGGGTCAGCCGGTCTGCGAAACTCAGATCGCTGGACAGTCTGACCAGAGTGCTGTGGGCGACCTACAGGTGCAGGTTCAGATGCTCACGAAGCATGGGCAGATACCCACGCATGGATCAGCAGGGGCAGCGGGTTTCGATGTGTATGCAGCACATCCTTCAGAAATTCGGCCTGGCTGTCGGCGTGTGGTGCAGCTGGATATCGCATTGTCAATACCAGCAGGGTTCTATGCTCAGCTGCAGCCCAGGTCGGGCCTTGCTAAGAATAAGTGTATTGACGTCGCGGCTAGCGTCATTGATTCTGATTTCCGAGGGAACATTGGTGTTCTTTTGGTGAATAACGGTACCGAGAAATATATGGTCTCAGTGGAAGACCGCATTGCGCAACTTCTTTTTAAACCTGTAGCCCAACCTGACATGCAGGAGGTTGCTGAATTATTTCCGTCAGGCCGAGGGGCTGCATGGTTTGGGAGCACCGGCGTTGAGCAGGTGCAAAGGGGCGTGGGATGCTCGGCGAACCAAGTGGCGGCGCACAGTGCGTGCACGTGCTGTCACAAAGGGGGAAAAGAGCAGGCCTCGCGTCCTATATGCATGATACGTGTATGTCATGGCATGACACATGATCAAGTGCGTTCACACGAAATATTGACGGACTCAGAAGAGCTGGAGATTTGTGAGGTGCATTTGCCTGCTTGTAACTGCAGGGTGCCTCCCGCCAGTTCAGACGAGAGAACCGTCCGAGGAGTCCAACAGAAGTCAGGATTTCAGGTACCACCCGATTGCTTTGCAGGAGGTTGGGGACTCACAAGGGGGTGGGGTGACCAGAACTCGGAGACCGGCGCGCCCGAGGACACGCCGGCCGGGTGTCCAAATGCTCAGGTGTCGAAGCTTCCACGGGTTCCTGCAGCCCCTACCACGGCAAGCGAACGACTGCAAATCAGGCGCTCAGCGCATAGGAAGAAAGTTGAAAATCGCTTGTCGCTCCTACCCTCAGCACGGCGTCAGTTTATACAGTGGGCACACAAGACGAATGGTGAGGACCCACAGGTGGTGACAGATTTTTTTGACGTGTTTGCACAGAATGGAGATCGTGCCATGAGTCAGCCATGGACTGGCAAATGTTTATTTTTGCACCCGCGGCCTGAAGAGCTAAAGGACACGGTAGAAAAGATACTGCTAGATGGAGCCAAGGGTATTCTTGTGCTCCCCGTGTGGAAAAACATGCCACACTTTTGGAGTGTTGGCGAGGTGGCGATTGACTGGTGGGATTGCCCCCCAGAGATGCCTATATATCAGGGGGCTAAGCCACGATGGGCGACCAGTGTCGTCTTGTTTGATGCGTTGGCTGCCCTGGACATGGATGCAGGGATGGACAGATGGGCGGGAGTCGTGGAGGATGAGTTCTCAGGTGATCCAGAGAGCGTGGACCCCCCGCCCCCCCTGCCACATGACCCCTACCACGCTCCCACCTGAGCAACTGCAGGACCCTGATGAACCAGGTGTCCAATCTGTAAATACACAGTCTGCAGAGGCGCACTCCCTTGACGAGTCTGGGAGGGGAGTAGCCCCTGGGGAGCGACAGCAATGTAGGCAAATGAAACGACGCTTGTCCCGTCAGTCAGGTAAGGGACACGGCAAAACTGCTGGTGTGTGCTCCCCCGCGTGCAGTGACATCGACTGCAGTGGAGAGCAAGCGATCACATCCGAAGCGCCGTCTGCATCTGAAAACCAAGGTGTGCAACAGTCCATACAGGGTCATGTGAGTACAGCAGAGCCCGAAGTAATCGCTGGTCTACAACAGTGTCAGGAGGCTGCAGCCTCATGTTCTGATTTTAGACACCTGCCCCGCAGGATGCGGCGCAGATTGCTTACCAGGACAGAGCGTGATCGCCTGTCCCAGTTTAATACTGATGCTGTGTCCAGTTCTGATGAAGGCTCTGAGACAGGTTCGCCAGGGCGTACAAAAAAATGCTGAAAGGTCAGGTCAGTGATCCTGCAGGATACGCCACCAGGGCAGTTGCGAACCTGCATCCATGGACGGTCTATTCGCTCTGTGATTGAGGCGGACATGACTGATCCCAATTGTTCAGGTTACAGGGAGGCTTTGGAAAAGGAGTTTGAGGACGTCCTGAAATTCAAGTCCCTTACTCCTGAGGATATCGAAAATAAGATACGTGGTCCTTATACGGAGGCCACTATAACACTGAAACAGGGTGCTGAGCCCAAGTCAGTGCAGCCATTCCGGTGCCTGGGGGTACGAGCAGCTGCCTTTAAGGCACTGCTTGATGAATTTTCTGATCAGGGGATGATCAAAGCAGTGGAAGGTAATCCTCTGTGGATTGCCAGAGCCTTTGTGGTTCCTAAGCCGGGGGGAAAATGGAGGCTCGTGATAGATTACAGGCACCTGAATGACAACATAGAAAATATTACATATCCGATCCCAATAATAGAGGATCGCATAGTGGAGGAGGGGAAGAATGCCCTGTGGAGCATTTTCGATTTAGAAGATGGGTTCCACCAGATGCCACTGTCGCCAGACAGTAGGCATCTGACAAGTTTTACGACGCCCTGGGGGGTGTTTGAATGGCAGGTTTTGCCAATGGGCTTAAAAACTTCCCCCTCCCAATATCAGAGAATGGTTTCCTATTGTTTGGATTCCATTAAACTGAAGCCCTACATCGATGATGTTTTAAAGGGCACACCCCCAAATATTGATACAGGACAAGTGGATGATACGGTATATAAACAACATGATATACAGTTACGGGAGGTCTTCACACTGTTTAGAAAATACAAACTGACAGTGAAGAAGACCAAGATGCACCTTTTTGTCCGAAAGGTCAAATTCTGCGGGCATATTTTGTGTAATGGACAGAGAATGTCCAGCCCTGAAAAACGGGCAGCGATTGAGAAATGGCGATGGGAGGACATACGGACTCCCAAACACTTGAAAAGTTTTTTGGGTTTAACCCAATGGTACGCAATTTATATGCGTAATTACGCAAAATATGCCGGGATTTTGTCTGAGGCCCTGCGGAAATTACCAGAACCGACCGCAAAGGATAAGGGACGCTCCTCACAGCCACATAAGATTGTTTGGACAAGGGAGATGAAGCGTGCTTTCTCCCAAATCAAACGTGGCATGAGTGAGGATGTGATCCTAGATAACGCGGATGTCAACAAAAAATTTATCATAAGGGTTGATGCGAGTGACTATGCGGTAGGAGCAGTTTTGGAGCAATATGACTCCAATAATCAGCTCAGGCCCGTAGCATTCTATTCCAGAAAGTTGGCAGGGGATCAAGGTGATGATACCGTGCGGGGACAAAGGGGTTGGAGTACGCGAGAAAAGGAGATGTATGGCATCATCTCCACCTTGCATAAGCATCAGTCATGGATAGGGATGGGAACTGAGGTAGAAATTCTGACTGACCATCGTACCCTGGAGAAGTGGTACCACGACGATTTGTTGACGGTCAGTGGTCCACTTGGCCGTCGCGGTCGTTGGCATGAATTTCTATCGAGGTATTGTAACGGCAGCAGTGACAGCACTCAATTTATACATCAATGTGATCAGAATTTCAATGATTCTCAGATGTACATTAGTGCAGTAAATTTTGCGCTTGTTTTTATGTTTTCCGCTCGCCGCCAGATGTCGCCTGTGAGCGCGCGTCGAGTCGCATTTGTCTTTCGTGATTTCCCAATCGGATTTATTGAAATCATTTCGAATGATTTCACGTTGAGTCATTATGTGCGATGAATGCACAATGAGATTCTATGTCTGCTCCATTTTTGTAGACCGGGTTTTCTGACTATTCATATTCCACCATGGAGTTCAATGGACTTACAAGTGCTTCGCATATGTCGCTCCCAGAGGCTGGATATGGGTCTGAAGAGGGTCAGTTGGGTTCGGAGATATCAGGGGCAGTGTCGGGCGTTACGACCCCTGGGGCATCAAGGCTACAGGCTTCGCAATCACAAGAAAGATCCGCCACTATGCAGCAGTTACATGGTAGCAGAGGAAATCATGACTCTGCTTCTGGAATCTCCACGGACACCCTGAGATCATCGGACTTTAGCGGGGCTATCACTCGTCCTGCATCACTTCGTGTTCCCCCTGAGGTTACATTCGTGGCTTCTCCCCAGCAGACCGAGGATCAACCTTCAGAGTGTCCTTACTGTGGCCATAGACATTGGCCTGGAGTTCATACCTGTGCTGATTATTGTATGAACGCCCCACCCAACCTTAAACCCGGTCGAGAATCTCCCTCCTCAAGTGAATCTGGTTCCACCTGTCCCTCTGTGCCTGATCTTGAAGACAGCAGCAGCGAAGGAGAGGCGTCTAATACTGGAATTGGTGAGATTTCTGGTGAATACTGGGAAAATCACTTCCAGGAAATCTGGAACCAGGAGTTCTTGCACCGCCAAAATTGGCTACTGGCGGAGGCAGGCTATCGAGGCCGTCTGAGGGACTGGTTCAGGGCGTCGTGCCAGTTCATCAGGGACAGTGGACGCCTGCAATTCGACGCCACATTGCAGGAACAAGAAGATTGGGAGGAGCTGATGGACCAGTTTGACCACCAGGCTGCCGTGATGGTGCAAATGGCCATCATTGCCGAGGAAAGACGCCAGAATGTGCATCAGCACGCTGGTCCGTCGGGCGCCTGGGGTCCGAACGACAGAGAGGTCGACGAAATGAGGTGTGACTCGACACATTCTCATCTCTCCAGGGAGCAATTATCCAAACTCCCTAGCTCTACCTCCAGTGTTGACACTTGGGTCGATGAGGTAAGAAGCAAAGGAAAGGGTACTAGATGCCCGTCCTGTGGTGAGTGTGCCAAGGACTGCTCCAGAAAAGTTTATAGTGTTTTCAGCACTGTGTTTTTGCTTCTCCTGCTGCTTGTTGTTGCTGTAGGGTGTCCTGCTGCTGGTTTTGGATGATGAAAAGCTTTTGTTTGTTGAAATACAGTAAAGCCAACTCAATCCAGGATAGCCCAAACCAATAGTATGCAAGGAGAAGGTAATTCAGGATCAAAGCATGAAGGGCTGCAGTGAAAACAGTGAAAGATGATTAGATATTCACAGAAACTGCAACTCAGGATACAAATGAATGCATATTCACAGAGATAGCTGAAATGTTTTGGGAAAAGAGTTAGAAAACTGCCTCAGGATCACTCTCTCTCCATAGTGCCATCTTAGGAGATGTGCGCTCTTTGTTTTGGGTCCCATATGTGCTGAGGTGGCATGGTATGTGGCGATGAGGTCACTGCCATGTCACCTGGGATCTTCCTACTCAGTTGGGATCTTCCTACTTAGTTAGGCTGACCAGGAATTGAACCCAGGACCTCTCAAAAAGAGGTGCCTAACCCCCTATGGTGCATACCACTAGGGCAGATAAGTATTCATGGAAAAACATAGATAAATTCATAGGCTCTACCTTAGGTATGTCAGTGCTCAGTCAACTCAGGAAAAGATGTTTTACTTCTGATTGAAAGGGGATTAAGGGGTCCACTCCATATCCTGATTGGGTGTTTGGTTCCATAGGTCAAAATGTGTTATCACCACTTTTGGCTGGACCAATACTAAGATAAAAATGCATGGATGCTCAGTGCATCTCTAATACAACTAGAGTATGTCCCAAAGCAATGGAAAAGCACTTTTTCTTACTCCCCCCTTGTGCCGTGGTGGCCACCACTGTCGCATTTTAGGAAAAAGGGAATTTTTCTTGGCCTTTCCTTGGTTTCCACATCTACTTTAAAATACCTACAGTCTCCCTCACACCGAAAAATGGGCGCTCACCATGGCTGGCGTCCTTTTGCTGCTCTGATTGTACAGTTTCCTACAGAAGACTCAGCGCTCTTGGCGCTGCCGGGGCTCCTGTGGCTTGGTTGGGTTAGATTGGGAGCATGCCAAACATGTGCATATGCATCCCTTCCTCCAAGACGCAGCGTCGACACAACCCAAACGCAAGACACATTATACACACTCGCATGGGTTCTCGTAAACCTGCTGGCGACCTGTGACCTGTCTTAGGGCGTAAGGAGTCGAAAAGAAATTAATTTGCCCCTTGGTGGGGTCTTGGTTCTGCTCAGTCTCTCCAGGCACCTGCGTTTCGGCCCGAACACGGCCTACTCAGCGAGGCTGCGCGTGGGTATCTGCAGAGGCAGGAATGGGAGAATTATGGACGAATCCACGCAAAAACGAAGCGACGACACCAAAATCCGTCAAATGACGGCGCAGAGTTTTTCTGAAACGACACACCTGAGCAGAATCCAATTGTGCATCTTCAGCACATTTTTATAGAAATTATAGTCATCTCTGGATTTTTTAAGTCCAGAAATTCATACGCATAAAATGGCGGCGCGCAGGAGCGGCTCCTAGCGAAGCGCCGGAAAATGGGAAAATAATGGAATTATAAACGTATGTATCACGTAGTCTTGAAAATGACGAGACACATATTAATAAACAAACATACAAATTCCACCCACACTAATAGAAGCTTCAAAAATTCAAGAATTCGAAAATCAATTGAAAAGACTTCAATGAATCAGGTATAAACTACAGGTATGCTCGTCTTGCATGCCGCATACACATTGCTCGTCTCGAGTCTCCGTGACCGAGTCGTGTAGCAGCGTTAACAACGATAACCACGATAGGACGCGGTAGAGGGATTGATTAGAAAGATTGCAGATGATTAGCGGTCAGATCAGGGTGATTAGTCATACACACAAGTGCATAGCAACGTGCTTCGCGTGCGCCCCTTTTGTTTTCTCTCCTTGCTTCACTTCCCAGCGGTAGGTAAGGTAGGTACGCCCAGGCGGGGCCACCCCCTGGTGGAGTCAAGATTGTTGTGGAGATGGGCAGGTTTGCCCACGTGATCGTGCATAGTCGTGCATGCACACACGCATTAAAGGGTAGGCCACGCGAAGTGCGCACGGTAAACCTTGTTTAGGCTACCCAGGGGCTCCTCGGTACGTTCTTTAAGAGAACCTGAGGAGTCCCTTAACGCTTGCTTGCTTGATAAGGGTAGCTGCTCCATGCAGCGTGTTTGCGGACAGCGTATTATAGGGCACACTGAGAAGGGTATAATACCTGGAGTGTGCCTTGGTTCCTCCGCCGCAAACGCCCTTTCATTTGCCTTTGTTTTACAGGTGGGCAGGTAGGGTGAGTGGTGCAGCAGCATTTTTTTATGCCCTGCTAAACAGGGGCGCAGCTCACACAAACAAGTAACTCCGCTCCGCCTGTGGCAGAGCAGGGAGTCCGACTTCATCGACATCTGCGACTTGCACACGAGAGCACTCCTTCCCTCCAAGCCCTTGCAGGGGAAACGCGTTGTGGCGTCCCCTGTGAGGCCACAGTTGCTTAGCAGCGCTGTGTTCTCTTGTCATTTCACAGGTGGGTCGCTAGGACCCTCGAGAACTTTCTCTTCGCAACGCCAAGTAGAGCGTGCGTGTAGGAGTGGTAGTCCTGCGTGGGGGCTAGAGCCAGTTGCCCAGCGCTCGCCCACCAGGATGGTGCCACTGTAGGGTGTGTAGGACCTGTAGGGGGCGTGTCACTGTCCCACCCTTTTCCTGCAATTTTAGCTGGGTTGGTGGGCTGTGACAGTGGGTTAGGTTAGTGTTTTTGGCCACATAGCAAACAGGCGTTTTGCATGCCTTCATAGCTTTTGGCCACCCCTCCCTGTAGTAGACAGGTAGGTAGGGAAAACAATACCTGGATTAACACTCTGGGTATTCCCCCAAGGTTTTGCGCCAGCACAGAAATTGGGCGCATAGGGGAGGGGAGACCCGGGGCGTACCCCGTGGCATCAATAAGCCAACCCTCCAGGTTCAGCAAGGGCGCAGACTTGGGTATAATTAGGACACCACTTCTGCGGCTTGCTCTCAGGACCTTAGGACTAGCACACTCACACATACGCTTTGGCAGGTAAGGGTAAGGTTCAATCCCTAGCTTTATTCTTGGAGGCAAGCATCTCAGCGAGCCTCAACAACTCACCAAGGTTGTTCTGGGACAAGTAGTCAACCAGAACTGAGTTTAGGCGTCCCTCAGGTAGAACAAATGCAGAGAAGGGCTCCCAGGTGGCCTCTTCGACTCCAAACCCTTCCCAGAGGGTGAGGAAGCGCCAACCCTGGCGATAGCGGTGGCGTAGGACAGACTTCACCAGGTAGAAGCCCTCCTTAGCCATCTCCTCGGCGTTCATGTCGGGGAGTTCACCTTCAACTTCCATAGGGCTGGCAGCCCCTTGTAGGTCGAGAGCGGCGATTTCCTCGTCGTTCAGCTCCCACTCCTCCCCACAGAGGTCTTCAGGATCATGGTAGCGCTTCAGGTGTTGAGCGGCGCACACCAGGGTCCCCCCTAGACGGGGAGAACACCGCACGGTGATACGGTGTCCATCCACAGATAGGATCTTGTACGGCCCGAAGTATGGGTCATCGCTGGTAGAGCGTGGCCAGGCGGGTAGTCGACTGTGGTGCACCAGCACCCAGTCCCCTTCTTGGTAGGTGGCCGGTACACGGTGCTTGTTCTTCTTGTTCCACTGACGCTCCCTCACTCTCTGGAGCATAGCCTTGGCCTTGTCCACCTTCGCTTGTTGCTCTTGGACCCATTCACCCACAGAAGAATGGGTGTCCTCTGGATAGGGGGCATGTAGGAACCATGCCGGGCGCCCCATGAATAGCTCATGTGGCGAGTAGCCAGTAGCTGAACTCTCTTGGGAGTTCATCATCAAGGATATGACGGGGAGTAGTCTCACCCAGTCTCTGGTGCGTTCAGTTTTGCACCATATCCTGACGTTCTCCTTCAGGACACGAATCTGTCGCTCACATAGGCGGTTGCTCGTGTGAGAGTAGGGAATCCCCGTAGATACCTGGACATTGAGGGACCTCAGGACCCTCTTGTACCAGCCAGTATCTGAGCGTACTCGTACGTCCTCATCGGAGTTGATCTCCTTGGGCGCCCCATAGACACAAAACCACTCCTCCAGGAGTATCTTGATAGTCTCCTCTCCGGTAATGTGCTTGGTACATGGGAACACCCTGGTAAACCTGGTCAACCCACAGGTTACCACGAGGGCGAAGTCATAGCCCCCGAACTTCGGCATCTCCGTGTAGTCCACGTATAGAACACTGTTAGCACAGTGAGGGATGGGCAGGGTCGAGTAGAGACCTCTGTCCCTGATATCCCCTGGTTTACAGGACCTGCACGGGCACTTGTCCACGATAGGCAGGAGCGTCTTCCGTAGCTGGTCGTCAGTCCACGTAGTGTGGAACCACTGCTTGAACAGTCTCAGGGTACGGTCAGCACCCACATGACCACTGGACTCATGGGTCCACTTCAGCAGCGCTGGGACTCGGTCACTAGGCACCACGATGCGGTCCTCGTGCCAGAGGTAGCTCTTGTCCCGCTTCCACTGGTCTTGGTTGACCAGGAGGGGTTCAAGGCGTTTCTCCAGGCGCCGGTAGATATCCCCAAACTCCTGTAGGTACTCCGATTGTTGGAGTCCATCCAGGGGGCGTATCATGGTCATGTTCAGGTCCAGGTGTACGTCCATACGGCTGAACGCTTCCTTAGCCAGCGCTTCAGACCGGGCACCAATCAGGGCGTCGAAGTTGTTGCGGCTGATGTAGTCGGCACACTCGTTCTTCACTCCCTGGATATGGTGTACCGTCAGCCGTAGTTGACTGAGGTAGGTCCACCAGCGACGTAGCTTGGCCTTCTCAGGTGGGGGGCCCTTCTGGAAACTGCGGACCGGTTCTTGGTCGCATAGCCAGACCACAGGGTTACTCCCCAACAGTCGTGCTTGTGAGGATAGCACCAGCATACCCGCGAGCAGTTCCTGCTCATAGGTGGAGTAGTTCCCCCTGGCCTGGTTCCACTTCCAGTTCCAGTGGCCCAGAGGTACTAGGACCCACTTGTCGTCAGGGTAGCTGTGCTTGAGGGTTCCATCTCGGTTGAGACCTTCCGTCCCCCATTGGGAAATGGCCGAGTCGAACTCCTCCTTCTCTAGTGCTTGCCACTGGAACAACGTTCCACCACCGCCCACATTGCTGGCGTCGGTCACCAGGATAATCTCCCCTTGTGCCCTAGGCACGCCCAAGCACTTAGCGTTGGCTACCTTGTCTTTGAGCTCGTCAAACGCTTGTTGCTCTTGTGGGCCCCAGCGCCAAGTAGTACTCTTCTTGATCAAGTCAGTCAGTACCGCGCTGGTGTAGGTGAAGTTTTTGATGTGGCGGCGATAGAAGTTGCACGCCCCAATGAAACTGCGTACATCATGAAGTCCTTTCTTGGGGTCTTCGTGTCGTACCTTGGCATCCATCAGGGGTTTGGCCTTAGAGGCCGCTGGGGTCCACCACCCATAGCCAACGTCAAACCCCAGGTACTGCATGGTCTCCTGCATGAACTCACACTTCTCCAGCTTGAGTCGTGTGTGGTTCTCCTGGCAGACCGCAAAGAACTCACCCAAGAGGATTAGGTGATCCTCCTGGGTATTGGTCCCGAGGCATACATCGTCGATGTGAGCCTCCATCTGGGCCCCACGGGATATGAGCTCCTGCACCTTAGGTCTCCGTCGTAGGATGGACAAGATCTTGTTCATCAGCTCTTGGAACAGAGCGGGGGCGTTAGCCACGCCGAATGGCATGACCTTCCACTTGAATACCCTCCCCTGAGGGGTGATGAAGGCCAGTAGTTCCTGCGCGTTGGGCGTCAGGTCCACTTGCCAGAATCCACTTCGCTTGTCCATCTTGGTCTTGTAGCGACAGGAGGCTATCTTCTCCAGGGTAGACTCCATATTGGGAATGGACCCTGAGTGGTTCAGCGTCTTCTTGTTCAGCTCTCCATAGTCCACTACCAGCCGTTTGGCTGTAGACCCAGGTTTAGCCACCAGGAAACAGGGGCTGCAGTGTAGGGGGTAGTCCCCATCCTTGTACTCCAGGACTAGGCCAGCGTCGATACATTCTTGTATCTGTCGCTCAATCTCGTCGGCCTGCTCTTTAGGAGCTGGATAGGGTCTCCTCCGGATCTTGTGACCCACGAACTCGGGTTTCAGCTTGAGGTCCATCTGTACCAGCTTGTCGCATGAGGCTGGAGGGGGTAGTTCTCCGAACACCTCCAGATAGGTCCTTATCAGCTTTTGTACCCGCGGGTCCAGTACCTTGATCTTGTCCTCCATGTCCTCGTCGGAGTGTAAGTTGCTTGCCCCTTGAATAGACGTCGGGAGGTGGTCCTCCACCGACTCTTCGCCCGCGGTAGCATCCTTCAGCCCTTGGTAGGCATACAGAAGGTCTTGCTCAACCATCTCCGGTGGACGATGGCAACATAGGCACGCTTTAGGGGGTTCACATACACATTCCTCCGAGAGGTCGTCCTCATCTGGGGTCCTCACATGGGCACCCCATACGCTCTTCATGAGCTTGAGATCTACCTCCCTTTGCCAGGTGGTGATCTTCTGTTCGAGGTCCTCCTTCAGTTGGGATAGGTCTCCCATACGTCCTTGCTTCAGTGGCCACGAGCTGCGGGTAGGCTTCGCGTAGCATAGCTTTTTCGCCACCAACTTCCTCTTGGAATCCACATACTCCCTGAGCCTGGATCTAGGGTCCAGCTCTTCATCCACGGGGTCTTCCACCCTCATGGAGAGTAGGGGTTTTAGTGGGGCGACGTACTCGGCGTTCTCCACTTCTTCCACCGCAGTCTGCACGAAGAAGGCGTCGTGCTCAGTTTCGTCGTCTGAGTGGATAGAGCTAGGTAGCTCAGATAGTCCACACTCAGAGACTCCATCAGGAACAGGTACATGACAGGGAGAGTTGGGGGCGTTAGTGTCAGTCACGACGTACTCATCTCCTCCGGGTGTAGTTTCAACAGCATCTTGAGGTCGTAGACGATCCTTCAAGTCACCCAAGGCGAGTCCATCGCTTTCTCGTTGTATAGCCTGGACCAGAGTAGGGTCCAGGTCTTCCCAAGGGATGGTGGTAAGACTTCCGTCCACCACGCTGAGCATACTCCCCCATCCGGGCTTCCCAATGGGCGTCTTGCGTCCCAGAGGCACGTAGATGGCCTCATCAGGTAACCGCACAGAGCTGATAGTCAGCTTGTCAAGGAGGGTTCGCCAGTACTCGTTGCCCCCATGGGCTCCCCAATCGGGGGAACACAGGACCATACGGGAACGTTCCAAGGACACCTTGGTCAGCACCTTCCCCAGTTCACTGAATCTGGGGTTCCCGTAGGCCATCCCGAAAGAGGGCCAGTAAAATTTGTAGCTGCAGTTCTTCCCCTTGCTGCAGTATAGGTCCAGTACATGCTGCTTGTCGCTGGCGAACAGTTCCACACTTAGGTCTTCTCGAGAGTAACCCAACTCCTTCAGACCTTGGTCTAGGACTTCCCCCAATAGTTGATAGTCCTCAGTTTTGGAGGCCGCCATCATGTTCGAGGGCTCCTCCTTCGATAGTCTCAGGTAACTCGAGGTATGTTCCGACTGCTCCAGTGGCACAGACTCTCTGCCACTGCCGTGGTCCACGTACAGGAGGTAGGGCGCTTGCAGCGTCAGGGATTGTATCTGGGAGTGCTGCACGAAGAAGTCAGTACCCAGTACAAAGTCGAAGGCATCAGTGTCCATCACATAGAACCGATGGGCGATAGTCTTGGAGCCCATAGGTACCTCCACTTCGCAGTCCCCGCAGCTGTGCACCACATGTCCATCCCCCATCCGTATAGCGGCGGTGGTCATGGTGTTCTTCAGGCTCCCACAAGGTAAAATTTTCTTGGCCACTATCGATATTGTGGCTCCAGTATCCAGTACCCCCAGGTATTCACGTCCCCCTAGTCGGATACGTACCCAAAACACCAGGTCTTGGGTGCCACCAGAGCGTCCCCGTCAGAACTCCGCGGGACAGGTCACCTCGAACCCCTTGTTCCGCAATTTGCGGGCCATCCTCATGAAACGGCTTCTCTTCTTGGCGTTGCCGTCGTCACCACCTTCATGCTCACGCTTGGCTCCTTGTTCTTGCTGGGCCTGCGTCTGTGAGCGTGTGGTAGGTCCAGACTGCCCTCCAGAGGGCTCGGAGTTCCCCCCTGGATTAGGGTTGGGGTTACCTCCGTTCTTGTCCTTGTTCTTGTTGTCGTTCTGGCGATTAGCGCCTCCTCCTCGTCCGCCTTGACCCTTGTCTTGACCACCTTGACCACGTCCTTTCGACTTGCCCTTGCCGGAGTCGTTGCCTTTGGCCTTGCCTCCACCTTTGCCTGAGCTTTTGCCAGGATCTTCCCCCTTAAGCTTCGCCGATAGGCGTTGCTTATGGTAGCACTCGTCCTCATAGTGCTTCCGCTTACCGCAGAATGCACACGTGATGGTGCAGCGGTAATGATCCGGCATCCTCACCTTGGCGCCGGTGATCTTTTCCTGCTGCTTCCCCTGGACAACAAAGCAGTCTCGCTGCTCGCAGTCGGAGGCATGCTGCAGGTGGCCCTGTTCATCTCTGGCATCACACCAGAATAGCTCCTTCACGTTCTCCATTAGGCGGGCGTGGGCGTGTTTGGGGGTAGTCCCCTGCCCAGGTCGGGACCCTTGGTACCCTTTGCCTCCAGAACCTCCACCACCAGGACGGTAGTGGTTCAGGTGTTGGTCGCTCTCCTTCTCCAGCGCCATCTCCAGGAGCAGCACGCATAGATCCTCGTAGCGGAGGGATCTAGCCTTGCGCTCAGCCGTCAGACGGCACTCGTCCCATAGCTCACGGGGGAGCTTGGAGCACAACCAAAACAGCAGGTCGTCGCTGCTGTAGGAACCGGGCGTCAGTCGCCCAGCCCAGTGGTCCAGGTCCGCCAACAGCTCGGAGACCCTGCCGGGTTTGGGGTTGTTCGGCAGCACGGGCAGGTTCTGGATCTCGGCCCTGATGGAGAGGTCGGTCTCGTAGGTTGGGTACTGCCTCTCCAGGGCAACCAACACGTCGGCAAAGGTGGCGGAGTTGGTGACGATCTGCCTGACCTGCTTCTCCAGGTACTTCGTCTTGCAGCACTGCAGGAGCAGGTCGCACTTCACTCGCCCACTCGCGTGGGTTTGGCCGGTCAGTCGTAGGAACCGGCCAAAGTTCTCAGCGAACTCGCTGAGGTCCTTGCCTGTGAATTCAGGCAGGTTCACCACTATCTTGGAGGTGGCAATAGCCTTCGCCTCCTGAGCTCGGCGTCCTTCAGGGCGTCGGGTCTTCTTCTTCTTCTTCTTCTTCTTCTTACCCTTGGAGTCCTCGGGGTCCTCAGGGTCTTCGTCATCCGATGGCGAAGAAGAAGTCATCGAAGGCGGCCCATCATCGGAGGGGTCTCCGCCTAGATCACTGGAGCCATAAGGCTCCACGTCCACCATAGCCCTTAGGGCTGTCAGCCCCAGCCGGTCCAGCTCGGCCCTCGTCGAGTTCGTCACGTGACTGTAGGGCGGCTGGGCTGTCCTCGGGACGAATGGGCTTCTTGGTACTGCTGCAGGAGTCGGCATCGGTCGGCTCCTCAGGCTCCCCAGGGTATTCGTCAACCCTGCGGCCAGGTGGTTAGCCTGTACTCGGTGGGGTGACATCCCCACTGTCGTAGGTGACGCATGGGACGGGATCATCAGGGGCTGCAGTTTCTCCCTGATCTCTTGCGTGAGGTCGCTCACGATTTTCGAAGTGGCTCCTTGGAGCACCTCGTTGATCTCCGACCGCGTCAGGGACCTGTTGGAGGATCTTCCCGATCCTCTACTCCTGCCTCCCAGAGACTCTGGTCCTCTCCTCAACCCACTCAGGGGTGCATACCCAGGTGCACACCCAGGAGCATACCCAGGAACTTCCATGTAGGTTCCAGTGGAGTGGAGTGGATGGGGATGGTCAGCCGCATACCAACGCGGCGCAGAGCTGGAAGCCACCGGCTCACTGGCAGTAGTTGCCTCAAGGAGCGCAGTGGTAGGTGGGCCCATGCCATAGGCGGGGTAGTGAGGCATGCCAGTAAAGCCTGTGCCCTCTGCCATAGGCTGGTTGGTTGTGGAAGTGGATGTAGCGGCGGCTGGGTGTGTGGTGGTTATGGGAGAGGGTGATGCTTGGAGGCCAGAAGCGCTTGGTGCGCCTTCGAAGGTAGGGATATCCGTCGGGTCTTGCCCTTGCTCCTCTCCTTCGTCTGTTCCTTCTCCAGCATCCTTCTCGCTCTCGTTTCCTCTCTTCCTCTTCACAGGCTGAGGCTGAGAGACCATTTCCTTCACCGACAGGGCCCCAAAGGCCGTCTGGAGGCCATCCAAGGAGTCCTCCGCCGTATCCATTGGCCCATGTAAGGGCTCCACCGAAGGTACAGCGTCAGGCGCCGGCCTTGCCGGTGTCTCTGGCGCTGGCGCTGTGTTCACCTCGGCGTCCACTCTTCCTGGATTCATCTTAATCCACCCTTCTGCTTATGTTTGCCTGCTCGGAGCACTGGTTGTACGGCGCGGGGTCGCTGCCGGTGCACAGAGACAGGCTGCCTCTGCTACCAGAAAAGTTTATAGTGTTTTCAGCACTGTGTTTTTGCTTCTCCTGCTGCTTGTTGTTGCTGTAGGGTGTCCTGCTGCTGGTTTTGGATGATGAAAAGCTTTTGTTTGTTGAAATACAGTAAAGCCAACTCAATCCAGGATAGCCCAAACCAATAGTATGCAAGGAGAAGGTAATTCAGGATCAAAGCATGAAGGGCTGCAGTGAAAACAGTGAAAGATGATTAGATATTCACAGAAACTGCAACTCAGGATACAAATGAATGCATATTCACAGAGATAGCTGAAATGTTTTGGGAAAAGAGTTAGAAAACTGCCTCAGGATCACTCTCTCTCCATAGTGCCATCTTAGGAGATGTGCGCTCTTTGTTTTGGGTCCCATATGTGCTGAGGTGGCATGGTATGTGGCGATGAGGTCACTGCCATGTCACCTGGGATCTTCCTACTCAGTTGGGATCTTCCTACTTAGTTAGGCTGACCAGGAATTGAACCCAGGACCTCTCAAAAAGAGGTGCCTAACCCCCTATGGTGCATACCACTAGGGCAGATAAGTATTCATGGAAAAACATAGATAAATTCATAGGCTCTACCTTAGGTATGTCAGTGCTCAGTCAACTCAGGAAAAGATGTTTTACTTCTGATTGAAAGGGGATTAAGGGGTCCACTCCATATCCTGATTGGGTGTTTGGTTCCATAGGTCAAAATGTGTTATCACCACTTTTGGCTGGACCAATACTAAGATAAAAATGCATGGATGCTCAGTGCATCTCTAATACAACTAGAGTATGTCCCAAAGCAATGGAAAAGCACTTTTTCTTACTGCTCCTGTCGGCGCCAGATTTCGTCGCTAGAAGACAGGGTGAAGGAGCTGAAGAAGGCCGCCAAGGAGAAAAAGAGGGATGACGACAGCAAGTGGAAGGAGATGGAGCAAAAGCTGGAGAAATTGACCAATCTGGTACAAAATCTGAGCACTACTGGGCTCACTGGACCAGCGCCTACAATGGCAAGTCACCCAGCACCTATCTCCTCAGCTGCACCTGCATCCACGCCTTACGGCGTTCCACATTCTCCGGCACCCCCAGCTTTTACTGGCCCACTCCCAGCTTTTACTGGAAATTGTGGTATTCCCCCTACTGGATTTACAAGTCCTATTGGGTTTAATCTGGGTACCGAAGGAGGAGAATCTTCGTCAGGAAGGTCTGTACTGTCCGTAAGTACTGTTGGTGATATTGATGGAAAGGCAAAGACCACCGTGAAGGAGAGATCAATGGCCTTGAAGAAGAAGGACAAAGAAAAGAAAGAAAACGAAGCCAAATTGAAGGAAAAACAGAAGAAATTGAAGGAGATGAGGCTTCATCAAGCACAATCAACGCCGTTTGTACAGCCTACGGTGGACCAGGTGTTGCTGGCGGCCGCAATTGCTCAAGCACAGGCAATGGGAGGCGCCGCCATCAACCCAGTTTTTGTCAATCCTGTTGGCACATCAACAGGTTTTAACCTGAACCACCTGCTCAACCCTTTGCACATGAGGCTTAGAGGTTCAGTGATGAAGCAGCCCAAGTTCTCAGGACACCCAAACTACTGGGCTTCCTTCGAAAGACAATTCATGGTTTGGCTGCAGACGGAGAAACTGGACAAGGAACTCTGGATTCTCGGGTTGATGGACTGTTTGACTGGCAAACTCAGGGAAGTACAATTAATCTTTATGTGGAAAGGCAGAATCAAGGAGATCCCCTGACTTATGAAGAGCTGTGGCGAAATCTCAAAAAGAAAGGATCTCGACTCCCTGAGGATCATTACAGGAACCGTCTCGAGAACTTCAGGGCGATCAAGAAATTGTTTCTTGAAGAGATCCAAATAGCAAGGCAGGATTTGGAGTTGTTGGTGCAGGAGGCGGAGAACTCGGGAGAAGGCCTTTCTCAGGGCGAGATGAGGAAGATTCTCCAGAGCAAGCTCATGCTGGAGACCAAGCAGAAGATCAGGGACTCCCAGGCGGACCAAAAAGTCCTGGGCAACTGGGTTGAAGTCCGAGGATTGCCGGGGACTACGGGAAAGTTGGCAGTTCGTGAGTTGCTACACTCTATCAGTGCTACGGGATTGAAAGACATCACCATTCGTGAGGGCAGATGGAGAGTTGGTTTCCATGATTCTGAACAGTCGGAGTTTTTCTGTAGCATGGTGGATGGAAAAGTGAAATATAAGGGGACAGTTTTGAAGGTGCGGCCGTGGATCTTCTCGTATGGAGTCGAGCAGATCTGGGACCAACTTGAAAAGTATGCAAACTTAGAACGCCAGAAGTCACAGGATGCACAAGGCTTCGGAGGCAAGGTCAGTGCCGTTGGTGAGAAGGGATGCTCCGTGTGCATTGCCCTTGGAAAGGAAGGTCGAGCGGCGACTCACAGGACCGCAGATCACAGGTGGACGCCCTCAGATCTCAAGACAATTCAGTCCAAAATGGATGGAAAGGGAAATTCTCCCAAAAATCCCCAGCAGGATGGAGCACGAGATGCTGACCAGCATGCAAGGGGAAAGGGTAAAGGGCAGTCCAAAGGAAAGAAAAGAGATTTGACACCAAAAGAATACTCGCAGTTTCTGAGTGTCTATTTTTTTTCGGACCTCCATTGTCCACGTTGCATCATGAGGTCGTGAGGTCGTGATCAACTCTACTAAAGTTCATCGAGGTTGTGAGTTCAAAGTTTAAGGTAACTCAGCACTCAAGGACTCCCAACCCACGACCAACACGTCATTCATTTGCATTGTGCATTTGCCTTGTGTCTTGGGGCTGAAGGTCTTCGAGGAATCCCCACCCCCATCCACAAGCATAGGGCACATTTTTTTCATAAAACTCTGCAAGAGGTTTTCTTTTTGGTGGTAAAACATTGATCCTGTGCCCTTGGTTCCTATAAAGGAAAAGTGCTTCCATAGATAGTCAAATATTTTTGGATTGTTTTATTTTTCTGAAATGGATACCGAGGAAATAATACGGTCACCACCAACCGTATTACATGGTTACATGGTTACAAAGTTACTCCTATGGCCCTTTACGATATCAATCACAACCTTACTTCAGACCCTTACTCCCTGTGCGAATCTATGGGCCAATGCCTCACATCTCTGGGTGGGCCCACAGATTTTCAAACTGACCCCCAACTAATCGACTCCCTCATGCAGGACTCCCCTAAAATTCCCTCTAATGCCCCTCAACCTCAATTCACCGAATCCTTCTTCAACACACTTCTTTCCGACTCCAACCCAACCAAAGCACCAGGCTTTGACAACACAAACCTCTACCTTTTCCACATAGCTCCCTCCCACATCAAACACTTACTCTTCCTCGTCTGCAACTACTTCATTACCCACCCCACACCCAGACAGTGGCTCACTGCACGCATCTTCCTCCTCTGCAAAAAAGGCGACCCACACGAACCCATAAACTACCGCCCCATCGCCCTCCTCCAAACCATTTATAAAATCCTGGCTTCATACGCCGCTACTTCCCTTACCTTCTACGCCACCCAATACAAACTCCTCCACCATACACAATATGGAGGGATACCCAATCACCGCACCACCGACCATATCTACTCCATGATCTCCAACATCTCACTCCACCCCGACATCTACCACCTCTACCTCGACCTCAACAAGGCCTTTAACTCTGTCCCCCACTCTGCTCTCTGGCAAATTCTCAATATCTATAATTTCCCTACTCACCTCATTACCCTAATACAACACCTTTACTCCCATCCAGCAGACTACCCCTCCATTAACGGCTTCTCTCTCTTCGCAGCCATGACCCTTAGAGGCTTGCGGCAGGGCTGCCCCATGTCCCCCATCCTCTTCAACCTCTTCATCGACCCCATCCTTCGGCAACTTGACTCCATCCTACCCAGACAACCCTTCCGCGCCCTCTTCTCCTTCATCGACGACATTGCTCTCCAAACTACCTCAATCTCTACCATTCACACCGCACTATCCTTCCTCTTCACCATTGGTCCCAAATATGGGCTCTCCTTCAATGCATCTAAATCCGAACTCCACGCCCTCAATAATTCACCCCACGTCACCATCCGCATTTCATCTACCCTATCCTTCAGCACATGCAACCCTGACACCAACCAGCCCCGCTCACACTACAAGTACCTCCGCGTCTACTTCTTCCACAACCAACAAAACAAACATATGCTTCTCCTCCTCAACAACACCATTACTTCCTTCTTCACCAATCTGCTCTCTCTCCACCTCTCACACACTGAACTCATCAAACTTACAAACTGCCAGCTCATCCCTACACTCGCCTATCGCCTTAACTACAACTCCCTTCCAAATGAATCCCTTGACACCCTAGACCACTCCATATGGAAACACATCGCTTACCAAGGCAAACTCTCTAAACGCACACCCAACAAAACCGAATACTCTCCCCGACACACATTTGGCCTCGGCATTACAAAACTCTCACAAGTCACACACACACAAACAGTCAACCACTGTTTGAGGTACACTCTCAATGGAGGGCCTGCAACCGCCAACAAAACCGTCCAACATACCCTCTTTCATCCCTCCGCTGAATCAAACCTGATTCAAACCATGTTCACCACCTCAGCTCACCACTTCTCCATTCAAACACATAACATTCCCCACTCCAACCCCTGTCTTCTACGTGACCTCCCCGTCAATACCACCATCGAAGCCTCCTTCCACACATCCCCCAACCTCCCTCCTACATGGCACCCTGGCAAGATACTTCAGCACAACCCAAAAACAACCACAGTTCAATTTTCTGACATGACCTGCCCTGTCAGCAACTCCCACAGTTTTCGTTTTCCCATCCAGCCAGCCACCATAATATCTGCCTTTCTTTCTCTGCCTCAAGCCCCACTGCATGCAACATCTCTTCAATCCTTCCCTCTTTCTTACTCAACATACACATCCACAAACTCCTACCTCTGCTTCCACTCCAACCAAGCAATTCGTCCCCGGAATAACTCCCATCTGGATTTCTGGGGCTGCCACGACCTCCTACAGCACCTCCAGCAAAACCAGAAATACACACTCATTTACACTGATGGATCAGACGACCCCTCATCCTCCCTCCCTTCAGGTTCAGCAGCGGTCATCACGCATCAACCTAACCACCACACCATCCTCACCAATCTCTCCCCCATCAAAGGATCCTATCCGGCAGAAATCTATTCCATTATCACTACACTCTTCTTTCCCAATCTGCCCTCCCTTCAACAACCCATCATCTTCGCCATTGACAACCTCTCGGTCTGCACCACACTCAACTTCCTTCAACCACTTAATCACCCACCATTTTCTTCCCACACTAATTCCTTTGCCCTTTGGTATAATCTCATTTGGCACCTTCTCCAACGTCTTAGACATTTAAACATTCTCTTCACCTGGATTAAAGCCAATACAGGTTTTCCAGGAAACGACACGGCCGACTCCATCGCTAAATGGATAACCGTTCATCTTTCTCTCCACATTACCCCCTCCTCATCCACCACTCTTGCTCTCCACCAAACGCCTCTGCCCGGAAAAATTACAACTAAACACACCAAACACAAACTCCCCACTCACGAACACAACAACATCCACCTCTCCCTCAGCAACAAATTCTTCCTCAAAGCCTCATTGTTTTCCACTTTGATTTTTAAATGGGTCAACGGACTTTACTGTTGCAAAGGTTACAAGCCTCACTTCATCCTCAACAAACACTTATGTCCCAAATGCAACACCCATCACCCCCTGGATCCCATCACATTCATCACCACATGCTCCTCAACCACCCACCTACGCCAATTACTCTTCAACACCTGGACCCAACCCTTTAAAACCACGATTCTCTCCTGGTGGACCACCGCGACCTCAGGTGACAAACGAAATTTTATCCGCACCCTAATCCCCAACTCACTTAGCAACCTTCTTCGCACCCCTCCTCAGAACTCCTCTTACCACCAACACGCCAAAAACTTGGACCTCGCTTTCAAGCAAAGACAAAAACCATTACAAAAAGCTATCTACGACATCAAACAATGGCTTCATGACAACCCCATTCCCAACATCCAGTCCATTCCAGCCTCATCCCCCCACAACCCTTGGAACGAACATCTCTCTATCTACAGCACATCTTCCACTCATCCATGTCCTCTCACATTCCCCAAACCCACTAACAACCAGTCACACAACAAGCATCCACATAAAAGACGACCCACAGCCCTCTCCACAAAGCCCAGCAAACCCGCTGCACTTCAACTTCATGTTTACAACTCTGAGCTTCATCCTCAAATAACAAACTATATCCGTCCTCCACAACAACATCCGTCAAGCAACACACAATAACCGCACTCAAATCCAGAGACAACCCCCCCCCCCCACCATGAACCCACTCTCCCCACATCCAGACTCACTCCAACTGCACCAACTGCTACCACAGACTCCAGCCACCTTCCGCAGCATCAACCCCCCCCCCCCCCCCCTCACCACTGTCTTTCACTGGTTGGCAGTCATTGACGAGGACGCCGATTTTAAGGCAAACATCACCATTGATTATCCCGATTTCGTTAATGCCCAGTTGACAGTGGGTGCGCTCCAAGTGATCATATCTTTGTCTGGTGTAGGTGGATTGGACATTACAGGTCATTCAGCGTTGACTGTCTCACATTCTCTGGTGTGGTGAGTGATCTTGAGAATTCCGGAGCTGGCGGTGTTCTGACAGCTCCACAAGACCTGCTGATCTCCAAGAAGCCGCTCAACGATGATCCTCAGATTCATTTCACACAGCCCATCATCCAGGACCAGGGGAAGCCCTTGTACTTCAGAGGCTGGGTGAACCTGACTGATGTGGATGTGAACATGCAAACCATGACCATGAATTTGACTGTCATTCTGCAGATGTTACAGCCTGAACAACCACCAACCCTCGCCAGTCACTCACCCCAACCACACTCAAATCCAGAGACAACCCCCCCCCCCCCCACCATGAATACTCTCCCCACATCCCGACTCACTCCAACTGCACCAACTGCTTCCACAGACTCCAGCCACCTTCCGCAGCATCAACCCCCCCCCCCCCCCCCTCACCACTTTCATCCTCAACCATCACCACCACCATTCTGCAAACATTACAGCCTAAGCAACCACCGACCCTCGCCAGTCACTCACCCCACATCACTGTACCATCACTGCACTGACACACACATCACTGCACTTCACGGCACTTCACCACTCACCTTCACACTCTGCACAATGCACTCGAGGATCTGTATTTTACGAGTGACCTTCGATCTTTTGCTCCTGTTTCTTAGCCTTCTTCTGCTTCTTTCCTTTTCGTTCAGGCATCGGCAGCGGAAGCAATCGAGCAAAGCAGAGCAGAATTTTCCACATGGGCATTGTATTTTAGTTAATTCTTCAGGCCACATACAGGTTAAGACTGCACCAGTCTTACTGCAGCCCATTCTGCTCAAGCTACACTGCTCTGATCCTTTTTCTGCACGCCCTGTTTGTGTTTGCTGTTTGTTCCCTTTTCCTTTTCCCCTAGGAATCATATATCTCTTTTTCTGCATGTTTTCTCCCGTCCCCTAGGGGTCATCTATCTCTTTGCACCTGCCTACATCACTGCCATAGCATCTGCAGGCCCCACGACTCACTTCAGGCCTCTGGTGCATAATTTTGCAGTGTTTTCACCCTAAGTAAGTCTGTAAATACCTGCAGCTGTCCGTCGGTGAACTTCGGCTCCCCATGAACGCTTGCTATGCCCGTGGTCAGGCCGGTTCAGTGCATTGTCTTCGGCGGGGGACCGCCATGCCCAAAAAAAAAGATTACTCGCAGCAAGGCGGAGATCCAAGCGGCTCAAGATGGACCGATGCTGGTCGAAAATCTGGCGGAGAATCTGGCGAAAAGAGTGGAAAGGGACAAGGAAAGTCCGGGAATCAAGAGGATTCCAAGGTGAATGGTAACCCCCTGTATACGGAGACGCCAGCAAACAAGACCTTCGGCAACGACAAGGATACTGGAGGTCGAGGCAAGGGCAGTAAAACACTAACGTACTTGGTACCCATGATATCCCACGAGCAGCAAAACATGTACGCGTGTCTAAACAAACCCTGAAATGACAGTAATCAATAATGATAAACATATACAAACATACAACAGCAATCAATCACAGCAAATATCGAAGACATGATAAATGCGAATACTCGCAAATCCTACAGGTGCAATGCATCTGCGACTATCTGCGCTTACCTGTGCCTGTGACCTCCTGCACCCCCCTCCTAGGCCATCTGAGGCCGGAATATTGGACCTGGAGGCACAGGCCAACAGCTATTGTACAGTGGGGTGTTCCCCTGGACCACTCTTTTAGGGCCATGGTCCACCTACCTTTTTTCGGGTTTTACATACAATCTGAGTGGGGCACTAGCACCCAAGATAACGCAAAAAATGGGCTCATTCAAACTATTGTACAATGGCAAATTCAGAGCCTGACCCAAGAGTGTTTTCCAGTGTCTTTGCTTGCACTAAAGGATGTGGTGGCCTGAGGTGAGGTGAAAACAAGACTATAAATTGCTTGGGGCTCTTGGGGAAGCCACTAGAGTGCACTACATAATCAAAACTCTGAAAAAGCGTTTATGTTGTTGATATATGAAAAACTTGCCCTCAAATTTCGAAAAGGCTACAGTGTTCTCAAATGTTTGTTTCCCTGCTTGGGTTTGAAACTTCCTGCTGTTTCGCATCCAAAAAATATTGAAACCTCAAAAACACCAGGCATCCATACACACACAGCGCATCCAAAACAATGAAACATCACTGTGTATGCTCCCAAACAAGTCCACTTATTGAAGAAGCACCACCCAAAGAGTGGCACTGCAGCCAAATCAAACTAAAGTACACGACAAAGCAATATGCATAGGCCCTGAGTGTCAGAGCCACATGGCTGAGCAACAAACTGAAAGTGCAGAGGCCTCAGGCCCAGTACTTACTAGCATGATGATTTGCAGCAGAAAAAGGGAGATGATGACAGAACAAAACAAGGGTGCAACCGCTGGCACCACGAACAAAGCACGAGTATACTTAACTGAGGCCTCCGGCGCCTCACGACTTGACCTGTTTCTCACATTCACGATCAAATCAGCTCAATGTTGACATACAGAGAGGCATTAGCGTTGATCAACACGCTGTTCAGGCGCCTCAGTACTTCACAGCCACCAAGGCTGTGCTCTTGGTGTCGGCGGCGCGTTCCTTCGCAGTCGTCGTATTTGTCTCGGCGGCGGCGTGCTGCTTGGACTATTCGTCAGCAGCGCACCTGTCCTACTCCTTCAGAATGCACGCAACGAATTTGTCAACCACCACCTCTGTCCACAGCGCCAGGCCAGACTCCGGCGCGCTCAGGAGCTTTCAATGCGGGGAAACGGGCACCACCTTTGCTTGCACGCGCTGCCGTGCTTTTTGCTGAGCTCTTGACAATGTCTGCCATCCGCTGGCGGCGTCTGCGCCGTTGTCAAACCCCTCAAAGTCTACGAAACCCACAACACGACGTAATTTTGCTGTGTCCTCGGCAGCATAGAGAGCTCGTATCACCTGTACAGTAGAAAGATCAGGTACATAGTCAAGACTGCTCTCACTTACAGTGTAATTGTTATACTCTGAGTCAACTTTGCGCACCGCAGCCTTCAGCTCATGCAACCTTCTCTCGTCTCTTGACGCATCACGCTGAATGAAATCACCCGCCAGCTCTCTAATACTCCTGACATCAGCCACTGTATAAAATGCGAGCAGCCCAGCCGTAGATGGTAACGAAACCTCAGTTGTCGCTCCGTAAACTTCCTGACGTCGACGCAGCTGACTCTCCACGCGCTCTCGCCATACCCGCGTTGATCACTCTGCTCAGTTTGAAATGTAACACGATCATGGAGACCCAGTGTGCCAAACCTTTGAAGTCGCACTGAAGAATCCGCAAGCGTCGCCAATCGCTCCGGCAGCATTTTTACATTGAACAGACCTCTCAATCAGCGTATACACAAACCCATAGGACAGAACCTCAACGTGACGATGCTACCATGAAATACTAACGTACGTGGTACCCATGATATCCCACGAGCAGCAAAACATGTACGCGTGTCTAAACAAACCCTGAAATGACAGTAATCAATAATGATAAACATATACAAACATACAACAGCAATCAATCACAGCAAATATCGAAGACATGATAAATGCGAATAATGGCAAATCCTACAGGCGCAATGCATCTGCGACTATCTGCGCTTACCTGTGCCTGTGATCTCCTGCAGGCAGATCCAACGAATCCAACCCCGATTCCAACACCTCCAACAACAAAGGCCAAGGAGGTAAGAAAGGTGGTGGTGGAAAGTCATTTGGTGGTCGTGGACGTGGAAAAGGAGTCAATGCCGTTGAGGCAGGAGAAGAATGGGTTGACGAAGGACAAGTACAGGACGTGCAGCCGAACGTCGAAGAAGAATGGCAATAGGGAAGCCAACTTGACCCAATTCCCAACACTGGGGTTGAGTGGCAGGAAACAAAGCCCATCAGGGTAGTTGGGGCGGTGGATGGACGCTGCTGGGATCGGCTGGCGCGTTCCTCCGGCCTCCTTTACCCTGCCTCGGTCCTCAGCGCTGTCCGGCAGGGCAAGCAGCGCCAGTTTGTCTGCTGGATCCAGGTCAGGACGACAGATGGTAAGGTTAAACTTGCCAAATGTCTGATCGACAATGGTTCAGAGGTCAATCTGGTGAGGAGAGGCTTTCTGCAGGAGGACGAGGCGAAGATGTCCTCGACACCTGTCCAGCTGGAGGGAGTGAGCGGACATCGCCTTGAAGGTGGCAACAGAGAGGCAGAGTTGGCGGTCAGATTGGTGAAACAATCTGTCTGGAGCGTGGAGGAGACCGTCTCGGAGGAGTTGTTTGCTGGAAAATTCTATGAAGCCACCATAAAGTATGATTTATTCTTGGGTCAACCATGGCTTCACGCTCACCGTGTGTCGCCCATGGGACACAGGACATGCTTCCTCCAGGATCCGTCGACCAGCGACCCGTCCGACTTGTATTATCTGCACCCATACACCAAGAGTATACACCAATTCAAGGAGCGAAATAAGCTGCATATTCAGCGAGATGGGCAGGAATGGACAGGGAATCAAGAAGAATTCGACGAAGGAAAGGTGGAATCATTGAACTGCAAGAAGTGGAAGTCAGTTTGCTATCGTGTGGTCGACAAATGGCGGGACATTCTGGTGGATTACTTCGAAAAGAACCACAATTTTGTTCCGCAAGTTGATGCCTTTGCAAACAACAGAAATAAAAGATTTCCAAAGTTGTACGACGCCGCCTGGAGTGAGGACTGGTCTGAACCTTTATGGATCAATCCGCCTTTCGACGTTTTTCCTCGTGTGGTGCAGAAGCTGAAGCAATCCGGCGCAAAGGCGATTTTAATTGTCCCCAACTGGCGGAAACAATCTTGGTTCAAGGACATTATGGACATTTCAATCGACATTGTCGAGCTACCTCACAAAGGAGTGAAGCTGTATTGCGAAGACAATGGCAAGCCTTTGCCACAGCGTTCGTGGAGCACGTTGGCGTGCTTAGTTGACGGGAATCTGGGAGAAAATTGGCGAGATGACGGTGAAATGGGAACAGAAGAGGTCATATCAAATTCCTCAAGAATCGACGAAATCGAGGTGGATCGAGACGATCGAGAGCGGAATCCCGATGTATCGTCGCGGAAGGAGGGAAGGACAATCGGCGTCCCTCAAGAGAACGCCTCCATCCATTTCAATTTGTCCCCATCAGACAAGAATCAAGCCAAAAATGTCAAGATTTCAAGCAACAATGACGACGAATTTCGAAGATTTTCACCTGAATTGACAGGAATGCAGCTGAATTCGTCCGACCATCCCTTCAGTGAAGTGGACCCACAATCCTAAGCACCACAGGTTAAAAAGGTTTTGACAGATCGACACATTGATGTCATTTTACTGGCATGCATGTCATTTGCTGATGCATGATGATCATGATTTGGATGGTCATTTATACTGATTTTGTATCATTGCAACCCTGTGTCTCTAAGGCTATTGGAGTCGCTTTTACTACTATTTAACACAGTTTCGTGCTATGCGCCCCTCTTTGAGTGGGAGCCTTTGTGAGCTATTGGCGCTATTCATTCTTTTGCTCTTGGTAGGAAATACCCATGGTGGTCACATGTGCACAACACAAATAACAAGCAAAGGGCAATAGAGAAAGCAAATAAGCAAAGCGGGTAAAGTAAACGAAGTGAAGGGAAAACTGCGAGTGTAAATAAGTCAGTGGTTTGTCACATACTCTGTGTTTGTACAGCCTCAGTGTGATACAATGAATGAGTCCAAGGTGCAGTGCTTTCTAAGGGGTGCTGGTTAGAGCCTAAATCTTAGTGGTAGCAGAGCGAACGATTCTGAAGGTGTCAACTATACAAAGGCGCCTGATCTGTCTGTGTCTGTCTGTTCTGTCAGTTCTGTGAACAGTTCTGCCTGTTTGAATCTGAACTGTGATAAGACGAGTGACATGGATTCCCCAACCACAACTGAGGCGAAAGAAAAAGACACCCCTACAACAACCTCCACAGATGGGTCCCATGAGACCACCTCAGAGTCTGTGAAAGAATACAGACGAGAGTTAAAGGAAGTCCTTGAATCTAAACCCTCATCCTCAGAAAACCCTGCGTCTAAAAGTCTCAACCCTGATCCAGAGGTAAAGGTGCGAGATGTGTCGGGTCCGAGCGCAGAGACAGAAGTGCGCGAGGACGCTCGTGAACACGAACCCATGCGCGAAGACGCTCGAGGTGAAAGGCACGAAAGCGTCGACAGGGACGACGCCAAGCACGAAGACGGCAGCGTAGGTGAACCGGAGGAATGGAAGCAAGCAGTTGACTTTGCGAAGGAACTAGCGAGCGAGGGTAAGCTAGAGTGGTTTAGGACCATGATGGCCAGGATTGAGTCAGGGAGAGTGGACGAGAGGAAGGATGAGGATAGGGAGTCAAGAACAACAGTGTCCGAGAGGTCAAAAGGGAAGAAGCATGACATAGCTGAGTTCAAGTTTGGAAAACCAGGACCACCTTCCTCACCTCCCACATCCTCGACAAGTTCTCACACTTCTCGTTCGACAAAGACGAAAAGGTCGACAACCAGCAAAGGTGCGTCGGTGGCGTCCACGACGTCGAAGCTGAGCCGTGCGACGGAAATCCAAGACTCGTTGTCGAAGATGTTGGAGGAGCAGAAGAAGATCTCCCGACGGTTAGACGAGTTGGAGGAGTCCGGGAAAAGTCGCATCGAAAGTGACCTGAACACTTCTGCGCTCTCCAAGGTAACCGGACTCCACCTGTTAGACGAACATCAGAAAGGCATTTCACCCTTCCTTCCGAGGATCAAGGAGTCGTACCTGCCGGACGAGTTTGCTGTGAGGATCAAGGTGGGTAGCTTGCAGGAGGCGCGCGACAAGCATGGGTTAACGGCGCTTGCACTGCTCGCCGTTTCACCTTCCAAGGTGGATGACAGCGATCTCGACGACAGCAAAGATTCAGGGAGTGGTACGAAGGGCACAGCGAAAGGAAAGCTGGAGATACCTCTACCTGTGTTCACTGGGAAGCGCCTCGACCTGTACGCGCGTGACTTCGTGAGGTACCTACGAATGACAGGGCAGAAAGCTGCAGATGAGATGACCCGCGCCGACCTGATCGTGACAGGCTGCAAGAACGAATGGCTTCGAGGAGTGGTAGACGACATCTTAACCACGTCGGAATCATGGGTACACTTTCTGAAACAAGTGGAGTCTGCCTTCCCTCACTTCGAGACGGATGCATCCATTCGCGGAGCCTTGGAGAAAGTACAGAAACTTAAAGAACTCCCAACTCCTGCCGATGTTCGTCAACTGCTGCAGAAGCTCAAAAGCCTTATGACCCAGTTGAAGATTCCTATGTCCGAGACCGAGAAACTCCTTTTGCTGACCCGAAAGATTCAGAAGAAGACTTGGACCGAATGTCGGTCGACCGTGGAAAGGAAGGCGAAGACGCACACCTATCAAGACCTGGCTGACTTGCTGGAGGAACTCGCCCTCAAACGAATATCAGACCAACATGTCGAAGGTGAACGCGAAGCTCAACTCAATTTCCTGAAAGGAGGGAACAAGAACAAAAACCAAAACCAAGAACCGCCTCCCGAAGCTGGTCAAGACGAAGAAATCCAAGACTTATACTGGTCAGAAGGACAAAAAGGCAACGGAGGCAAAGGCAAAGGAAAAGGACGTGGGAAAGGCAGCGGTCGTGGAGGCGGTCGCGGAGAGTGGGTATGGCAACCGCCTCAATTCCATTCCATCGTGTGGTGCGAGTACTGTGGAAAAAAGAACCATGCTCATGACCAATGCTGGACGAAAGAAAGGGACGAGAGGAAAGCCCGCGCTGCAGCCAAGAAACAAGGAGAAGATCCTGGCAAAGGGAAAGGCAAAGGCGACGGAAAAGGCAAAGGCGACGGAAAGGGCAAAGGCAACGGAGAGAAAGGTGGCAAAGGAGAATCCGGCAAAGGACAACCAAGCCAAACCACACCGCCACCCAACGCGATCCCCTTGCCTGAAAACGCTGAAGGAGAAGAAGGACCAAGCAATCGAAAGAGAAGGAGGTTCCTCAAGCTTCAAGAGAACCTTACCAACATGGCCAAATCCTGTGGACTTGCGTTGACGATGGACGCAAAGCCACTCCCTCCACAAGACAAGTAGGGAGGCGGCTCTTTGGGGAAGGGCTACCTGTTGCCAGTCGAAGTAACCGAAGCATCCGCGATTGAAAGTTTTATTGATACGGGGGCTACGAGCAGTATAATGGCGGCGAAACACGTACCTGAGGGAGAAATTGAGTCCGCGCCGAGCGTAGGTATTCGTATTGGCGACGGGAGAATATGCCTGACCGAAGGGAAGTACAGAGGGACGGTGATTCTGGGGAGAAGGAGATTACCGAAAAGTTTCTTAGTCCTCGAGACGGACGCGTTCGACGCAGTGCTCGGTGAGGACTTCTTCGAGGAGAACCCGGAGATTCGTTACCTGGGCCTTCAGTCACCGAGACACCTCCTAGTACGGACAGACGACGGAGAGTGGGAGAAGGTGCACCTCGAAGAGACCGCGGAGATTGTCGAAGGAGTAAAGGTCTTGAGGGACATCAGCTTTGACCTGGACACGGAAGTTAAGGTCGAAGGGCTGCTGCAATTGGAGAAAGAAATGCTACTAACCCTGGAGACCTACACCTTAGCGACAAAGATGAAGCTACACGCGTACGAGGAGTTGAACATCGAAGGTGATCCCTGCGGTGACGATTTTATCGAACTCTTCGCTAACCACGTTAACGCAGACAGCGAACTCTACTGTTGGAGACAAGGCAACGGCGCCTGGTGGTACGATTGGCGAGACCTGGGGAGATGGAAGTACCTGTACGCCAACCCACCGTTCTCCCAAATGGAGAAAGTCTTGACGAAAGTCGCGTTGGAAGGTGCACGAGTAATCCTTGTCGTACCTGAAGAAGGGAAATGGATGAAGAAAGCGTGGAGAGAATTACTGACCAAGCTGACAATAACCCAAGTACGACTACCCGATGCTCCTATGTACAAAGTTGACTACGGGGTGGAGCTACTGCCCGCTCCCAAGTGGCGAACGAATTTATGTCTTGTTGACGGATCGCTCAACCCGGTGGCGCGAGAGGACTTGAACCCCGAAGTTGTCGAGAAGATCACGACGAACAACCGAGGATGGGGAAGAAAGCACATGTTACAACACTTTCCTGACCTGAAGGAATCGCAACAAGACCGAAAACGCGAAGACATGAAGGTGACCATCAAAGAACTACCCAAAGGAAACCGAGAACTCCCGGCGGAAGAGAAAAGTGAACTCTTGGAAGAAGCGCACGACAGCGATGGGCTGTCGGAAGCTCCTAGTATAAGCACCATCGCACCTGTGACTGAAGGGAGCTACCCAACTTCGATGGAGTACGAGGACATGTTCAACGACGTTCTTTTGGCTTGTGAAAACGAAGAATTGTTGCTCCGACGAACCATCGAGGAGAACCTACAGCCGAAGGGCGAATGGCATGGATTTCAGTATGGGTTCGAAACAAAGAAGCGAAAGACGAATCTAGCTAAGCCGACAGAGACGTGGCCCATGTCAAAGCAGGATCGAGAAGAAGTGAAGGCCCTACTCTGGACGCGCATCGATCAGATTCAGAAAGAGGAGTTGAAGGACCTCTGGAAGTCTAAGGTTTACTTGCCCGATCACGATGATGGAGCGACAGACGAGTACTCGGAGGTCTTGAACTACACCGATCTGTGTGACCTGTTAGAAGAGTACAGGGAGACTACGGACTACTATGCCGATGAGGAACTCAACACAGGTGGCGCGAAGAGATGCAAGAAGAACAAACGCCAGGAGAAGAAAGAACGTACCAAAAGATGTGAACGTGCTTTTGGGTTGACTGAAGTCGGGATACCCGAAGAAGTGAAACCGGACGGTCTCCACAACCAAAAGAAGGATGAATTCGGGCGAAGCAACCTGCAAGCGAGCGAGGACTTCATGAGCAAAGTTAAAGAACACGACGAGCGCGTGTGGAACATCTTACACAAGTACCAAGAGGTGTTCGGACCATTGCCATCACCTGGAACCTGTAAAAAGCTGGTACAGCTTGACTTGGAGCTGAAAGAAGAGCACCCCAAAGATCGAATAAGGTCGAAGCCTTATCCGTGTTCCAAAGCTGACATGGACGAGATCATGCGGCAAGTTTTGGAGTGCGTGGAGGCGGGGCTGATCGAGGAATACAAGGAGGGAGACTACCCCAAGCATTGTTCCCCTTGTTTCCTAGTGGCGAAGCCAGGGTCTACGGCGAAGAGGTTAGTCGTGGACTACCAAAAGCTCAACCGCAAGATCAAGCAGCACAGTGGGTCCCTGCTGTTTATGGAGAACACGGTGGAAAACGCAGCGGACTGCAAGTTCAAGACGAAGATGGACAAGAGGTCAGGCTTTTGGCAAGTGGACCTGACGGAGCGCGCAAAGGACATGATGGCTTTCATCACTCCACAAGGCCGTATTTTCAAGTGGCGAGTGATGCCTTTTGGCATTAGCAACGCCCCAGCCTTGTTCCAAGAGATGATGTCTCAAGTCCTGTGCCTCGTCAAGAAGAGACCAGCCGTTCAAGAGCTACTCACAAGAGGTGCCGTGTTGGAGGCGCACATTGACGACGTGCTGCTAGGGACCAACTCGGTCGAGGACCATTTGGTACTCTTGAGTGAGTTTTTCGAAGTCTGTCAAGAGCAACACTTGAGGATAAAGCTGGAGAAGTGCGAGTTCCTCCGGAGTGAAATGGAGTATCTGGGGTTTACGATTGGACCGGGATGGTGGAAGCCAACGGATGCAAAGTTGCGACCATTGCTCGACTTTGACCTGTCTGAAGTCAATGGAAAGGCCGAAGGTGTCAAGAAAATACGCCAGTTCGTGGGGTCGTGTAACTTTTACCGAAGACACCTGAAGAACTTCACCTTCAGTAGTGCACCCTTGACCGACCTCATCAAGAACGAGACCAAGTGGCAATGGACAGAGAAAGAGCAAGCAGCACTGGAGGAAATGAAAGGAAAGCTCAAGAACTGCCTGATCTTAGGCGTACCTCGGCCAGTTGGTGAGATGTTGCTGGTTACGGACGCGTCGGATGTTGGAGGCGGAGGTACACTCTTCCAATGGCAACGCCTGAACAGGGAAATGTGCCAAGAAGTGGACCAAAAGCTCAGAACGCTGGGCGTAAACAGAGACGGAACGCTACGACACGAGTACAATGAAGACGAGTGGCGTTTGGTCCCGTTAGGTCACTGGAACTGGAAGTGGAATGACGCCCGGAAGAACTACCCAACCTACGAGCAGGAGATCATGAGCGGAGTCCTGTTGCTGGCAAGCGAGACTCGCATCGTGGGGTCAAACCCTGTTACGTGGTTGTGTGATCAGGAACCGGCACAAGCATTCCTACATAAGGCTCCACCCGAACAAAAGAGGATCAGGAGATGGTGGACCTTTTTATCACAACTTCGATTGGCGACCTTCCACATTCCTGGCGTGAAGAACGAGTTATGCGACTACCTTTCACGAGGTTCGTTCAACGACTTGCTGGGACGAGACACGGAAGAACTCCCGAAGGAGGCTTTCGCTAAGATGGACGTGCAGTTGGACCTCTTCGCAAAGGCTACACCCTCGAAATCTACAGAATGGAAGGTCACAGACCTGTTGCCCGAGTATCCCATCCTGAAGACGTTGAAGGAGGGACGAAGCTTCGTAGATGACGGAGGAGTCCAATGGGCACGTACGGCGAGTCACCTGTACAGAGAAGAAGTGATATGTGTACCGTCAACACACGTGAAGTCGATGGGGCGATGGGCACACAAGACGAACGGACATCCTGGAGTCGAACGAACACGTTGGTTTTTCGAGAAGCATTTCTACACAACCCTGAGCCAAGAGCGACTGAACGAAGTCTTAAGGGAAGTCTGCATGGAATGCTCATGCTCGAAGGCCAAGCAAAGCACCAGTGCTGATCAAGGTTTAACGGCTCACTTACCAATACCGAGAATGGTGAACAGTGTTCTGTACCTGGACTTCACGGAGATGCCCAAGTATTCAGGGCACGACTTCGCCTTGCTCGTGACCTGTGGATTGAGCAGGTACACACGTGTGTTTCCGCTCACGAAGAGATGCGATGGAGAAACTGTCTTGAAAGAGCTGTTCGAAGGTTGGATACAAGCCTACGGGATGCCGAAACGGATACACAGTGACAGAGACATCAGATTTACCTCAAACACTGGCTGGTACACCGGAGTCCTCAAGAACATGGGCGTCGAGGTCGACTTCGGAACGCCGAACTATAAGAGGAAGAACACGCAGTGCGAGAGGCAGATCAAAGCGTTCAAAGCGATTACAAGAATACTACTTGCCGAAGAAAGTAGCCGCAACTGGATTAAGCTGGTGCCTGTAGCCGTTTACATGATGAACAATCAAATCTCAAGTCGGACCGGATACGCTCCCACCGAATTGTTTTTGGGACGTCCGGGTTTCTTTTACGAGTTCCCTACCGCGGACGATTGCAACGTGAAGGTGAAAGGATGGCTTGAAGAGCAAAGAACCATGGCTGAGAAGGCACAAGAGCTGCTGACCAAAGTGCGTAATCGAGAACACCGTCGACAAAACAGAGGGAAATCACACGCCGAGTACAGAGAGGGAGACCTGGTACTCGTTCATCATACTCGTTTTCCTCGATGGCCACGAAACAACCTGGATCTGCCGTACTTCGGACCGTACCTGGTGACAGAAGTTGGGCCCAGTACTGTCAAAGTTAAGGCGAGCCCAAGCATGGGAGGGTTCGTCGATGTGGGTTACAACCAACTAAAAAGGTACACCGCGGTGGAAGATGACGACCTGGAAGCATGGGAAGAACTGGCGATCGAGGCGGAGAGGTCGAAGATGGCGGCTGACGAGGACGAGAACGAAGGCGGCGTGCAAGAAGAAGACGGGGTACAGCAGCTTCCTGAAATGGACGACGAAGAAATGAAAGAGAAGGACTGCTACACTGTGGACTCGATCCTGCAGCACAAGTACAAGCACGGGTGGCGATTTCTCACACGATGGGCTGAATACGAAGTTAGCGACAGCACTTGGGAACCTATCAGCGCATTCGTGTTAGACAACGGTAATCTGACATACCAGTTTGTCTCGTACTGTCGGCTGCACGATCTCAGTGGGATCCTGGAAATGGCAAGGAAGATGGCTCAAAGGAAGTCGGAACGAACGCTACGTCGCGAAGAGAAAAGGGAAGAGGCACGGAAACGAGTAGACGATGAGCAAGAGCCAGAGGCAGTGCCAAGAAGGAGCAAAAGATTGCGAGCAAACTGACCTCCGAATAGGTGATGGCCGTAGAGGTGCATCCAGGTTAAGTATAAGTTGGAGAAGAAGTTGTGGTAGGCGGCGATGTAGATGGAGAGCAGCGCGGCGACGACGGCGGCGTGGGCTGCGCGCTGCTGCTGCTCAGGGCTGATGCCCTCCACTTCCACGATCACCTCCACGTCCTCAACGTCCAAGAGGGATTCCTCCTGAGGGAGAGCGGGAGGACCATGGCGAGGAGGGATTACCCACTCCTCGGGCACAGGAACACTGGGGCCCGGAGGGTCCCAGGTCAGCTCCCAGTGGACCCCAGCAGGGGTGAGCCGGGGGGCGCGCCGCATGGAGCGGCGGGGCACGCCTAGAAGCGCGGCGCCTCCTGATCCGAACCACTGGGCAGGACTTGCAGTTGGAGTCTGCAAGATCCAAGCCCCATGGAGCGGAACCCACGTCGGCGCGGTCAACCCAGCAGGCCGTCCGTGCTCATACGCCGTGTTGACGTACGACGGCAGCGACGGAGGCGGGTTGCTGGGGAGACGTGGGGTTTGAGGGGCGACTGGCACAGGCACTGCAAGAGCAGCAGCTGGCGCAGTCGCCGCAGAGGAGCCCCAACGGCGGGGCACACTCTTCCTTTTAACCATACTGTTGACAAGAAAAAGAAATAAAAAAGGGACGAAAAGACTGACTTATGCAAGCTGAAGGGAGTAGTCTGCAAAATTGGAACAAGTCTGAAGCGCGATATCTGGACGCGCACGTGCGCTTTGTCTGAGACCAGGGGGGAAAGCAAGACGACCCAAGGAGAGTGCCTGACTTGAAACTCTGCTGTTTGTTGACTGTATAACCACAGACTGTTTGTTTGCAATAGTCCAGAGAGAGATAGGAATAGGTGGAGTGTGACTGGCTGTACACTGCTGACTGAAAACACTGTTGCGCCTGAGTGTAGTAGATACTGGAAGGGTAGTTGGTTTTGAGACCCTAAGGTTAGGTTTGTATGGCACTGCCCCGCAATGGAGTCGGTACCCCAGCAAATCTGTGCGTTCGTCAACCTGCACAATCACTATATCAGACGGATGCGAAATCGTCGACGCGCTGGGCCAAAATGAAGTAAATCGAACTTGGAGTCGACTGAACGAATGGCCGAAGCATCAAAGAAGGCCTATGAAGACTGATGTCAATGGAGGACTATGACGACTGCGAAGCCTCCAGGAAGATGAGTACTGAAGACTGAGGCCCTTCGAAAAGATGCGAACTGCGTGCAGAACGACAACCGTCCTGCGTCGTCCCCAACGCGCGAATTGGAGGATGAGCAAGGAATATAACAAGATCCAGCGGAAGTGCAGAAGAGAGTGAGGACAGCGACAACGCGTCTGAAAGGAAATCGAGTACAACGCGTAGCTGTGGACCTCAAGCAGGGCAGCGTCGAGGCCTTGAAGAGCGACAGCGACCTGGTGGGAGTCTGAAGGATCGTAGGAGTGAGGAGTCGTCAACAGCGACAAGATCGGCGCCAATCACAACACCGCAGCGTCGAAAGGACACGAAGACGCGACGAAGTACGCCCACGTGGTCCCCGACGAGGGGGGAGTGAAGTGGACCCACAATCCTAAGCACCACAGGTTAAAAAGGTTTTGACAGATCGACACATTGATGTCTTTTTACTGGCATGCATGTCATTTGCTGATGCATGATGATCATGATTTGGATGGTCATTTATACTGATTTTGTATCATTGCAACCCTGTGTCGCTAAGGCTATTGGAGTCGCTTTTACTACTATTTAACACAGTTTCGTGCTATGCGCCCCTCTTTGAGTGGGAGCCTTTGTGGGCTATTGGCGCTATTCATTCTTTTGCTCTTGGTAGGAAATACCCATGGTGGTCACATGTGCACAACACAAATAACAAGCAAAGGGCAATAGAGAAAGCAAATAAGCAAAGCATGTAAAGTAAACGAAGTGAAGGGAAAACTGCGAGTGTAAATAAGTCAGTGGTTTGTCACATACTCTGTGTTTGTACAGCCTCAGTGTGATACAATGAATGAGTCCAAGGTGCAGTGCTTTCTAAGGGGTGCTGGTTAGAGCCTAAATCTTAGTCCTTCAAGACATTCGTGGACCCCCTTAATTGGTGGGATCCCACGGAGGAGCCAGCTCAGGTGAGCTTCATCCGCCAACAATGCGACGAAGAAGTTTGGAATGAAGTGGCCAAGAATATGAGACCACGACCAACAATTCGCAAATTGGTGGACATAATGTCGGTGATTAAATGTGGGAATCACGTCGACGGAGACAAGATATCTGGGAGAAGTGACCCAGTGTTCGAAGATTATAAAGATGACGTGCTGAGTGGGAAGTTGTGGAAAAACCCCCCAATTCGATGTGAAAATGGGGAAGCCAAGATTGAGATAATCCAAGGCTCAAAGGTGCACAAACAACGTCCATTCTACCTTCACGGCACCGAAGCAGATGCCCTGCGAAAGATTATTAAGCGCAATCTCTATGAGTTCGGTTGGTTGGAGGGCGGCATGAGTTCTGAGTGGTGTTCAGCACCATTTACTGTGCCAAAACCCCCACCTGCTGACCAATCCAGCATAGATGCTTGGCGTCTAGTGGTGGATTACAGAGCTCTGAATGCCGCCAGGGTACCTGACGCGCATCCCCTTCCTTTAATCGAGAAGGAGATCGCCGCGAGAGCCAAAGGTAACCTCTTTAGTGTGTTGGATTTGCGCCATGGCTTTCACCAAATGCCACTTCGAAAGGAGGATAGGCATTTGACGGCAATGAGCACGCCCTGTGGCACTGTCCAGTGGACTGTACTGCCGATGGGTCTGAAGAATGCGCCGTCCATGTTCCAGAAGATGATGGAGACTATTTTATTTCAGAAGCACAAGTCTCTGGATTTACAAGAATTCTGCAGCATCTACATTGACGACCTTCTGATTGCCACGCTGTTGGGAAAAAACCTTGATGAGTGCCTGAAGTTGCACGAAGAACCAGTCCGCAAAGTTCTCGAAGTCCTTCGACAAGAGAAGCTCGTGTGTGGACCCAAGAAGGGCAAAATGTTCCTCCAGAGCGTGGAATTTTGTGGCTCTGTCTTGGAAGATGGGACAAGAAGACCGGCCCCCGGGAAAAGGGCTGCCCTGCAGCTATGGGCAAGGCCTAAAACCATCACGCAGCTTCGTGCCTTTTTAGGCTGCTGCAATTATTACCACGAGTTTCTTCCCCTCTACGCCAAGTTCTCTGGTACATTGACAGAGTTACTCAAGGTTGGCAAAATAGAAGGAAAGAACGGATCTCAAGTCAAGCTCAAGTGGACGCCAGAATGTGAAGAGGCCTTTACTGGTCTCAAGGAAGCACTGCCAAATGTGGTTACATAAAAGACTCCGTGGTTGGATAGAAGACCTTTTTATATTCGTACAGACGCCAGTTGTTACGCCATTGGTGCTACGATCGAACAAGTCGATGACGAAGGTCACCATCATCCTCTGGCTTTCTGGTCTCGCAAGCTTACAACAAGACAGCAAAATTGGAGTCCAAGGGAACAAGAAGCCTACGCAATCCTTTGTGTCTTACGGCGTTATGAAGGTTGGATCTTGGGCCATCGCGTTGAGGTGCTGACTGACCACAAGTCACTGGAGAGCTGGAGGACAGAACATGTGGATACCCCTGGTGGACCAGCTGGGAGGAGAGGCCGTTGGCATGAAACTCTCAGCAGATTTGACCTCCACGTGACTTACATTCCAGGGCGCTACAATACAGTGGCGGACGCCCTGGGTCGCTGGGCCTACCCAGCCTCAGAGGCTTACTCTGAAGTGAGTTTTCATGGGACAGCGACGGATAAAGCCGAAGTGATCGAGTTTGATAAGGAGGAACAAGCACTGATCAGGAAACATTGTCTTCAATGTTCGATTAAGAATCGGATGAAGGTTGAATTGGTCAGATGCAAGGAGATTACCAAGGCAGATCAGACTGAAAGGGTTAACTCTGACTCTGAGTCGTCGCTGCCGCTCCTGAATGTGTTTCCAGTGACAAGATCCAAGGCAAAATCCACGCTCCCTCCACAACAAAAGGACCAGGAAACTTCCTTCCTCTATGTGGATTGGACGAAGATGTACAAGGAGGACAGGTTCTTTGGGTCTGTATACCACAAGTTGAAAGGGGACAAGCCTTATGACTCTGAAGAGACGTCTGATTTCAAGATCCAAGGCGACAAGTTATTTTGGCAAGGACGGATTTGTGTTCCTGATTGTCTAATTGACCAATATGTCAAACATTGGCATCGGAATGAGACATCCCACGGACACTCCCGTGTTCTGGAGCAGGAGCTACGACACAGAGTGTACACACGGGACCTCAGGAGTGCCTGTGAGCGAGTTGCCAAAGGATGCAAGCAATGTCAGACAAACATCCCTAAGAATCAAAAAGCAGAAGGATTACTGAAGGGACTGCCAATTCCGGAGAGGTTGTTCGACAAGGTGTCGGCGGATGTCTTCGAGTTGGGACAAATCCAAGAGGAATGTCTCTACACGAGGAAGCCAATTGATGGGGTTTTGTTAATTCAAGACCGCCACAGTGGCTACATCCAGGTCCTCCCTTGCAACACGAAGCATCTCACCTCTGAAATCGCTGCCAAGTGGACTGCAAGTCAGTGGATGAGTAACTGGGATGTTCCCAGTGAAATTCTGACGGACAGTGGGAAGGAGTTCATTGGGACTTGGTGGGAGAACATGTGTGCTCTATTGGGAGTTCATCATCTTCGTGCCCGAGTCTACGACCATCGAGCCCTCCCTGCTGAACGCGCTGGAAGAATTCTTATCAACATTCTGAGAAAATTCCTGGCGACTGAAAAAGACTACAATTGGTTGGAGACAATTTACTGTGTCTTGAGGAGATACCATCGGACCAAGAACTACACTGGATTAAGTCCGAATGAGCTTGTTTTTGGTCGTGAGAAGATGGGTCCAGGACCAGTGATGTATCATCCAAAGCAGTGCTACGACGCCTCACAATGGTTCGAGAGGATCAAGGATTCAGAGTCCAAGTGGATCCAAGCCAAAGTGGAGAGTCAAGCAGATTGGTTGAAATTCAAAAATCAGTCGAGAACACAAGGAAAACCCTTCGAGAAAGGCCAGCAAGTTTGGCTTCGTAAGTGAGACGAGACCCTGAAGGATGACAACAAATTGTTACCTTTGTGGGAAGGCCCATTCCAAGTCAGTGGTCAACTAAGTGAGACTACATTCAACCTTGAGGTTGAACCGGGCAGACATCAAGAAGTACATCGGGACCGTTTGAAGGCCGAAGTACCCTGCCCCAAAGGAAGGTTCAAGCCTCTCTATTCGACTTTGAAGTACCTGAGCAACAGGAAGATGGTCACCAGCAGTTTCGAGTTGGAGAAGATCCTTGATTACAAGAAAAATGCTCGAAACAAGTGGTACTTTCTGTGCAGATGGAAAGGATTCGGTCCAGAAGAAGACAAATGGGAGCCAGCTTCAAGCTTTATCCATGGGTATACGGACACTTTCATCAAGTTCCTGAAGAAGCACCCTGAGATTGACCGTGAGCTCTCGCTGATCAAAGATTGTGTCACCAAGGAAGACTTACAAGCACAAGAAGAAGCTCCAATCGTGGCACAATCCATTCGAGACAAGATCTGATCAGCATTTAAATCGCCGAAAGTTTCGAAAAGGTTTACGGTCTACATATACCCTTGGCATTGGGACAAAACAGTCCTGGCGCATCGTCTATGTGGTTCGATGAACAGATGATTGGACATTCTGGGATCATCCTGGTCATCATGTCCATCATTCTCATCATGGTCATCATGTGAATCATGTGCTTCATCGTAGATGATTCCCATCGGAAGTTCCGAAAGGCCTTTATCCTCAACCACGACGACACTCTCGTGTTTTGTTGTCGACTGTGCCCCTCTACTCGCCTTGGGAAGGACTCGTTCGAGTTCGTGCTGATTTCAGAGATTCTGGCACATGACTAAGTCTGATGCAGTTCCTGTGTTTGACGGATCTGCTGGGAATGTTATTTCAATCAGCTCTTACATTGAGACTGTTGGTTTGTTTTCCAATCGACCGCTGTCAAAGGGCTTATTAGGACCAAGTGCGGACGATGGTGTTCTTACTTGTGTCGACTCGCTGTTCATTTGTGGATTGTGTTGGAATCCCCCTCAGAATCAGCTCAAGTTTGGCAAATTCCTGGTACCAAGCATTGGATGCTTATACATTCTGGGACTATAATGAGTCAATTACCCCTTCTGGCTCATACTGGATTAAACATGAAGCCCTGGAGACAATACTGACAGTGTGGTGATCACGCACTGGGTTTCGTTGGCTATCATTATTTACATGATTGAATTTCCATCATGGGAATCATCATCATCATGAGGATTTGACCTGGATTGGCTATGAATGAGAACTGGATTTCCGTTCAGCACAACACACAGTATCTATAGACAATGAATTGGACCTATATTGGCTTGTTGTAGACTTCGCCGTCTTCAATCTGTGTGCGATTCACTGATTTTGGTCTCAATTCAGTCACATTTTGTACCTTAATCTGGCATCTGGTCTCATGACTGCAAATGACACCGACCAGTTTCACATATCTTGGACTCCATGAAGAGATACCCTATTTTTTGGACGCTCAACGACATGGCGACACTCGTTTTCTGTTTTCTGGCAGTGGGATGTCAGATCCTGATTTCATCATGGATCATGGATCTTGATCATGCGTGTACATTCTTCTCTCAGACTTTCAATTTTCGATTTTTTGAGCTTGAACGAAGCTATTTCTGTGTGCCCTAAGGTAACTATGCGTTTCATTCAAGTCGATGGCCATCGTGAAACACAGATCTCAGCACAATTTTGCTCAATTCAGGTCATTTTCTTGCATTTTGTCACAGATTAGTCGGTTTTTGGTCACTTTTGCCGTTTCTTTCACTTCACTTGACCCAGCCTGACATACTGGCGTATGTTTTCAGAGGGGGAGTGTAATGGCAGCAGTGACAGCACTCAATTTATATATACATTTGATCAGAATTTGAATGATTCTGAGATGTACATTAGTGCAGTAAATTTTCCGCTTGTTTTCATGTTTTCCGTTCGCCGCCAGATGTCGCCTGTGAGCGCGCGTCGAGTCGCATTTGTCTTTCGTGATTTCCCAATCGGATTTATTCAAATTATTTCGAGTGATTTCACGTTGAGTCATTATGTGCGATGAATGCACAACGAGATTCTATGTCTGCTCCATTTTTGTAGACCGTGTTTTCTGACTATTCATAATCCACCATGGAGTTCAATGGACTTACAAGTGCTTCGCATATGTCGCTCCCAGAGGCTGGATATGAGTCTGAAGAGGGTCAGTTGGGTTCGGAGATATCAGGGGCAGTGTCGGGCGTTACAACCCCTGGGGCATCAAGGCTACAGGCTTCGCAATCACAAGAAAGATCCGCCACTATGCAGCGGTTACAGATATCCCCTAGTGGAGGTGAGGTACACTCCGGGTGCGGGGCACATTGTTCCTGACGTGCTCTCCCGTTGGGCGTACCCTGCCAACACTGCGGTGCCTGATAGTAGCCTACATGGGTCAGAAAATGATGCGGCTGCATGGGAAAGGACTGAGGTGGAGGTCAGGGAGCAGGAAAATCAGGCCTTGCGTGAGCATCCACTTTTCGCTGATTGTATGCAAGAGTTTGAGCGGGGCTCCAAATCACTGGACCTCCTCTCACAGAATGACGGACGGCAGAAGTGGGTTATCACAAATCGAAGGGAACGTCTTTTGGAGGACAGTGCGAGGTTATTGCGTCAGGTACGCAGTGAACAGGTGGTGCCTCAGGTTCAGGATCAGGACGTCTCGACAGAGCTCAGAGAAGCTACAATGAGACATCAGATGGATACCCGCTTGCGGTCGTTGTTCAGTGACAGTCAATCACCCCTGCAGAGCTCCAGTGGGGATTCTGTGAATCACGAGAAGCGCGTTGAGCGCATCATCCATAATTTATGTTGTGCTGAGAGTGGGCTGGACCCGTTTCAGCTTGCAGCGCTGACTCAGGAGGCACTCACTAAATGTTTGTTTGGCAAGCGGGACAACGAATACCAGAGTGACCGCAATTTTTCCACCATTTTTGACAAATTGTCACAGGGTCAGGCCGTTGAAGGTTTTTCGCTTTTTCAGGGGAAGCTGCGACACCATGGCAAAATCGTGGTTCCGTTTTCATTAACGGATAATGTTCTGACTGCCATGCATCAGTATGTCCATCCAGGTAGGGACAAACTGATTGAGTTGGTCCGCAGAAAATTTCATTTCACCTTCCGGCCGAGTGTTTTGAAGAAAAAGGTCACTGAATTGGTTAAACGATGTCCTGTATGTCAAACGTGTAAAACAGGCCCAGCACGCTTTGATGAATGTCGTTTTTTCCCTGTCCCCGAGTATCCCTTTGCATCGCTTGCCATTGATTTTGTATCACTGCCGGTGGTTACTTCGGCCGGACAGGTGTATGACCAGTGTATGGTAATTGTAGACAGGCTGACAGGTTATTTGACTGCGGTGCCATGCAGGGCCCAGGGCCTGGATGCCAAAGCAGCGGCAGATTTGTTTTTGCAGCGCTGCTTGTTCTTCACTGGCGTGCCAAAACAAATCATGAGTGACAATGACAATGTCATTACCAGTGATTTCTTTCACAGTTTGTGTGAGACAATGGGGATTGAGACCCACAGGGGTGTTATATATAGGCCTTCGAGTAATGGGAGGGCCGAAAATGCAGTCAAGGCGGTAGTAAATTTGCTTCGCCTGTATTTGGAGCAGCGAAAGGCGCTGTGGGTGAATGCGCTACCGCTGGCAGTGTGGGCAGTGAATGACCTGCCTGGCATTCACAGTCCCTACTGAAGCGGTACCCAGTCTCCGTGTGCCCACTAACCCCATGTACGGAGGGGAAGACGCCCGGTGAAGCCCGGTGAGAGCCCGGCAGGAGCGTGTCCCTTGCCGTAAAGCCCCAGTGACGGCATTCCGGCCACTTGGGGCATGTTACCATGTACCGGCAAACTGCCATTTGCCGGTATCTTACTACTACACGCCAATCTGCCCCGCACCGCCTTCGGCCGTTGATTCGGCAACCTAACCCTAACAACAGATGTAGGTAAGATGTGTTTGTGTGAGACATCTGGGCATTTCAGCTATTAGCGGCCGCATCGGCAACCGATGCGTCGCCCGCTGAGATTTACACATCAGAATATCAGGAATCAACAGGGTTTTATTTTCATATATTTTCATATATATTCATTTTTTTTTCAACACCAAGGCACAAAAGAGGAGCGACGAAAACCGCGAGACACAAAAGGGGAGGGGGGAGGGGAGAAACCACCAAAGAGCAGCCAATGGGCAAGCGGGAGACACAAACGAGGCGCGAGCGGACGAAGAGCCAGGCAGCGGGAGGCCGAGAAAAACAACCAAAGCACAGCGCCAAGGCAACCAGAAACGGCAAGGGCAGCGAGAAAGAGGGGGGCAACCCCAGCCCGGAGGGGGCCAAGCAAAGCAGAAAGACAAAGCGGCCAAAAGAAAAAGGTGAGGCGCACCACAACGCGCCCGGGAGGCCGGCCCGCCCGACCCGGCCAAAAAGAGCAAGCACACGCACGCCAGCCGCCGTCCGGATGGACGAGTGCGCGCCCGGAGGGTACCCAGCCCCTGCGGGCTACGAACAGCCGCCGTCGGGATGGACGAGTGCGCGCCCGGAGGGTACCCAGCCCCTGCCGGCTACAAACATCCGCCGTCCGGGTGGACGAGTGCGCGCCCGGAGGGTACCCAGCCCCTGCCGGCTACGAACAGCCGCCGTCCGGATGGACGTGTGTGCGCCCGGAGGGTACCCAGCCCCTGCCGGCTACGATAGCCGCCCTCCGGATGGACGAGTGAGCGCCCCGCATCGACGCACCGCACAGCAACACAACACACCGAGCGGGCGCACCGGTGAACAGGAGCCAGGAGCCCCAGGACACCGCACACGCAAAACAACACACCGAGCGGGCACAACGGTGAACAGGAGCCCGGAGGCCCAGGACACCGCACACGCAAAACAACACACAGGGTGCGCACACCGGTGAACAGGAGGCAGGAGGCCCAGGACACCGCACACGCAAAACAACACACCGAGCGGGCACACCGGTGAACAGGAGCCAGGAGGCCCAGGACACCGCACACGCAACACAACACACTGAGCGGGCACACCGGTGAACAGGAGCCAGGTGGCCCAAGACGCCGCACACGCGAAACAACGCACCGAGCGGGCACACCCGTGAACAGGAGCCAGGGGGCCCAGGACACCGCACACGCAGAACAACACACCAAGCGGGCACACCGGTGAACAGGAGCCAGGTGGCCCAGGACGCCGCACACGCGAAACAACGCACGGAGCGGGCACACCGGTGAACGGGAGCCAAGAGGCCCAGGACACTGCACACGCAACACAACACACCGAGCGGGCACACCGGTGAACAGGAGCCAGGAGGCCCAGGACACCGCACACGCAACACAACACACCGAGGGGGCACACCGGTGAACAGGAGCCAGGAGGCCCAGGACACCGCACACGCAAAACAACACACCGAGCAGGCACATCAGTGAACAGGAGCCAGGGGGCCCAGGACACCGCACACGCAGAACAACACACCAAGCGGGCACACCGGTGAACAGGAGCCAGGTGGCCCAGGACGCCGCACACGCGAAACAACGCACGGAGCGGGCACACCGGTGAACGGGAGGCAAGAGGCCCAGGACACTGCACACGCAACACAACACACCGAGCGGGCACACCGGTGAACAGGAGCCAGGAGGCCCAGGACACCGCACAAGCAACACAACACACCGAGGGGGCACACCGGTGAACAGGAGCCAGGAGGCCCAGGACACCGCACACGCAAAACAACACACCGAGCGGGCACACCGGTGAACAGGAGCCAGGAGGCCCGGGACAGCGCACACGCAAAACAACACACAGGGTGCGCACAGCGGTGAAGAGGAGCCAGGAGGCCCAGGACACCGCACACGCAAAACAACACACCGAGCGGGCACATCGGTGAACAGGAGCCAGGAGGCCCAGGACACCGCACACGCAACACAACGCACTGAGCGGGCACACCGGTGAACAGGAGCCAGGAGGCCCAGGACACCGCACACCCAAAACAACACACCGAGCGGGCACACCGGTGAACAGGAGCCAGGAGGCCCAGGACACCGCACACGCAAAACAACACACCGAGCGGGCACACCGCCGAACAGGAGCCAGGAGGCCCTGGACACCGCACACGCAAAACAACACACAGGGTGCGCACACCGGTGAACAGGAGCCAGGAGGCCCAGGACACCGCACACGCAAAACAACACACCGAGCGGGCACATCGGTGAACAGGAGCCAGGAGGCCCAGGACACCGCACACGCAACACAACGCACCGAGCGGGCACACCGGTGAACAGGAGCCAGGAGGCCCAGGACACCGCACACCCAACACAACACACCGAGCGGGCACACCGGTGAACAGGAGCCAGGAGGCCCAGGACACCGCACACGCAAAACAACACACCGAGCGGGCGCACCGGTGAACAGGAGCCAAGAGGCCCAGGACACCGCACACCCAACACAACACACCGAGCCGGCACACCGGTGAACAGGAGCCAGGAGGCCCAGGACACCGCACGCGCAACACAACACACCGAGCGGGCACACCGGTGAACAGGAGCCAGGAGGCCCAGGACACCGCACACGCAAAACAACACACCAAGCGGGCACATCGGTGAACAGGAGCTAGGAGGCCCAGGACACCGCACACGCAACACAACGCACCGAGCGGGCACACCGGTTAACAGGAGCCAGGAGGCCCAGGACACCGCACACGCAAAACAACACACAGGGTGCGCACACCGGTGAACAGGAGCCAGGAGGCCCAGGACACCGCACACGCAAAACAACACACCGAGCGGGCACATCGGTGAACAGGAGCCAGGTGGCCCAGGACGCCGCACACGCAACACAACGCATCGAGCGGGCACACTGGTGAACAGGAGCCAGGAGGCCCAGGACACCGCACACCCAACACAACACACCGAGCGGGCACACCGGTGAACAGGAGCCAGGAGCGCAGGACACCGCACACACAAAACAACACACCGAGCGGGCGCACCGGTAAACAAGAGCCAGGGGGCCCAGGACACCGCACACGCAGAACAACACACCGAACGGCACACCGGTGAACAGGAGCCAGGTTGCCCAGGACACCGCACACGCAAAACAACACACAGGGTGCGCACACCGGTGAACAGGAGCCAGGAGGCCCAGGACACCGCACACGCAAAACAACACACCGAGCGGGCACACCGGTGAACAGGAGCCAGGAGGCCCAGGACACCGCACACGCAAAACAACACACAGGGTGCGCACACCGGTGAACAGGAGCCAGGAGGCCCAGGACACCGCACACGCAAAACAACACACCGAGCGGGCACATCGGTGAACAGGAGCCAGGAGGCCCAGGACACCGCACACGCAACACAACGCACTGAGCGGGCACACCGGTGAACAGGAGCCAGGAGGCCCAGGACACCGCACACCCAACACAACACACCGAGCGGGCACACCGGTGAACAGGAGCCAGGAGGCCCAGGACACCGCACACGCAAAACAACACACCGAGCGGGCACACCGGTGAACAGGAGCCAGGAGGCCCAGGACACCGCACACGCAAAACAACACACAGGGTGCGCACACCGGTGAACAGGAGCCAGGAGGCCCAGGACACCGCACACGCAAAACAACACACCGAGCGGGCACATCGGTGAACAGGAGCCAGGAGGCCCAGGACACCGCACACGCAACACAACGCACCGAGCGGGCACACGGGTGAACAGGAGCCAGGAGGCCCAGGACACCGCACACCCAACACAACACACCGAGCGGGCACACCGGTGAACAGGAGCCAGGAGGCCCAGGACACCGCACACGCAAAACAACACACCGAGCGGGCGCACCGGTGAACAGGAGCCAAGAGGCCGAGGACACCGCACACCCAACACAACACACCGAGCCGGCACACCGGTGAACAGGAGCCAGGAGGCCCAGGACACCGCACACGCAACACAACACACCGAGCGGGCACACCGGTGAACAGGAGCCAGGAGGCCCAGGACACCGCACACGCAAAACAACACACCAAGCGGGCACATCGGTGAACAGGAGCTAGGAGGCCCAGGACACCGCACACGCAACACAACGCACCGAGCGGGCACACCGGTTAACAGGAGCCAGGAGGCCCAGGACACCGCACACGCAAAACAACACACAGGGTGCGCACACCGGTGAACAGGAGCCAGGAGGCCCAGGACACCGCACACGCAAAACAACACACCGAGCGGGCACATCGGTGAACAGGAGCCAGGTGGCCCAGGACGCCGCACACGCAACACAACGCACCGAGCGGGCACACTGGTGAACAGGAGCCAGGAGGCCCAGGACACCGCACACCCAACACAACACACCGAGCGGGCACACCGGTGAACAGGAGCCAGGAGCGCAGGACACCGCACACACAAAACAACACACCGAGCGGGCGCACCGGTGAACAAGAGCCAGGGGGCCCAGGACACCGCACACGCAGAACAACACACCGAACGGCACACCGGTGAACAGGAGCCAGGTTGCCCAGGACACCGCACACGCGAAATAACGCACGGAGCGGGCACACCGCTGAACAGGAGCCAAGAGGCCCATGACACCGCACACGCAACACAACACACCGAGCGGGCACACCGGTGAACAGGAGCCAGGAGGCCCAGGACACCGCACACGCAACACAACACACCGAGCGGGGACAACAGTGAACAGGAGCCAGGAAGCCCAGGCCACCGCACACGCAAAACAACACACCGAGCGGGCACACCCGTGAACAGGAGCCAGGAGGCCGAGGACACCGCACACGCAACACAACACACCGAGCGGGCGCACCGGTGAACAGGAGCCAGGAGGCCCAGGACACCGCACACGCGAAACAACGCACCGGGCGGGCACACCGGTGAACAGGAGCCAAGAGGCCCAGGACACCGCACACCCAACACAACACACCGAGCGGGCACACCGGTAAACAGGAGCCAGGAGGCCCAGGACACCGCACACCCAACACAACACACCGAGCGGGCGCACCGGTGAACAGGAGCCAGGAGGCCCAGGACACCGCACACGCAAAACAACACACCGAGCGGGCACACCGGTGAACAGGAGCCAGGAGGCCCAGGACACCGCACACGCAAAACAACACACCGAGCGGGCACACCGGTGAACAGGAGCCAGGAGGCCCAGGACACTGCACACGCAAAACAACACACCGAGCGGGCACACCGGTGAACAGGAGCCAGGAGGCCCAGGACACCGCACACGCAAAACAACACACAGGGTGCGCACACCGGTGAACAGGAGCCAGGAGGCCCAGGACACCGCACACCCAACACAACACACCGAGCAGGCACACCGGTGAACAGGAGCCAGGAGGCCCAGGACACCGCACACGCAAAACAACACACCGAGCGAGCACACCGGTGAACAGGAGCCAGGGGGCCCAGGACACCGCACACGCAGAACAACACACCGAGCGGGCACACCGGTGAACAGGAGCCAGGAGGCCCAGGACACCGCACACGCAACACAACACACCGAGCGGGCACACCGGTGAACAGGAGCCAGGAGGCCAATGACACCGCACACGCAAAAAAACACACCGAGCGGGCGCACCGGTGAACAGGAGCCAGGAGGCCCAGGACACCGCACACGCAAAACAACACACCGAGCGGGCACACCGGTGAACAGGAGCCCGGAGGCCCAGGACACCGCACACGCAACACAACACACTGAGCGGGCACACCGGTGAACAGGAGCCAGGTGGCCCAGGACGCCGCACACGCGAAACAACGCACCGAGCGGGCACACCGGTGAACAGGAGCCAGGAGGCCCAGGACACCGCACACCCAGCACAACACACCGAGCGGGCACACCGGTGAACAGGAGCCAGGGGGCCCAGGACACCGCACACGCAGAACAACACACCGAGCGGGCACACCGGTGAACAGGAGCCAGGTGGCCCAGGACGCCGCACACGCGAAACAACGCACGGAGCGGGCACACCGGTGAACGGGAGCCAAGAGGCCCAGGACACTGCACACGCAACACAACACACCGAGCGGGCACACCGGTGAACAGGAGCCAGGGGGCCCAGGACACCGCACACGCAACACAACACACCGAGCGGGCACACCGGTGAACAGGAGCCAGGAGGCCCAGGACACCGCACACGCAAAACAACACACCAAGCAGGCACACCGGTGAACAGGAGCCAGGAGGCCCAGGACACCGCACACGCAAAACAACACACCGAGCGGGCACACCGGTGAACAGGAGCCAGGAGGCCCAGGACACCGCACACGCAAAACAACACACAGGGTGCGCACACCGGTGAACAGGAGCCAGGAGGCCCAGGACACCGCACACGCAAAACAACACACCGAGCGGGCACATCGGTGAACAGGAGCCAGGAGGCCCAGGACACCGCACACGCAACACAACGCACTGAGCGGGCAAACCGGTGAACAGGAGCCAGGAGGCCCAGGACACCGCACACCCAACACAACACACCGAGCGGGCACACCGGTGAACAGGAGCCAGGAGGCCCAGGACACCGCACACGCAAAACAACACACCGAGCGGGCACACCGGTGAACAGGAGCCAGGAGGCCCGGGAGGCGGCACACGCAAAACAACACACAGGGTGCGCACACCGGTGAACAGGAGCCAGGAGGCCCAGGACACCGCACACGCAAAACAACACACCGAGCAGGCGCATCGGTGAACAGGAGCCAGGAGGCCCAGGACACCGCACACGCAACACAACGCACCGAGCCGGCACACCGGTGAACAGGAGCCAGGAGGCCCAGGACACCGCACACCCAACACAACACACCGAGCGGGCACACCGGTGAACAGGAGCCAGGAGGCCCAGGACACGGCACACGGAAAACAACACACCGAGCGGGCGCACCGGTGAACAGGAGCCAGGGGGTCCAGGACACCGCACACGCAAAACAACACACCGAGCGGGCACACCGGTGAACAGGAGCCAGGAGGCCAAGGACACCGCACACGCAACACAACACACCGAGCGGGCGCACCGGTGAACAGGAGCCAGGAGGCCCAGGACACCGCACACGCGAAACAACGCACCGAGCGGGCACACCAGTGAACAGGAGCGAAGAGGCCCAGGACACCGCACACCCAACACAACACACCGAGCGGGCACACCGGTGAACAGGAGCCAGGAGGCCCAGGACACCGCACACCCAACACAACACACCGAGCGGGCACACCGGTGAACAGGAGCCAGGAGGCCCAGGACACCGCACACGCAACACAACACACCGAGCGGGCACACCGGTGAACAGGAGCCAGGAGGCCCAGGACACCGCACACGCAAAACAACACACCGAGCGGGCACACCGGTGAACAGGAGCCCGGAGGCCCAGGACACCGCACACGCAACACAACACACTGAGCGGGCACACCGGTGAACAGGAGCCAGGTGGCCCAGGACGCCGCACACGCGAAACAACGCACCGAGCGGGCACACCGGTGAACAGGAGCCAGGAGGCCCAGGACACCGCACACCCAGCACAACACACCGAGCGGGCACACCGGTGAACAGGAGCCAGGGGGCCCAGGACACCGCACACGCAGAACAACACACCGAGCGGGCACACCGGTGAACAGGAGCCAGGTGGCCCAGGACGCCGCACACGCGAAACAACGCACGGAGCGGGCACACCGGTGAACGGGAGCCAAGAGGCCCAGGACACTGCACACGCAACACAACACACCGAGCGGGCACACCGGTGAACAGGAGCCAGGGGGCCCAGGACACCGCACACGCAACACAACACACCGAGCGGGCACACCGGTGAACAGGAGCCAGGAGGCCCAGGACACCGCACACGCAAAACAACACACCAAGCAGGCACACCGGTGAACAGGAGCCAGGAGGCCCAGGACACCGCACACGCAAAACAACACACCGAGCGGGCACACCGGTGAACAGGAGCCAGGAGGCCCAGGACACCGCACACGCAAAACAACACACAGGGTGCGCACACCGGTGAACAGGAGCCAGGAGGCCCAGGACACCGCACACGCAAAACAACACACCGAGCGGGCACATCGGTGAACAGGAGCCAGGAGGCCCAGGACACCGCACACGCAACACAACGCACTGAGCGGGCAAACCGGTGAACAGGAGCCAGGAGGCCCAGGACACCGCACACCCAACACAACACACCGAGCGGGCACACCGGTGAACAGGAGCCAGGAGGCCCAGGACACCGCACACGCAAAACAACACACCGAGCGGGCACACCGGTGAACAGGAGCCAGGAGGCCCGGGAGGCGGCACACGCAAAACAACACACAGGGTGCGCACACCGGTGAACAGGAGCCAGGAGGCCCAGGACACCGCACACGCAAAACAACACACCGAGCAGGCGCATCGGTGAACAGGAGCCAGGAGGCCCAGGACACCGCACACGCAACACAACGCACCGAGCCGGCACACCGGTGAACAGGAGCCAGGAGGCCCAGGACACCGCACACCCAACACAACACACCGAGCGGGCACACCGGTGAACAGGAGCCAGGAGGCCCAGGACACGGCACACGGAAAACAACACACCGAGCGGGCGCACCGGTGAACAGGAGCCAGGGGGTCCAGGACACCGCACACGCAAAACAACACACCGAGCGGGCACACCGGTGAACAGGAGCCAGGAGGCCAAGGACACCGCACACGCAACACAACACACCGAGCGGGCGCACCGGTGAACAGGAGCCAGGAGGCCCAGGACACCGCACACGCGAAACAACGCACCGAGCGGGCACACCAGTGAACAGGAGCGAAGAGGCCCAGGACACCGCACACCCAACACAACACACCGAGCGGGCACACCGGTGAACAGGAGCCAGGAGGCCCAGGACACCGCACACCCAACACAACACACCGAGGGGGCACACCGGTGAACAGGAGCCAGGAGGCCCAGGACACCGCACACCCAACACAACACACCGAGCGGGCACACCGGTGAACAGGATGTAAAGGGAAGCTCAGGACAGGACAGAACAAGGTTGGTTTCTTCTGTGGACCTCTGCATTTGGCAGGGTCAGGATTACAGCAATTATGTCTAATTTTTGTTTGTTGTGCATGACATAGCCCCATATAAGTTATTTGCTGTGGTGCGTCGCAGATGCCGCTATTTGGGCACTGCAGGGCACGCGTGCGCACTGATTTGTGCATTGTTTTCTTTCTGAGAAGCACTGATTTTTATTATAAAAAGATCTGAATTTGTAGGATTTTAGCATGTTTACAGTGTATGTATTGTGCTGAGCGTCCATTATTGTTTAGGCCATGAAACGGCTTATCTGTTGAATCACTCCGTATCACCAAGTCAAGATTGATCAACTCATTTGATTTATTGCGTGCGGCAATTACAAGAAGGGCGTCGTTTCAAGGTTTTCAAAATGGGACTGCAGGAGATTCAAAATGAGAGGTTTGAAAATTCTGAGTACTGGCCGAAACAAGACTCTGAGGTCTTGAAATATTCAACAGATAAACACGACGTTTCTTTGCCTTTGCCTGTAGCTGCAGATGAGATCAATAAGAGTGAGGAGTGCAATCACAGGAGTCTACGGCCCGGCCGAGCCGTCAATCAAGACACCATCAAGGCGCCGTCCAGACCAGCGCCAGCCCCGCCCAGGACAACACGGCCGCCGCAGCGCCTTTCAAGTGGAGTAACAGAAGTGCCACGATGTGCTGAAGCCGCCGCCATCACAGCAGTGCAACGACTCGTCGCACAGGAAGAACGAATAAGGCAAAGTCTCAGGTATGAGCAACAAGTCATCTGCGCGAAGAGGTACGCGAACTTTGGCCACGTTTTTCAAAAGCTCTATTGCCGGTTGTTCCAGCCTTCGTTGAATTCGGGGCAGACAAGTACGCCGCCGAACGAACTGAAGGAGCCAGGGAAGCGCTCATTGAAGGAGCTGGCGGATTCCAGCAAGGCAACGCCAAAGAAGAACACCGCAAAATCGAATGCGCCGCCGAACAAGGACAAAGCGTCTGAGTACTCAGGTGTGTTGGCGAAGTTGGAGACCTCGTTGGAAAATTCCTTGAAGCGATCCTTAAGTGACCTCCGACGAGTTGTGGAACTGTTGGGTAACTGTTCGCCCTCTGTGTCCGTCAGAACGAAGCAATGGAACAAGTTCGTCGAGAAGCAAGAACCAAGGCCCGTTTCAAGTGTGACGAAGCGCCGGCAGAACGAATCCCAAGTGACTGAGTGCCGAACGGACGAGTTACAAGCGAGTTTGGATGATTTTGACGCGTGGACAGTAACTTCGGGAGATCCTGGTGGAGTTCAGCAGCGAAGGAGCTCCACAAATGAGTCGTCGAACGTCGCGAGGCCCAAACAAAGGGGACAGCGAGCAGGACGAGCTGTGCAGCGTCGCCGCGCTATAGCCAAGTTCTTTGAGGTATTAAACTCAATCCAAGGTCGCGCATGCCGAGGTACAAGCGAGAAGAAGACCGAGTGCCCTACGCGAGACATGTGGGGGCAGTCTGTGGTGAACTCCAAGGAGAACCAAGGGAATCCCTTCTTGGACTGAGCAGTGCTCTTTAAAGCGCGCTGCTTTTGCCGTTGGCGCGCTGGCTGAAGCGCAATGCCTTTGGTGTGCTCAACGAAGGGAGAGGCCTCCGGAAAATAGTGGATCATAACCATCAACAAAATGATCAACAAGTTCGGAAACTTCACCAAGACCTCATGGGGTTTCATACTTCGTTGAAGCAATCATACGACAGACTTGTGGAATGCGCAAGCAATGTAGACAAACAAATGGAGACCATCACCAACTCAATTTCGACATCAACAAGCATACGAAAATCAAAACAAGGATTTGTTTTGAGAGTAGATCTTAACGCGAGCGCTTGCAGCGCTTTCTTTGTCAGCTTTTGGCGCTGTGAGCCCCTTGTGGTATATATCTGCCACAGATGGCAGAATGTGATGTAAATTACAATGCATCCAAAAGTTGACTTTGTCAACGAAGCCTTTTTTTGGCCTACAAGTGGCGCCAAGCGCCTTGTGTGCAGGCACTGACATATGCCTTTGCCTTCTTTTTCGTTGTAGGTACTATTTTGGATCTGCAATGAGCAGTGGTGGGATACACCCTGCTTTACTCTTTGAGTGAACTCTGGTTTATTCAGTTTTGCAATTTTGTTTTGCTTTGCACCTGCCTGCTTGTGAGCAGTGTGTCTTTTTTTCTTTTTCAGCTGCTTCTGTCTTGGAGAAAAAGCAGAGTGGTTTTCCCGTTTGTTTTTCTGCTTTTGTTGGAAAAAGCAGGGGTTTTCTTTCAGTATTTTTATACTAAATTTTATCTGTGCCATGAGCACTTCAGGTTGTGTGCCATGAGCACTTATCAGGTTTTTACACCCTTTGAGGAGTTTGAGTGGGTATAGGTTGAAACACCACTTCACCACTCCCCTAGGGCACTGTTTTGTGACAGAAATCCCTTTCAGGAGGGTAAAGCTATCTATGGTACCAGTGGTATTCCACTAGCATGATCTGCACATAGATAGTAGCTGTTTTTATCTGGGATGGGTAGAAATAGCCAGATCACAGACAGTAATATCTGTATTGTACTGTATTGTAGGTTAAAGCCTGCATGTTTTGCTATTTTTTTTTCTCGGGTCAGCAACTCATTTGGGGAGTGCTGAGCCTGGGGGGGGAGTGTAAACATGCAAGGCAGCCTTCTGGGTGCTTGCGTTTTACACCCACCCAGCTCTGTCTGAGCTTTTCCCAGCCCTATGGTAAAACCCTTCGCACCCTTTTGTTTTGGGGTCTCAGCCACACATCAGGGTATGTGTGGGCTTGGGGGGGGAGTGTAAAGGGAAGCTCAGGACAGGACAGAACAAGGTTGGTTTCTTCTGTGGACCTCTGCATTTGGCAGGGTCAGGATTACAGCAATTATGTCTAATTTTTGTTTGTTGTGCATGACATAGCCCCATATAAGTTATTTGCTGTGGTGCGTCGCAGATGCCGCTATTTGGGCACTGCAGGGCACGCGTGCGCACTGATTTGTGCATTGTTTTCTTTCTGAGAAGCACTGATTTTTATTATAAAAAGATCTGAATTTGTAGGATTTTAGCATGTTTACAGTGTATGTATTGTGCTGAGCGTCCATTATTGTTTAGGCCATGAAACGGCTTATCTGTTGAATCACTCCGTATCACCAAGTCAAGATTGATCAACTCATTTGATTTATTGCGTGCGGCAATTACAAGAAGGGCGTCGTTTCAAGGTTTTCAAAATGGGACTGCAGGAGATTCAAAATGAGAGGTTTGAAAATTCTGAGTACTGGCCGAAACAAGACTCTGAGGTCTTGAAATAAACATGCAAGGCAGCCTTCTGGGTGCTTGCGTTTTACACAGGAGCCAGGAGGCCCAGGACACCGCACACGCAAAACAACACACCGAGCGGGCACACCGGTGAACAGGAGCCAGGAGGCCCAGGACACCGCACACGCAACACAACACACCGAGCGGGCACACCGGTGAACAGGAGTCAGGAGGCCCAGGACACCGCACACACAAAACAACACACCGAGCGGGCACACCGGTGAACAGGAGCCAGGAGGCCCAGGACACCGCACACGCAAAACAACACACAGGGTGCACACACCGGTGAACAGGAGCCAGGAGGCCCAGGACACCGCACACCCAACACAACACACCGAGCGGGCACACCGGTGAACAGAAGCCAGGAGGCCCAGGACACCGCACACGCAAAACAACACACCGAGCGGGCACACCGGTGAACAGGGGCCAGGGGGCCCAGGACACCGCACACGCAGAACAACACACCGAGCGGGCACACCGGTGAACAGGAGCCACGAGGCCCAGGACACCGCACACGCAACACAACACACCGAGCGGGCACACCGGTGAACAGGAGCCAGGTGGCCCAATACACCGCACACACGTAGGGCGGCCGGGGGACAGGAAAGAACCAACACCCCATGGGTCGGACACACTGGGGCGACCCAGCCGGCCCACCGGGTCAGTGGCAGGAGCGGTACTCCAAGGCTGCTGGTCCGAGCCCGGCCAGGCTGCATCGGGGACCATGGCAAACGTCACCCGGAGCCATGGAAGCAACCGGTGACAGGCGAGCCGGTACACAGTCCAGGTGGGGGTCGCCTGCCAAGCGGAGCGGCCCCGCAACTCAAGCCACAAGGGTGAGGCGGTCGTACCGTAGACAAGCGGGAGCAATACCCCTTGTGGTGAGAGATACTCCACACGGCTGGGCAGCCCCCAGAGCTGCCGCCCAAAGGAGGGGGCATGTGGCCCTACTCATGGACACATGTGGGGACACCCTCCCACCTGGGACACATGGACCGGGTGGCCGCGACAATGCCTTCCCAAGCACATGCGGGAGCGGCTCAAGAGGCACCTAACATAGGGCAGTGGGAGGGACAGGACGTCCCCTTGGTAAGACCTTCTTCCTGCATTGTCAAAGGAGGCATCCCGAGCTGCCGAAGATACCTACCTACCTACCTACCTATTTTCATATTGTTTCCGTAAATTTTCACGCTTCCGTTCTGATAATCAATGTTTTGACTGCTGGCGGTTGGCCCGCGACTTTAGCGTAACCCCCAGTTTAACTGTTACTTACAGACATTTTAGCGCAATCCGTGACGAAGACTCTAAAGTCTTCAGGAATTGCATTGATGCATCCGCAATTTTCACATTGTACACTCGCAACCTTAATCCGAAGTTTTCAGGATGTCGAAATCGGATTTTCGACTTCGACATCCCCGCACTTGATTTGACCTCTTTGGAGTGGACCTACGTGCTTCCCTATGCACGAATCAACTTTCCTTTTGTCTTGCCCTCCATTTGTCTTAGAGATATGGGCAAAACAAAGTTGATTCGTGAGGCCACTTGTGAGGGTCATATCTCGTGCTGCTTGCGAGGAATGACAATAGGGAAGCATGGGATGTATTCACAATACTCCTTGACGGGATTTAGGAAGCTTTATACGCCTTGCGTCTCCACACGTGCGCGCTAGCGTAATGGATCATGGTCAAGAGGGTAGAGTTTGCGTTATAACTCTTTGGCCATGATATTGCGTGCGTTAAGATAACTTTCGAGTGTGGCGCGCGAGTGTTGGTGTTGCATAGGAACTTTCCTTGAGTTCCTATGAGCGATTTGACACAAAGTTATGCCCTTGGAGGGGCATGACATATCCTGGGGGGAGCTACCTTTTTGGGCAGTATGTGGTATCTGCCATGTGTTGTATTGCGTGCCCATTTGGCGGGTTTGGCTAAGAGCGATACACCCACCAATGGACCTCATATTGCACGAGGCCCTTCCTTATACTCCCCACGATCAATTGCAAGCCCAACCTTCGTGGAGGGAAGCTTGTGTGGCGATCCCAAAGCGATGCGTTGGGAGCAAGGTGTGTGTTTTGCAATTTTCCATATTTTCATGTGCCCACTTGGGAAGTAGCGCTCGTGACCTTTCAAAGCGCCCCAAGTGGAGCACAAATGTGGAATCGAAGGTCATTGGTGTCAGGTCATTGTGTTTAGAAGGATTGGTCGATTACTCAATCCAAGCCGAAGATATTATAATATATTTGTGCCCCTTTCAAGGCACTTTTGGGTGTTTTTTCGCCAATATTGCTGTTTTTTGCCCGTCATGATGTCAAGTGGCGACCGTGTATCTCAACGTTGCGCCCAATTGACATCATGACTCAAGTATGTTATGTGGGTACATACTTCGGTGCCCAACATAATTTGGACCCGGCGAAAAACTCCTCTTGGGCTTGGCGTACCGTGGCCGCCATGTTAGCGATTTGGGACCATCCCAAATCATGGGCTCACTTGGCGACCCTGCTATTCCCGAAACCGGAGGAGTTGGGCAACGCCCAAAAGATATGTTGGACACATATGACTTGATATCAATCCTATGGCACACTCCGGTCCAAGTTGGGCATGTGCCTCATTTGCCCCAACCATGAGTGTGCGCATTTTTGGCCATTTTGAGCAATTTTCCACATTTTCTGCCCGCCGTGCACCATGTTCAGCTACCTCGTGCACGGCGGACGCATGGACCAATGGACCATATATGACATGGGTGTTATGGACATTGGTCCCCATGGTTCACACACCACGTGGGCGAGGCGGAGCAACCTTCGTTAAGGTGCTAGCCCAAAGAGAGTGTGGACAATTTTGCCATTTTGGCATTTGTGGACCGAATTGGGATTGTCACCACGCCGAGAGGCATGGAGATATTTGAGAGCCAAAGGCATGGGAGTCTCTGTCGGACTCTCGGTGGATTGTGTATGGAATGGCGGATCCGATCTCCAAGCCGGCGTGGAGATATACTATTGGGAGCACCCCCGAATTTTGGTTCATTTTGAGTAGCCAAAATGACCCCCTTTTGGGACCCCAATTTCACCCCCCCCCGTGTGGTCAATTAGCGGCCGAATATCTCCTTGCCCACAGGGAGCCCGGACGTAATTCCAGGTTGTACACTCAGATATAAGTCCTAGGTCCTGCCTCCTATCCTGTGAGTGATCAGCCTTGCCCTGGCCGGGCGAGCCACGCGTGGGAATGACGCCAATTTTGGTGATTTTGGCATCATGACCCCACTTGACGAACCCGTGGTGCCCTGATGCCGGGACCTCAGAGGGAACCAGTTTGGGTGAGGGCTCCAGGGAGTTCGTACTCGAGGGCCATAGGGTCAGTTGTCTCGTCTCTACCTCTGGCGAGTCCGGACAAGGGGTCAATTTTGGACATTTTTGAGCTAATATCAGTTTGGGCTGAAACAGCCCATTTTCAGCTACCAACTCCTGGGGGATAATGGCGGGGCCATATCTCTGGCTCAGAAGGGAGTTGGGACCTGCTGTTAAAGGAGCATGGGGAGCCACTGTCAGTTGGCCTTGGAGTTGCTGGGTTTCAGGAAATCGCCTGTGGCTGGGCGACACACCCCCCCTTCTGGCAGGGTTTCAGGGTCCGGACTGAGCAGGGCATGGGTTGTGTTTGAGCCCCCGCCCCCACCTGGCACTGAGAGGGTCGGACCTGGGATTGAGAAGTAAGAAAAAGTGCTTTTCCAATGCTTTGAGGCATACTCTAGTTGTATTAGAGATGCACTGAGCATCCAGGCATTTCTATCTTAGTATTGGTCCCACCAAAAGTGGTGATAACACATTTTGACCTATGGAACCAAACACCCAATCAGGATATGGAGTGGACCCCTTAATCCCCTTTCAATGTGAGGCAAATCATCTTTTCCTGAGTTAACTCAGAACTGACATATCCAGGGCAGAGCCTATGAATTTATCTATGTTTTTCCATGAATACTTAGCTGTCCTAGTGGTATGCACCCTAGGGGGCTGGGCACCTCTTTTTGAGAGGTCCTGGGTTCAATTCCTGGTCAGCCTAGCTAAGTAGGAAGATCCCATGTGACATGGCAGTGACCTCATCGCCACATGCCCTGCCACCTCAGCACATATGGGACCCAAACCAAGGAGTGCAGATCTCCTGAGATGGCACTATGGAGATAGAGTGACCATGGGGCAGTTTTCCAACTCTTTTCCAAAACATTTCAGCTATCTTTGTGAATATGCATTCCGATTTGACCTGAGTTGCAGTTTCTGTGAATATCCTTTCATCTCACACTGTTTACACTGCAGCCCTTCATGCTTTGATCCTGATTCTCTTCTCCTTGCATACCTCTGGCTTGGGCTATCCTGGATTTACTGTATTTCAGCAAACAAAAGCTTTTCATCTCCAAAAACAAGCAGCAGGAAACCCTACACCAGCAGCAAGCAGCAGGAGAGACAAAAACACAGTGTTGAAACCACTATAAACCTTTCTGGTAGCAAGAGGCAGTCTGTCTCTGCGCACCGGCAGCAACCCCGCACCGTACATCCAGTGCGCCGAGTACAGGCAAATATAAGCAGAAGGGCGAACGAAGATGGACACAAGGAAGGAGGACGCCGACGTGAAGACAGCGCCAGCGCCTGAGGCACCGGCAAGGCCAGCACCTGGACCTGGACCTAGCGGCGCTGTACCTTCGGAGCCCTTACATGGGCCAGTGGAAGTCGCTGAGGACTCGTTGGATGGACTCCAGACGGCCTTCAGGGCCCTCCCTGGCGAAGAGGTGGTCACTCAGCCTGTGAAGAGGAAGAGAGAGAGCGAGAAGGATGCTGGAGACGAAGCAGACGAAAAAGAGGAACAAGGGCAAGACCTGATGAATGACCCTACCTTCGAAGGCGCACCAAGCGCTTCTGGCCTCCACGCATCACCCTCTCCTATAACCACCACACTCCCAGCCGCTGCAACATCCACTCCCATAACCAACCCGCCTATGGCAGAGGGCACAGGCTTTACTGGCATGCCTCCCTACCCCGCCTATGGTATGTGCCCACCTACCACTGCGCTCCCTGAGGCAACTACTGCCAGTGAGCCGGTGGCTTCCAGCTCTGCGCCGCGATGGTATGCGGCTGAATATCCCCATCCACTACCCGCTACTGGAACCTATGTGGATGTTCCTGGGTATGCACCTGGGTATGCAACCTTGAGTGGGTTGAGGAGAGGACCTGAGTCTCTTGGAGGCAGGAGTAGAGGATCGGGGAGATCCTCCAACAGGTCCCTGACGCGGTCGGAGATCAACGAGGTGCTCCGAGGAGCCACTTCAAAAATCGTGGGCGACCTCACTCAAGAGATCCGGGAGAAACTGGAGCCCCTGATGATCCCGCCCCAAGCGTCACCTACCACGGTGGGAATGTCACCCCACCGAGTACAGGCCAATCACCTGGCGGCAGGGCTGACAAACAACCTGGGGAGCCTGAGGAGTCGACCGATGCCGACCCCTGCAGCGATACCGAGAAGTCCTTTCGTACCGGGAACGGCCCAGCCGCTCTACAGCCACGTGACGAACTCTACGAGGGCCGAGCTAGACCGGCTGGGGCTGACAGCCTTAAGGGCAATGGTGGACGTGGAGCCTTATGGCTCTAGTGATCTAGGCGGAGACCCCTCCGATGATGAGCCGCCGTCGATGACTTCTGCTTCGCCCTCGGAGGACGATGACCCGGAGGACCCCGAGGACCCAAGGGGGAAGAAGAAGAAGAAGAAGAAGAAGAAGACCCGACGCCCTGAGGGACGCAGGTCTCAGGAGGCGAAGGCTATTGCCACCTCCAAGATCGTGGTGAACCTGCCTGAGTTCACAGGCAAGGACCTCAGCGAGTTCACTGAGAATTTTGGCCGGTTTCCCCGATTGACCGGCCAGACCCACGCTAGTGGGCGAGTCAAGTGCGATCTGCTCCTGCAGTGCTGCAAGACCAAGTACCTGGAGAAGCAGGTCAGGCAGATCGTGACTAACTCCGCCACCTTTGCCGATGTGTTGGTAGCCCTGGAGAGGCAGTACCCGACCTACGAAACCAACCTCTCCATCAGGGCCGAGATCCAGAACCTGCCCGTGCTGCCCAACGACCCCAAACCTGGCAGGGTCTCTGAGCTGTTGGCTGACCTGGATCACTGGGCTGGACGACTGACGCCCGGTTCCTACAGCAGCGACGACCTGCTGTTCTGGTTGGTGGCCAAGCTCCCTCGAGAGCTATGGGACGAGTGCCGTTCGACGGCGGAGCGCAAGGCTAGATCCCTCCGCTACGAGGATCTATGCGTGCTACTCCTGGAGCTGGCGCTGGAGAAGGAGAGCGACCAGCACTTGAACAATTACCGTCCTGGAGGAGGAGGTTCTGGAGGTCATGGCGAAGGGTACCAAGGGTCCCGACCTGGGCAGGGGACTACCCCCAAACACGCCCACGCCCGTATCATGGAGAACGTGAAGGAGCTAGTCTGGTGTGATACCAGAGACGAGCAGGGCCACCTGCAGCACGCCCCTGACTGCGAGCAGCGAGACTGCTTCGTAGTCCAGGGGAAGCAGCAGGAGAAGAACACCGGCGCCAAAGCGAAGCTGCCGGATCATTACAGGTGCACCATCACGTGTGCATTCTGCGGGAAGCGGAAGCACTACGAGGCTGAGTGCTACCATAAGCAACGCCTATCGGCGAAGCTTAAGGGTGAAGATCCTGGCAAAGGCCCAGGCAAAGGTGGAGGCAAAGACAAAGGCAACGACTCCGGCAAGGGCAAATCGAAAGGACGTGGTCAAGGGCAAGACAAGGGTCAAGGTGGACGAGGAGGAGGCGCTAACCGCCAGCCCGACAACAAGAACAAGGACAAGAACGGAGGCAACCCCAACCCTAATCCAGGGGGGAACTCCGAGCCCTCTGGAGGGCAGTCTGGTCCTAGCACACGCTCACAAACGCAGGCCGAGCAAGAACAAGGAGCCAAGCGTGAGCATGAAGGTGGTGATGACGGCAACGCTAATAAGAGGAGCCGTTTCATGAGGATGGCCCGCAAATTGCGGAACAAGGGGTTCGAGGTGACCTGTCCCGCGGAGTTCTGACGGGGACGCTCCGGTGGCACCCAAGACCTGGTGTTTTGGGTACGTATCCGACTAGGGGGACGCGAATACCTGGGTGTATTGGATACTGGCGCCACCATATCTATAGTGGCCAAGAAAATTTTACCTTGTGGGAGCCTGAAGAACACCATGACCACCGCTGCTATACGCATTGGGGATGGACATGTGGTGCACAGCTGCGGGGACTGTGGAGTGGAGGTACCTATGGGCTCTCGGACTATCGCCCATCGGGTCTATGTGATGGACACTGAGGCCTTCGACTTTGTACTGGGGACTGACTTCTTCGTACAGCACTCCCAGATACAATCCCTGACGCTGCAAGCGCCCTACCTCCTCTACGTGGACCACGGCAGTGGCAGAGAGTCTGTGCCACTGGAGCAGCCGGAACATACCTCGAGTTACCTGAGGCTATCGGAGGAGGAGCCCTCGAACATGATGGCGGCCTCCAAAACTGAGGACTATCAACTATTGGGGGAAGTCCTAGACCAAGGTCTGAAGGAGTTGGGTTACTCTCGAGAAGACCTGAGTGTGGAGTTGTTCGCCAGCGACAAGCAGCATGTACTGGACCTTTACTGCAGCAAGGGGAAGAACTGCAGCTACAAATTTTACTGGCCCTCTTTCGGGATGGCCTACGGGAACCCCAGGTTCAGTGAACTGGGGAAAGTGCTGACCAAGGTGGCCTTGGAACGTTCCCGTATGGTCCTGTGTTCCCCCGATTGGGGAGCCCATGGGGGCAACGAATACTGGCGAAACCTCCTGCACAGGCTGACTATCAGCTCTGTTCGATTACCTGATGAGGCCATCTACGTACCTCTGGGGCGTAAGACGCCTATTGGGAAACCCGGATGGGGGAGTATGCTGAGCATGGTGGACGGAGGTCTTACCTCCATTCCCTGGGAGGATCTGGACCCGACTCTGGTCCAGGCTATACAACGAGAAAGCGACGGACTCGCCTTGGGTGACGTGAAAGATTGCCTACAACCTCAAGATGCTGTTGAGACTACACCCGGAGGAGATGAGTACGTCGTGACTGACACCAACGCCTCCAACTCTCCCTGTCATGTACCTGTTCCCGATGGAGTCTCTGAGTGTGGACTATCTGAGCTACCTAGCTCTATCCACTCAGATGACGAAACTGAGCACGACGCCTTCTTCGTGCAGACCTGTGTGAAGGAATTGGAGAACGCCGAGTAGAGTACGTCGCCCCACTGAAACCCCTACTCTCCATGAGGGTGGAAGACCCCGTGGACGAGGAGCTGGACCCTCGATCCAGGCTCAGGGAGTATGTGGATTCCAAGACGACATTGGTGGCGAAAAAGCTATGCTACGCGAAGCCTACCCGCAGCTCATGGCCACTGAAGCAAGGACGTATGGGAGACCTATCCCAATTGAAGCAGGACCTCGAACAGAAGATCACCACCTGGCAAAGGGAGGTAGATCTTAAGCTCATGAAGAGCGTGTGGGGCGCCCATGTGAGGACCCCAGAGGAGGACGACCTCTCGGAGGAATGTGTATGTGAACCCCCTCGAGCGTGCCTATGTTGCCATCGTCCACCGGAGATGGTTGAACAAGACCTTCTATATGCCTACCAAGGGCTGAAGGACACTACCACAGGCGAAGAGTCGGTGGAGGACCACCTCCCGACGTCTATTACTCAGGGGGCAAGCAACTTACACTCTGACGAGGACATGGAGGACAAGATCAAGGTATTGGACCCGCGGGTACAGAAGCTTATAAGGACCTATCTGGAGGTGTTCTGAGAACTACCCCCTCCAGCCTCATGTGACAAGCTGGTACAGATGGACCTCAAGCTGAAACCCGAGTTCGTGGGTCACAAGATCCGGAGGAGACCCTATCCAGCTCCTAAAGAGCAGGCCGACGAGATCGAGCGACAGATACAAGAATGTATCGACGCTGGCCTAGTCCTGGAGTACAAGGACGGGGACTACCCCCTACACTGCAGCCCCTGTTTCCTGGTGGCTAAACCTGGGTCTACAGCCAAACGGCTGGTAGTGGAGTACGGAGAGCTGAACAAGAAAACGCTGAACCACTCAGGGTCCATTCCCAATATGGAGTCTACCCTGGAGAAGATAGCCTCCTGTCGCTACAAGACCACAATGAACAAGAGGAGCGGATTCTGGCAAGTGGACCTGACGCCCAACGCACAGGAACTACTGGCCTTCATCACCCCTCAGGGGAGGGTGTTCAAGTGGAAGGTCATGCCGTTTGGCGTGGCTAACGCACCCGCTCTATTCCAAGAGCTGATGAACAAGATCTTGTCCATCCTACGAAGGAGACCTAAGGTGCAGGAGCTCATATCCCGTGGTGCTCAGATGGAGGCTCACATCGACGATGTATGCCTCGGGACCAATACCCAGGAGGATCACCTAATCCTTTTGGGTGAGTTCTTTGCGGTCTGCCAGGAGAACCATACACGACTCAAGCTGGAGAAGTGTGAGTTCATGCAGGAGACCATGCAGTACCTGGGGTTTGACGTTGGCTATGGGTGGTGGACCCCAGCGGCCTCTAAGGCCAAACCCCTGATGGATGCCAAGGTACGACACGAAGACCCCAAGAAAGGACTTCATGATGTACGCAGTTTCATTGGGGCGTGCAACTTCTATCGCCGCCACATCAAAAACTTCACCTACACCAGCGCCGTTCTGACGGACTTGATCAAGAAGAGTACTACTTGGCTAGGGGCCCACAAGAGCAACAAGGGTTTGACGAGCTCAAAGACAAGGTAGCCAACGCTAAGTGCTTGGGCGTGCCTAGGACACAAGGGGAGATTATCCTGGTGACCGACGCCAGCAATGTGGGCGGTGGTGGAACGTTGTTCCGATGGCAAGCACTACAGAAGGAGGAGTTCGACTTGGCCATTTCCCAATGGGGGACGGAAGGTCTCAACCAAATGGAACCCTCAAGCACAGCTACCCTGACGACAAGTGGGTCCTAGTACCTCTGGGCCACTGGAACTGGAAGTGGAACCAGGCCAGGGGGAACTACTCCACCTATGAGCAGGAATTGCTCGGGGGTATGCTGGTGCTATCCTCACAAGCACGACTGTTGGGAAGTAACCCTGTGGTCTGGCTGTGCGACCAAGAACCGGTCCGCAGTTTCCAGAAGGGTCCCCCACCTGAGAAGGCCAAGCTACGGCGCTGGTGGACCTACCTCAGTCAACTACGGCTGACGGTACACCATATCCAGGGAGTGAAGAACGAGTGTGCCGACTACATCAGCCGCAACAACTTCGACGCCCTGATTGGTGCCCGGTCTGAGGCGCTGGCTAAGGAGGCGTTCAGCCGTATGGACGTCCACTTGGTCCTCAACATGACGATGATACGCCCCCTGGATGGACTCCAACAATCGGAGTACCTGAAGGACTTTGGGGATATCTACAAGCGCCTGGAGAAACGCCTTGAACCCCTCCTGGTCAACCAAGACCAGTGGAAGAGGGACAAGAGCTACCTCTGGCACGAGGACCGCATTGTGGTGCCTAGTGACAGAGTCCCAGCGCTGCTGAAGTGGACCCATGAGTCCAGCGGTCATGTGGGTGCTGACCGTACCCTGAGGCTGTTCAAGCAGTGGTTCCACACTACGTGGACTGACGACCAACTGCGGAAGACCCTCCAGCCTATCGTGGACAAGTGCCCGTGCAGGTCCTGTAAACCAGGGGATATCAGGGACAGAGGTCTCTACTCGACCCTGCCCATCCCACACTGTGCTAACAGTGTCCTATACGTGGACTACACAGAGATGCCGAAGTTCGGGGGCTATGACTTCGCCCTCGTGGTAACCTGTGGGTTGACCAGGTTTACCAGGGTGTACCCATGTACCAAGCACATTACCGGGGAGGAGACTATCAAGATACTCCTGGAGGAGTGGTTTTGTGTCTATGGGGCTCCCAAGGAGATCAACTCCGATGAGGACGTACGAGTACGCTCAGATACTGGCTGGTACAAGAGGGTCCTGAGATCCCTCAATGTCCAGGTGTCTACGGGGATTCCCTACTCTCACACGAGCAACCGCCTATGTGAGCGACAGATCGGTGTCCTCAAGGAGAATGTAAGGATATGGTGCAAAACTGAACGCACCAGAGACTGGGTGAGACTACTCCCCATCATATCCTTGATGATGAACTCCCAAGAGAGTTCAGCTACTGGCTACTCGCCCCATGAGCTATTCCTAGGGAGCCCGGCATGGTTCCTTCATGTGTTAACCACTCAACTGAATTGCTCCACGAGCAACTCAGTTGCGTGGTTACCACACACCCCCAGATGGTCGGCTCGGACCACCTCCCGGTCCGCCTGGCCCTGCCGGGCCTCCTCAGCGCAGCGGGGCGCGCGGCGATGCCCACCCCCTACAGCCACACGGAGGGCCGCCTCCTCCCGTACGACGCCGAGGCCGCGCCCGTCCAACACTGCCTGTGGGCGGCGGTCACCGCCGCGCAGGATGAACCCTCCCTGGCGCCCTGGCTGGGTCCCGCAGAGCAGCACGACTACGGGTCCATGCCCGCGGCCGCGGTGGACAAGGTGTTCGAACACCTCCACGCGACGCATGACGCCCTGGCGCGTGTGGTGGGACGCCGGCAGCCGTCCCCGGCGGGGACGGACCCGGCGGACGGGAACCTCCCGGAGAGCGGAAAGCGGCTCCAGGCGGCGGTCCTCCGCTATGACACCCTGGCAGCACGCGCGCCGGCAGCGTACCAGGCGGACGCGGCACGGCATGGCATCCGGTCCGAGGCGGCGCTCCGGCTCACGGAGGAGCTGCAGGGTGTGTCGCCCGGGTTCTGCCCGACCACACAGGGCCAGCTACAGGAGGAGCTGGAGAGGCAAGCAGCCGCCCTCGAGGAGGACATTCGCCAGCTCCGCGCACTCCTGGCGGCAGACCGCAAGCGCGCCATCAAGGACTTCTGGCGCCGCCACGCCCCCGACATCGCCCAGCGATGGAAAGCCGTGCGGGGAGCCATAGAGGTAGAGGCCCCGGGCCCGTCAGGCCTCTGGAACTTGCGGGTCCCCAACACCCAAACGCTCCTCACGGAGGCCCACGACGTGATGTTCGCAGTTCGCGCCTTCTGGCGAGAACTGTATGACAAACGCCCGGTGGACCTCCCAGGCTTCCAGGCAGTCCTCGGCCGCCATGTCCCCCGGGTCCCTGAAGGGGCCTGGACACAGGTCCAGCAGTACTCCATGCAGGACCTGAAGTCCGCCCTGGACAAGGCCGATGGCAAGGCCCCAGGTCCCAACCACGTGGAGTCCCGTTTCATCAAGGCCCTCCCAGCACCCGTCCAGTGGCTCCTGGTCCACTCCTACCGGTCCATCCTCCGCGGCGCCCCGCTGCCGATGCACTGGAGGGACGCGCACATCTGGCTCAGCCCCAAGGTACCGGGCTCTGCCAGACTGGACGACTACAGGCCCATGGCCCTGGGCCAGCTGGACATGAAGCTGCTTACGGGCCCCATCACCCAGCTCATCACGGAAGTGCTCACACAGCACGGAGTGGTCAGCGACTGGCAGCAAGGGGCCCTCCCTGGCTCCAACACGGGCCCCCCACTGTTCATGGCGCAGCGGCAGCTCCAGCGGGGAAGGCCCAACTACGTCTTCTCCTTCGACGCCCGCAAGGCCTTCGACACCGCCCCGCACGGCGCCCTCCACCTCATCCTGCCCCACCTCTCCGTGCCGCCGGACGTCATCGACCTCCTGCTCTTCCCCCACACGTGCGCCAGGCTGCGCATCGTCACCGCACACGGGCTAACGCAGCCCGTCTACATGCTGCGCGGCGTCCGGCAGGGCAACCCCGAGAGCCCCCTGCTGTACGCGCTCCTCCTGGAGCCCCTGCTCAGGGCGCAGGGGCACCGCCTGCGCCCGCCGGGAGGGGCCGAGCACGGCCTCATCCAGGCCTACATCGACGACCTGCTGGTGGTGGCCCACACGCTGCAGCCCCGTCGAGGGCGTGGAGGCGGTGGCCGCGTACCTGGGGATGATAAGCATGGAGCTCAACCCCCGCAAGTGCGCCATGGCCACCACGGAGGGGGTCCCGGGCCTGCAGCTGCGCCTCTGTCCCCACCTGGAAAAGCCGTGGCACTGGGTACCAGCGGCGGACTCCGTCCCCTACCTGGGATTCCAGCTGCAGCCGGACGGGGAGTTCTCCCTGCAGCGCAAGCACCGGCTACGCCTGGCGGCGGTGCACCACTGATGCCTTAACACCCTCGCGCCACCGAAAGGGGTGCAGGATGTCATCCTGGCGATCCTCGGGGGGGTGACGCAGTACGTCGCCCCTTTCATCGCCGACGACTCCGACACTGCACGCCACCTGGACCACATCAGGGTCCAGGTCGGGAAGGACAGGGCGCGGTACGCCTTCGACGCCTCGCGGGACAGCCTGCTGGATGACCGGACCCTGGGGCTCACACGGGTGCCAACGCGGTGCCAGCAGACAGCGGTGGCCCTCGTGGGTACACTCGTCCACCACTGCTCAACCTCCGTGCGCGCCGAGGTCATCAAGATGTTCTGGGAAATAGCTGGCGTGCACGGAATATGTCCGGAGGTGCACTACCCCGTCCCGCAGTTCGCAACTCTAGCGGGGGGCGACTGGGTCCACCGCATACCCCGGGCCCTGGCCGCCCTGGGAGTGGGGCTGTACAACCCCATCGCGTGCCCCAGGGCTGCCCATGTTGAACTACAGTCCCCGCTCGGCAATATCGTCACGCTGCGCTCCGCCAAGCTGCGGCACCGCGACACGTGCCGCCTGACGGTGCCGCACACAACGCCGTGGCATGGGCACCACGGGCCACACCACCCCTTCCCCGACAACGACGACCCGTGGCCGACGGCGGTGCGGGAATGCCTCGACCAATGCGCCGATGAACACCTCCACTATTGCCGCCGTGAGCAGGAGCCCTCCAACCACCCCGGGTGGCGCAACGCCTTGGTCCACCTCTTCCACACCACCGGCACGCGGGACCCCCGCCTGAGACTCGTCCACCCCACGAGGGCTAAGCAGGACGCCCACCCCGGCCCACGGGTGACCCCGGACGGCCTGCATTTCCACGTCGGGGGCTACCGCCGCCGGGGCGGCCTATCCCCCCCGACGCGGGGGGCGGCGTACCACCCGCCGGCAGCCCTCATGTACATCCTCCGCGACGTACTCGCGGAAAGCGAGCACCAAGAGCCTAACGCGGACGTGGCATGGCCCGAGCCCCTGCGCCCCCGGCCCCACGCGCCGACGCCGTTGTGGTTGGTGACCACGGACGACCAATGCACCCAAGCGACGGGGCAAGCGCAGCTCCGGGCCGAGTGGGTAAAAGTGCAGGTGGGGGCGGGCAAGCCCGAACCCCGTGGGCTCCCCCGTGGCACCGCCCTGCTGGTAGCTACGGGGGTGCCGCAGGACCCGAACATGGCAGTGCACGCGTTGGAGGACCAGCCGGAGGACACGGGGCACCTGGTGGTGCACCAGCGCGGAGGCCAGGGGTGGCTCAAGGAACATGTGACGGCACTTCGGTCCTGGGCAAGCACGATCACCGGAGCGGAGATCCGGCTGCACGACCACCCGGCGATCAGCCCCGGCGACACCCGGGCGCTGAGCGTGGACCAACTGACCCCCAGCCACCCCGACGTCCGGTGGCACTCCGCCGACCTCAACGCGGGGTGGCTCAGCCCCAGCGGGTACTACTGGATCCCTGAGGCCTGGGGCCACACCTCTTCCGACGCGTCCGGGGGCGGACCCTGCAAACACGCCACCAGTGTCGCTCTCGCCGCCGACCTCACCCGCACGTGGGCGGTGGCCATCTCGGGCACGGTGCCCGACGGGGAGGGGGTGGCCACCTCCCTCCCCCTACAATACGGTGCCCACCGACCATGGGTCCACACGGTGGACGCCGAAGTCATCCTCCACCTTCTGCGGCACGCAGATCGCGAGCGGACCACGGGGGTCCCCGCGGGCGCAGCGAAGCTGGTCAACCAGATGCCCCTGCGGTGGCTCCGGCACAGCCTGTGCGCGCGAGGGCAACACGCCGGGCACCCGTTCTGGTACGTCCGAAGCACCTCGCACCACAGTGACGCCCTACTGCACAAGGCGGACTGGGCGGCGTCCCAGGACACCGTCCTGCAGAACACTCCCCCGGACCCTGGCCACGCCCAACTCATTGTCGCCGGCCGTGACCGCCATCTCAATCTACGGCCCCCCACGATGCGGGTGCTCCGCGAGGTCGCGCAGCGGCCGCAGACGGACCATGCGCTGACGCACTGGGGACACACACCTTTGGGCGCGGCCCACGCCACAGCCTATGTCCACGCCCGGGACCTCACCGCGACGGCCACCAACCGCGGGGCGCTGCACACACAGGTCGCGCGCTCTATCACAATGGTCACAACAATTTACGACACTTCGCAACAATTACAAGATGAGCGAATGTAAGCATTTCTCTAATCATTTCAATGGGTACATTAATTTCCGAGGCAACTGCCCCAGAAATCGCGACCATTTCTGCAGCCCTTAATCTCGTCCCACAGGAATGCAGAATTGACGTTCTTTTATTTATCAACAAGCTCATAGCGAAACACACCGCACATACAAGACTCTGTCCTTACCAGAACAACTGCCGCTTTCAAAAACACTGCTGGTACAAACACCAAGCACCAAACACTCACAACCCATATGCGCCGTCACCTCGTTTTTCTCTAAGGAACAATGTTCAGCGCAACGGCGAATTCACGCTTCAAGGCAACAGCGACACCAAAACCACAGCGCACGATTTATCCCAGACAGGTACTCTCTTCCCTTCAGCGAGCACAGCACCTGGACCAAGTATATATCGTTCCCACTATTCAACACCACCACCCTCCGCAGCGCCCCAAGTCAAGAAAACAAGCCGCGCAAGCTCGCCAGAGAACAGCTCAAGATCACAATCCAATCTGATCACTGAAGCAAATGACGATGACCAGGTCATCTGCACTTCACCTACTCAAAAACCGGCTTCCGGAATATTCGCTTCGCAAGAAAACAGCACGTCAAGTGAAACAAGCTGTTCGTCTGGCAAATCTGGAAGCTGGACTTCAGTTGACAATCAACGCCATCGCCTTTCGCTTCGAGCCCGCCGTCCTAGCGTCCAAGAAGAACCGAACTCTACTTGCAAAGACTGCTGCAAGAGTTTTGCACTGACAGAGGCAACAAAGAACTGGTATCTTACCCGTGACCTTCACGTACCACTTCGCTGCGAGGACTGCAGACTCAAACGCAAACAGGCAGCCGCTCAAAAGGAAAAAAAATCACCACCGGCAAAAATCATTCTCTATCAGTCCATCCCGCCAACAGGGAAAAAATGGGCCACAGGCTCTTCTGCCCTCGCCCACCACGCAATCTCAAACATCACCAAGTCGGCCGATGATCCTCACAACCGTGACCAAGAGACATCTACCTCGCACCGCACAGAAACAAGCACCACGGATGCGCCAGATATGGAAGACGACCTCCAATCACAACGCTCAGGCTCTATTGGCAGCAATACACCTAAAACCGAAGCTGATGACCTAGAAGAAGGGGAAACCTCCTCATCCAGGTCCACCGCCAAAACCTCAAGGTCGGCTTCATTTGATGAGCACGAGTCACAGGTCCAAGATGAAACAACGAGCAATTCTTCCGCCCCTCCTTCATTGCAAGAGGACTCCAGCGACACCACCGAGTGCGACACGCCTTCAATTCACGATTGGCACTTCAAAGACCCTCGCCTCCGTCAAAAACTTCAAACTACATTCAGCAGCCCTCATAAAGCTACTCTCTTAGGTGCTTTCGAATATACCAATGATCAGATGAAAGAAACCATCCCGTATTCAGCCAGACATGCAGACCTACTACTTCGAAGATTCAAGTTCACTTTGCCAAAGTAAGGAACCACCAACTTCACTATTTTTGCTCCAGTGCTTCGCTTGCTGCAGGGTTTAGAGGTCAGAATTTTTGTACGCCATTTTTCCTTTTATTTTTTTTTTTTCGACAGCCATGAGCATCCAATCCCAATCAAGCAATCTGCATCACTCGAACACACAGCAACCACCTCAATAAGCACTGAAACAACTTCAATGACCATAAACCCACATTCTTTACACAACTTACATGGACAATCATTTTCACTCCTGAGCAGCAGGTTTGTTTCTGACTGAGATTTCAGGTCCCTGCAGCCAGCCACCATGTGGCCTCCTAGAATTTTTGCAAGCCTCTGGTGCCATTAGGGCAGTGCATTGCACCTTCCACTTTTCAGGGCAGGATTTCAGATACTCAGTCTCCTCATCCTGCACTTCAGTGTTCATTTACTCTGTAAATTAGGGAAATGGCGGATTTGCATGGGAGACCCCTATGTCACTGCCACCCACCCAGCACTGAACTCAGTTTGTTGCTACACTTTGGGCGGGAAACCGCCTTGCCCAAAAAAACCGCGGGGCGCTGCGGGCCCGAGACGGCCACATGCCGGTGCAGCGCAGGCTCCGCGTCCGTATGGAGCGGCTCTCCGGCGTCGCCATCGTCCCACAACCGTGCCTCCTATGCGGCGGCCCGGAGGAGACCCCGGTGCACACGCACGTGGGGTGCGCCCACTCACAGCTCCTCTGGTCCCACTACCGCCAGGCGATACACGAGGCGGCCCGCCACCTCCCACCCGGGGACAAAGCCCTGTGGGTGGCCTCGTGGCGCTCCGCAGGCGCCACATGGACGGAAGTCTTCTGCTCCGGACTGGTGCCCGAGGACGCGGAGGCGCAGCTCCGCGCCATAGCCCGCTATGACCTGCCGGAAGGAAATCTGTGGACGATTTCCTCCAGCCCATGCTCCGGCTGGGGGACTTCGCATGGGAGCTTCGCGACCACCGGCTGGAGCAACTCCTCCGCGAGCCCCAAAGCGCGGCGGCCCGGGCACACCGGTGGCTCACTGCGGCGGAGGGCGACCACCCTCCCCCTCCCCCGCGCCCTGACAAGGACTTCGTAGCCTCCCTCCGTGTCGTGAATGGCACTCTGGAGTGCCCGCCCCAAGAGGGCCCCCACCCGTACCAGGACCTGCCGGGGGGGTTCTCGAAGCACCTACGAGACACCCTCTTCCCACCGTGGATCATCGGGCGCGGCTCCATGACCGCGTCGGAGGCGCGCATCGTGGGTGAGGAGTGGGCGCGCGAGTGGGGCCGGTGGTGCGCCGCCACGCTCGCCCCGGAGACCCCTGCGCAACGAAACGCCGCCATCCCGCTCAAGGGATGGGGGCCGGACACCCGGCCGAGACCCACCCGTGGGACGCGGCGACGGGGGAATGGCTGCAGGCGGCCCCGGGGCCGCAAACGGGATGGACTGGGAACGTGTCCTCACTCGTCAGGACACCCGTCCCGCCCCGCATCGTCCTTCACGCCGCCAACGTACTCCAGGCTACGGAGATACGCACATGGGGACACGCCGCGGCCACCGTCCGGTGGCACCCCCCAGAGGGCGGGGCCGCCCAGCTCGCCGTGGCGCACTTCAAAGCTGGGGGGCCGGTATACTACGACGCCCTGTCCCGGCTGGGCGACACCCAGGGGCCCTTGCTCCTCATGCTCCCCACCGACATTGCAGCCGCGCTGTGCCAGGAGCTGGACGGCTGCGATGGGCTGCGAGTGGGATGGGAGGCAGTTGCGGACGGCACCCTGCTGGCCCTCCTCCACCGAGACACCCCGAGCGGGTGCCGATGGGATGCGCTGACGCCCCACCTCACCGGGCGCCACGTGTACATGGCAACCCCCCCCGGGGGGCACCCCCGCCCGGCGTGGGACGACCTCATCGCCGCCTTCCACGACCACGGGATCCTCCCTGACGACACGTGGCGGGAGGTCCAGCGGAAGACGCTTGGCAGGGACTACCGGCGCCGCGTCCGCGCCCGCCTGCTGGAGATCCGGGACCCCCTCCGACAGAGGTGGGACGACCTCTGGCTCCGCCATCTCGACCCTTGGTCGCCGCCCTCCCACCTCCGACACACACCTGCCGGCTCAGCGGGGAATGTGACACGTTGTCCTCCGCAGCGTCGACAGGCGCCAACAGGTGCGCGCGGTGCGCCCAGGTGGCCGCGTGCCCCTGGCGCGAACCTCCCGCAGTCTCGCGCAGGCGCACAGAGGAGGAGGCCCTGCACCGGCGCATCCAGGGGGCACACACCCCCTCACACGAGCGCGCGGGCCCCGCGGGCGCTGCCCTTCTGTGGATCCACGTGGACCTGCGGGACCCCACATCCGTTGCGCACCTGTCGCACGTGTTCGCGCCCTGACCCCCCCCCGCCGCCGCCCTTTGCAGAGCCCGCAGTACCATGCCATGCCGACGGGGGGATGGGCCGGGACACACCAGGGCCCGCCACAAAGCGCAGGAGGCGGCCGTCCGGGGCCTGGTGACGGACGCGGTGGCGGAGGCGCACGAGGCGCACGCTGCCGCACGGTGTGACCTGACGGGCAGTGCGAGGGCTTTCCTCAACGAGACCGCCCTCCCGGCCGTCTGCGCCCTGAACGGAGCGGGGGCCCCTACGCTGCTCCCGGCGATGCACCGGATCGTGAACGCTGTCCAGCCGGGGCTCATCAGCCCGGAGGCGGCCCTCTACGGGCACTGGATGGAGTGGCGCGAGTCCAACCGGTCGGGGCGGCCCCTGTCCATGGGGGACACCCTGCGGCTGACGGGTAGGGATGCAGATTCGCAGCGAATTCAATTTGAATTCGCCGAATTCGCTGCGAATTCGTTCGCAGAGCGAATTCGCTGCGAATTCGGCCTGAAGTTCTTAGTACTGCGAATTCGGGGCCAATTCGCCCTGCGAATTCGCAGGTGACGGCAAAATGATCACGCGTGCGCCGTCTTTTCTCCAGATGAAAAACTAACTTTGAACTGTGCAATGCAACAATTTTTTTGACTTGAAAAAATGAAAACTATGATGATTCCGCTTCGATTGAGCCGTTGATTTTCTTGTCCGTTGCCTGCGTACCCGTTTTCGAAAACAAAATTTACTTTTGAGTTTTGAACACACCGCTGTGTCCGCCTAGCTCCCCCAAACACGGCGGTATCCTCCATTCTCCCCAGAAGTCCACCAGTTTGGAGAGAAACCCGTCCCGAACTTTTGATTTCCGACTTTTTTTTTCTAATTTTTGACAGTCAAAACGTGTTGCCCCTTGGCAACCACGCACTGTCGGGCGTGTGTGGAAGGAGAAGCAGCCGACAGCAGCCCGACGCAGCCACAGTGAGGCCCTGGGCACCCACAACGATGTGCACGGAGCTAATGACGTGCACGGAGCTGCACCCAGCCAGCGCACCTGCTCCAACCTCCCTATAAGCTATGTACATAGCCCCTTGTAGCCCTTGCGTATCCTTGACAGCGGTACCCTCCTTACCTTTCCCGGTGCCGTGTATGCTCTCTCTTAGATTACTTCAAGTCCAACGATTCAATTCAAGAATGCAATGAATGAAGGCCCAATAAGGGCAACAAGTGGTTCACATGTGATGGTTTCTGTGTGGACTGGTGATCTTGCATGCTTCGTTGCTGCTTCTTTTCCAAAAGGAATTTGAAAGAAGCAAGGAACTTTGGAATTCTTGGTTTTGATTTGCTTTATCTTTGTCAAATCGTCAAATCGTTTCCGCATGGTAAATGCAAGCAACAACAAACAACAAAAATTGCAAGGTTACGGAAGCTTTTGGAAAGTCTTTTATGCGATATGGTACTGGGTAGTGGCATACCCATATGTAAACAGGTGAATTGCAACCTAGAAGGTAAATTGTAGGTGCCTATGGATTCAATCAAGCGAATCACGGAGGATTCGAATTTGAAGTTGCGAATTCCAGTTCGGAGTGGTCCACGAATTCGTGCGAATTCGGGGCGAATTCGAATTCGAGCGAATTCGTGCGAATTCGAACCTGCATCCCTACTGACGGGAGCAGGGTCTGCCATGTCCCTGCGCAGCAGCGCCCCAGCCCTGCTGCACGCCCTCAGGACGCGCTACCCCAGGGACGCGGCCCCGTACCTGAACCAGGCGCGGGCCACGTACCCGGGGGGAGTGTCCGAGCTGGATGCGGCGCTCCACCTTCTACACCCACCGGACGAGGACCTGGAGGTGGGCGAGATCACGGTGTTCGTGGAAGGCGCGGACGAGGCGTCCGCCCGCCCCCGGCCGACCAACCCGGTGTACGACGGCACCAGGCCTACCCCCCCGTACGCCATCGTATGCGAGGCGTTCCCCAGGGAGCCCAGTTGGTGCCCCGCCCCCCAGCCGGCGACGCACGCACCCCGCGGCTGGGCTAACCCAGACCTGTCCCCCCCCCTCTCCAGAACCAGGGGTGCCCACCACAGGGGGCAGGTCCTCTGGCAAGAGTGCCCTGGCAGCCCCCTGCTCCTCCTCGTCGTCGCGACCCGCGGGGACCCGGGGCGGGTCCTGGGGATCACCCCCACCCACCTCTATGGGGCAGCACCCGTACCCCGCCCCCCCCTCCCGGCGCCCGCGGCGCGGGACGGAGTACACACCTTCCTGCGAACACAGGAGGTCACCGCCGTTACGGGGGTCCACCTAGTGCGGCACCCCCCGACACCACCCGACGACCCCCGGGGGCCCAGGGCCCTGGGCCCCGCGCGAGACTGGGAGCTGTGGCGCGACGCGTGGGCCTCGTGGCTCACCCGCCTTCCCTCCCAATGCCGATGGATGGCCGCCAGCCCCCGGCCGTGCGGGGCTGACGCCACAGCCGGCCCCCCACCCCCTCCCCCCCTCCCCCCCGCAGAGCACCACACGGCACTGCCCACGGCACGGCACTGATGCACCAGGAGGTAGTGGGAAGCGCGCGCCTGCCACCACGCATGCCTACCAGGATAACAGTGATGGCAGACTCCGATGGCTCCCCCCAGCGGGACGACCGCCACCACCGCCGGTCCCGCTCCTGTTCCCCCGCCTCCCCGGAGTGGACGGGGAGACCCTCGCAAAGCGCGAGGAGGGGAGGCTGGCGGAGGCGGCGGTGCTGGTCGGGCCGCCGCCGCCGGCCCGGGAGCCTGAGCCAGCCGAGACGACCGCCCCCGTCGCCCAAGCAGCAAGCCCTGCCGCCCCGCCCCGGGAGGGGGCCCCAGACGCGCCGGAAGCGGAGACCGCAGCCCAAGCGAGCCACGCCGCGGCCCCGACCGCGGCCCCCGGCACGCCGCCGACACGGGGGGTAGCCCCGGCGCAGGAACCGGGCGCATCGCCGAGGGCTGCGGCAGCCGCAGAGGAGAGCGAGGAGGGCGCTCGAGGGGTTGCGACCGCGGCCCCGGCGGGCCGCGCCACCGCCTCGGCCGGCCACGCCGCGACCCCCAGCACGCCGCAAAAGCAGGGGACGGACCCCGCACGGGCCACGGGCGCCTCGCCGGCGGCCGCCACAGCAGCAGAGGAGAGCGAGGAGGGCGCGCGAGGGGTTGCGACCGCGCCACCGCCTCGGCCGGCCACGCCGCGACCCCCAGCATGCCGCGAAAGCGGGGGACAGACCCCGCACAGGCCACGGGCGCCTCGCCGGCGGCCGCCGCAGCAGCAGCAGTGGGCAGGGAGAGCGCGAAGTACCGCGCCCACGCCAACCCCACCCACACCCACACCAGCCCCCCCAAGCAGTTCCCCCCCAAGCCCTTCCCCCCGGGGCGGGCGCGGCACGTCCGCCCCCCGGCGCCCGAGCGCTCGACGCCGGGCGTCACGCTGCCGCAGCTGCAAAGACAGCGGGACGCCCGGCGCGTGATCCAGGAAGGAGGGGAGGGCGCGCAGGCAGAGCTGCGTGCCAGCCACGGGAGCGCGGAGCGGGGGGCAGAAGGCGACAGGGGAAGTGCCCAGGAGCGCGCGGAAGGAGCAGGCCAGGGCACACGCGGCAGGGGGCAAGGGCGCAGCAGCGGGGGGGAGCAGAGCGCAGGCAGCGGACGGCGTGACTCAGGGCAGGGGGCCGGGAAGGGACCAGGGCACGGGAAGGGCGCGCAGGGGCGCGGGCAGGGAGCCCAGGTGCAGGGGGCGGGGCGGGGGGCGGTGGGGGAGCGGCCGGGCCAGGGCGTGGGGGACGGGGGGCGGGACCCGCGGCACGGGCAGAGGGCTGGAAAGGGGCCCAAGGGCAAGGGCAAGGGCGCCGCGGGCCCCAAGGGACAGGCGGGACGGGGCATGGGAGCCCCAGGGGGAGGGCGGGCTGAAGGGAGGGGGGCGGGGAGCGGGGCGCCCCCGCAGCCGGACGTGCAGCCGGTGAGGTGCATCCCCCCCGGCATCCAAAGGATGCCGGCGCACCACACCCACCACCACCAACACCACCACCACCACGAACTCTACAACATCGACCCTGACGCCGGCAAGCTCGTCCCCCCCCAACCCCCACGACCCCAGCACCAGCCAGCCCCCCCCGCGCCGAGAGCGGAGCCGGCGCGGATGGCCTCGGCCGAGGGGGGGCGGGGCGCGGCATCGGCGCCGCAGGCACAGGGGCAGTGAGGGGAGCCGGCGCGAGGGGCAGAGGGGGCCCGGCCGTCGGACCGGGACTGGGGCACGGTCCCGGACCCTCTGGAGGAGGAGGCCCTCCCCCTGGTGGGGGAGGTGTACGGGTGGTTGTGCTGGGCCAACCAGGGGACCACCAGGGGGTTGAGGAACCGGCCCTTCGATGCCGTGCTCCTCAGGAGAGACGGAGGAAACCGAGAGGTACCCCCGGGGGGGTGGGCAGCCCCAGAGGACCATGAGAGGTCCCTCAAGTCAGTGATCCGGGCGGTGTGGCCCGACAGGGAGCCGACGTGGCCGGCCTTTCTGGAAGGGGGACAGTGCTCCGCATCACGGATGCGGACGCCAACAACTGGCTCCCCCGGGCCTTGCGCAGCGCCCTCGCCCACTGGCGCCACCGCCGGCGCAACCCGCCGCCGCCACAGCCCCAGCCCCCACACAAGCGGCGGCGCAGGTGACGGCCCAGACAGCGGACGCGAGAAAGTGGGGGGGGGAGCTGGGCCCCCCGACCCACGCCCCCCCCACGGTACGGCATGACGCAGGAGAGCGCGCCACCGCTCGCGGGAGGGAGGGCGGAGACAACGAGCGTGGGGGGGAACCTGCTGCCCTGCAGCCCGCTAACCGCTGACCGCTAACCCTCACGGCCGCCCCCGGCCGGCCAGCGCCGCGCGACGACGGCCGGGGGGATGAGGGGCCCCAGCGAGGGCCTGCACGAGGGTCCGGCTCTAGGTAGAGGGGGGCGGGGGAAGGGTGCGACCCCCCAGCCGATGGCTGGCCCCCGGGGCCGGGACCGCCATGCCGCCCCCCCCCCGGCCGTCAGGAGGCGACGCCAGGGGACCAGAGGGCCCCCCCCACTCCCCCCCCCCCCCTCCCACTCAGGTTCAAGAGCGGACGGAGGCAGACCGAAGAAACGGCGGCCCCACACCCCCCCCCGAAGAGGCCGCTGCACCCGGGGTAGGGGGGCACCACGGCCGAGGCAGGCGCCCACACGCCCTGCGTGCTGCCGGCCAACAGCGGACCGGCGACGCCCAGGACGGCGCAAAAGGAGCGTCCTTATCAGAGGCCGGAACGGGGAAGACGGGGGCGCGAACCAGGGCGGGGGGGTTCCCCCCCCTCCCCCCCCCCCCCCCCCGCCGCACTGACCCGTCGGCAGCCGACCGGACCGCGCCCGACGCCCGCGCCCCGGCAACCCCCACGGCACGAGTATACCCCGGGGGGGCACGCCAGGGGCAACAGAAGGCAGGCCGACGCCCGACGGGGCGGCGGGGCGCGGGGGCGGCCCCCCCACCCCCCCGCACCCCCCCCAGCTAGGGAGCCACAGGAGCGGCCCTCCGCCCCCCCGAAGCCGAGGGGACGCCCCCCCCCCAGAAGGGACCGCGACGCGGGGGGGGGGGGGATGCGGCTGGATCTGCTCCCGCGGCGGTCGCGGCCGCGGAGCGAGCCCACACCAGCGTGCCGGAGCAACGCACGCAACGGAACAGTATGAGGGCCGCGCCCCACATGACCCTCCCGTGACCACAGCCCACTCAGGGAGGGCAGAGGGGGGGTTCAGGTCTGCAGGGGCGCCCGGGGGAGCGCTCCACGGGGGGCCCCTCACCCCCCCCCGACCCGGGGCGGCACTGCGACCCCGACCGCACGCGCACGCCGGAAGAGAGTGCGCCGGCGACACGAGGGGGGCCAGGATTGAGTACCGCAGGCCGCCACCCAGAAGGGGAGCAGGGAGGCCGCGGCTCGACCCCCCCCCCCAGCCCCCCACCGGCCCGCAAGCCGCGAGGGCCCCGTGAAAGTGCTGCCCTGGGTCGTTGATGGTGCCGGAGGGCTCGGGGCCGGCAAGACCAGTGGGGCAGGCACGCGAGGAGTCAACCTGAACGTTGCTATTGGGGGTAGAACCGGAGACTCGAACACCAACGGAGGCGAGAGCAGCAACAACAGAAGCAAGATCCATGTTGAGTGTTATCCGGCAGAAAATCCCAGTCTATGAAGAAAATTGATGCGGATTATTCTAAATACATCTGAGTGTCCAAAACTGTCTGAAAAGATTTATATAAATCCAATTATGAAAAATGTTTGGCCGATCTGGCCCGCGAGCGCGCGTCAGCGGCAAATGGCGATTCCAGCTAAATGATCGGAACGCGGCGGATTTACGGAGAATGAACCGCGGAATCAAATCCGGCATATCAGAAATATATAGGAAATATCCTGAGACTGAGCTGCGAGGCGGCGATTCCGCCGAAGCAAAGAAAATGACCAAAATGTAGCCAATCTGGACAGAATGTCTGAAAATCTGAGCAGATGGGGCTAGCCGCACTTACACTCCCCCTCCAGAAACACACTGGGGTGTGTCGCTACGTCAACGAAGAACGTAGTGCGGATAAGTCCCAGAAAAAAATAGAAATGTAGCCTCGATGGGGCGAAATCTGCTTGATCTGACCTGATTTGGGCTGAATTGGCACTGAATCAAGAAGGATGAACCTGAAATGAGACAGAATGAGGAGTGACGAACAGTCCCTCGTGCAGTAAAACATTAGGTTAAGGGCTAAAAAGCATGTAAACGTATCGAGAATCGACACCAAACCATGCATTGGTTGAGAATGAGGTAGATTATTGGTGGATTGAGTGGGGGGATCAAGAATTGGAGTGACATCTCAGCGCTCTGGCACAGTTTCGCTGTCGCGGGCACGCTACGGTGTCCTCGCCGAACTCTACATCGTGTTACTCCCGCTTTTCTCGTTCTGAAAAGTGCAGCATGTGCTTCAGATTTGGCGCATCTGGTGGATGATCACAAGATTCAGCAAATTTGAGAGTTAATTTGGGCAGAGATGTAGGAGATGAAGCAATCACAGAGAGGGAAAACAAATACAATTGTAGTCTACAGACCCTAAGTGCACAGAAAATCATAAGCGTCAACGAGATTAGGCAAAGCCGTCGACAGATCTTCGAGGCATGAGACGAGATGACAAGGAAATCAATCTGAATTGTCTTAAAATCAGCAAATTCCCTAAGATGAAGGTGAAATGAAGCGGAATGTCTAAAACTGAAACTACTAACACTTTCGTTTAGACTAGAGTTAATATATATTGTCGTTTATTCAGCTCAATTGTGCTTTCCGGCACGTTGGTTCGCGAGCATCCAACAGATTCCATCAAAAAGTGGATCATGTGATGATGCATCATGATGGGACATGATGGCCCTGGATCCTTGGCATGTAACGCGCCGAAGGTTCGCTAAAGGCGCTTTACTGACAGTATATAACTGAGAGACACCAAGTAGTCCTTTATTTACAGTGGCGCCCTGTCAATCGACTTGGACAAGGCCAATCCTTTGATTGAGTCCCACAAGACACTTGGATTCACCATTTTCGACAGTTTCAAGTCGGATTGAGCTCACATTGGCGTGTGCCAAAAATACAACGAAGCTTACGGACTTCAGAGGTTGCTTTTAGAAGTCCCTAGAGCTCCTATCTGAAGGTTGTCTGAACAATTGACGTCTGGGTTTCGTGTTTTGGTTCCGGTGTTGCACAGAATGATGGACAAACCTGAGAAATTCAAGGCAAATTTGAGGAATCTGGATCCGAATCTGGACTTTGGCGTCAGCTTCACGGCAAATGAAGGTAAGATCTGAGTTCCTGGCGTCGCATCTGGTGCAGCCAGTACTACAGGGGGTGCCTGTAGGGTTGAATGTCGCTGGCCAGCGTTTTTAATATGTACATTTGCTTCCATCTGCACGAGTAGCCAAATTCCAAAGATGCACAGACCAACAGAGACAAGATTACCCCGAATCTGCCTGAATTAAGCCTGAGTTTGGTTTTTTCTGAACACGGCAGCACACTCCGTGGCTTTCGGTTTTCGACTTTCGATACGCTACCGAACGGAGACCAAAGAAAAATTGATTGATTGACGTCAAATTATCAAACATTCGCCGTTCTCCACATCATGACATAAACAGAAAAAATGAACAGTGGATTGAGCAGAATGTAGTTCTTTCAAGTCGAATTCGGCCAAGCACGAATACATGTGACCACCAACCTGTCTGGTCGGGCCCTCGTACGGCTTGGGCGCTGCAAATCAGCGGCCGAACTCGAAGCTTGGTCCTCATTTGGCTCCTGGGCTGGCCTGACCGCAGGAGGGGGGATCGACCGATCAGCCCTGGAATGTGGCTGCTGAGGGCCGTAAAAGGCTGGATCTCGATTCACCACAGGTCGTTTTCCGTCGCTCTCCACTTGTCTGTCTGGTTTCGACAGACAGTCTGTCAGGAGTACTCCAATTTCGGGGTGCTTCTTCAGGAAGTCGATGAACCCCTTGGTGTATCCATGGACAAAAGATCCGGCTGGTTCCCAGTTGTTGTGACTGGAATCAAAGCCCCTCCACTCACACAGAAATTCCCATTCGCCCTTGGCGTCACGTCTTGCTTCAACAATCCTCTTGAGTTCGTACTTTCCCCCTTCGATGACCCGACCAGACAAATGTTTCGCAGTCCAAAAAAGGGGTTTAACCCGATCCTTGGGGGAGGGGATCTCTCTCTTGAGGCGATCGCCCGAAACGTCAATTTCCCTGCTGACATCCACACGAATCCTCCACCTGTTCTCACCAAGACGCGCTGTAACAGCGAATGGCCCCTCCCACAAGGGAAGAAGCTTGTCATCTCCGTCCAGGGTGGTTTCGGATTTTCGAAGCCAAACTCGATCATCGACTTCAAAATTGTGGGGGTTTTTTCGGCCTTGATTCTGGACCCAAAGCCAGTCAGCTTGATGCTTCTCGATTAATTTCGACACAGTTTTTTCTGCTCGTTGGACTTCGTCCAAAAACAGCGAAGCATCTTTACAGGGGCGAGGATTATTCAACGGCATGTTCCACCAACACTTCTTTCGTCCAAAGACAATTTCATTTGGAGAAAGGCCATGATACAAAGGCGTGTTGTGGTACCGGCGAAGCAATGCGAAGAGAACTTTCATCCAATGGAAATCCTTTTCACTCGCGAGCTCCTTACGAAGCATATTTATAATTGAGCGGCCGGCTCTTTCACCAGGCAGCGCTCGATGCGAGTGGATTTCACATCGGAGGTGGTGGATTCCAAGGCGAGCACATAATTCTCTCCACCATTCGGAGGTGTACTCTTTGCCTGAATCCGTCACCACCTCGGATGGGACGTCCCATCCTCCCATCCAGGTCTGCGCGCACCATTTGGCGGCAGCCTTGCCAGTCATCGACTCAATGTTGCAAGGCAACACTTGAATGTAGCCGGAATGACGGCACTGAATAAGGAGCACACCATTGACCTTTTTATTGGTCCAATGGCACTCTTCGTCATCGAGTTCACCGAGATAGAAGAAATCACTGGTGACTCTGTTAAAGAGGCGCTCCGGAATAGGATGAGGCCTCAGATGGCCGTGCTTCTTCGCGCTGGGGGGCGTCGAGACAGCACATTGGGCACATCCGGCGGCTACTTTCATGCAGTGAGTATATAGCCGTGAGCCAAACAACCTATGTTTAATCATCGACCACAGTCGACGGCCATGTGCGTGGGGGGACTCCCATTTATGCCACCAGTTTAACACTCGGGGGGCCAGGGCGTCTGGTACGCACAATTTACCCTCCATCCACAGTTTCCCCCCATCCAACGAGTACTCAGAAAAAATCCCATCCTTGTGAGCATCTTTGGATTTGAGATTTCCAAAGACCTCTTTAAACATGGGATCCTGCAGGTAATCGGACGTCCAGTCACGGATGATCAGGGAATCTTTCGGCAGGGGTGGAGTTTTGGCCGGATCTCGACGCTTAATGCCTTGGATCAACCGAAATCGACTTACTCGTCGGGTATAGTCAAACCGTTTCACACTCCCTGAGGAGGGATCGGTGACTTTCTCCACGACTTTCAGTGTTTTGGTGCAGATCTCATGGGCATGCGCCGGATCTGAGATGGCCGTGATGTCGTGGCACGGTAATGCGTGCTGTTTAACAGCGCATTGCATGCATGCACGTCGAATGAGCTTTTTTTCTTCCTGATCCCATTCGATGATGACATGGCGGTCCTGCTCCGTACCATGGATGTTGGTACTTTGCAGCCCCTCTGAGGCGGGGTAAGCCCATCGGCTCAGAGCATCCGCTACCGTGTTGTGTTTTCCAGGCAAATACGACACATGGAGGTCAAACAGAGAGAGAAATTCGTGCTATCTGGCCCGTCGACCAGCTGGGCTCGCGACAGTATCAATGTGTTCGGTGGCCCAATACTCCAGAGATCGATGATCCGTCAGGACCTCGACTCGATTGGTGCCAACCCACGATTGGTACTTTTTTAAAGCACAGATGATGGCATATGTTTCTTGCTCACGCGGCGACCATTGCATTTGGCGTGGGGCTAGCTTCCGAGACCAAAATGCAAGAGGGTAATGATCGCCGGTGGCTTCATCCACCTGTTCAAGGACAGCTCCGATCGCATACCTAGAAGCGTCGGTTCTAATGTAGAAGGGTCGGTCAAATTGGGGCACATGCAACGTGGCGACTTCGCAGAGGGCCGCCTTCAAGTGATGGAAGGCCTCCTCGCACTCGTCAGTCCACTTGACACGAAGCTTTGAACCTGCCTTGCCTGCATCTCTCCCTACCTTCAATAATTCAGTGAGGGGGGCAGCAAATTTGGCATAATTCGCCACAAAAGTGTGGTAAAAATTGCAACAACCCAGGAATCCTCTCAACTCCGTGATCGTCTCAGGGCGCTTCCACTTCTGAATAGCGACGAGCTTCCCTGGACTGGGTCGTCGGGTGCCATTCTCCAGGAGAGAACCACAAAATTCGACTGATTTTAAAAATAATTTTCCCTTCTTTGGCCCACAAATCAGCTGATTGGCGTCAAGAATGTCCAAAACTTGGTTCAGCTGCTTCTCATGTAGGGCCACCAGCTCGGCTTCGGTCAGTCCCTCGCCTTCCGTCGCGATGATTATGTCATCTATGTACACACTCACGAAGGCACGAAGCTCAGGATGAGCTGTAAAAAGCACATCCTCCATCATTCTTTGTAAAAACGAAGGGGCATTCTTCAGGCCCATGGGCATGACCGTCCACTGGACTGGGCCACATGGCGTGCACATACAGGTGAGAGGTCGGCTGTCCTTCCTCAACGGCATTTGGTGAAAGCCGTGACGGAGATCCAGCACAGAAAACAAACGACCTCTTGCCCTCTTGGCGATTTCCTCCTCAATGAGGGGCAGGGGGTGCGAATCCGCCTTGGTTTCGGCGTTGAGATTGCGAAAATCAACAACCATTCGCCAACCATCAATAGTGTTCTGGTCTGCAGGCGGCGGCTTCGGGACTGTGAAGGGTGCACAGCACCATTCGCTGGTCATACAACCCTCAAGCCAACCAAATTCCCTGAGATTTCTCTCGATGATTTTTCTGAGGATCTCATGTTTATGTCCATGGTTCTCATAAGGACGCTGTTTCTTCGCCTTGTAACCTTCACGAAGCTCGATGAAGGCTTCACCGAACTGCCCACGGACAGGGGGGTCTTTGATCAACTTCCCCGAAAGGGTTGTGTCCTTCCGTTCCTCAAAAATCTCTTCTCTTGCCTTGGAACACAATTCAGTGTCCACCTGATCGCCAGGAATTACTGTCGAAAAAACTTTGGCGACTTCTTCGGCCTTGGCAGGAAGAATCTTCTTACGGATGTCCCTAAAGAGGTCCGTATCAACTGCCTCTTGAAGATAGGTGGGTCGAGTGTCGACATTCCAGAGATTATCTTCGTGATCCAGCTCCTCGAAAGGATCCATGAAAGCTTCCACAGGGGGTTTTTCATAAAAAACTCTGAATTTGCGGCGCGATTTAAGATTTTTCTTCGCCCGTGCACTGAAGATTCTTTTCGATGTCGATCGTATTGGGGAAGAGGGAGACGAGGCGGATCCATTTGACGTTGGATCACCTTGGGTATCTGACGGACAAAAATCAGAAAAAATAGATTCATCATCAGTACCACGCTCAACCTCAGATTCAGACCCAACACAGGAATCAGTACCAGAATCAGCAGAATTAGAGTCAGAAAGCTTTCCATCCACCAGGAATGCAAGCAAATTCCAGGACCGCTGTGGCAGGGGACCTGTGTCGTCCCTGGCATACAGCTTAATCTTCCTGGGAAGTTCGATGTAATCTACACAAATGTCTTGTAATTCCTGAAACCAAGGCTTGTCGTCCCACAAGGGCACAACTAAAATCGCCTGGGTTTTATCTTGCTTGATTTTGTGGATAACCTGCTGGATTAAGTGAAACGGAGGATTAATCCACAACTTCTTGTCCCATTTATGGGTCCAAGCGTCGCTAAAGTGCTTGTCAAAGCGCTTGTTCTTACGGTTAGCAAAGGCATCATACTGTGGCCAAAAGGAATGGTGTTCATGAAAATATTCACAAATTGCATCGCGCCATTTGTCGACAACTCTGTAGGATGAAGAGTGCCAGCGCGAAGGGCGTCGTGGCTGGGAGTCCCTACGAAGACATTCTAACTCTCGGGAGTAATCGGCACTCCCATTCACCTCTGCAATGGTGACATCTTCGCCAAATTTTGGTGTAACTTTTTGCTTCAAAAATTCTTCTGCACTTTTAAACCCTGCGTGCAAAAAACGAAATTCAGGACGCTCCAAGGGACCTGACTCCAGCAAAAAACAACGCCGATGACCTACGGGCGCCACCCTGTTCTTGCGAAGCCAAGGATGGCCCAAGTAAAGGTCATACTTTATGTCGGCACGATAGAAGTAGTCATCCTTAAGGACAACTTCCTCCACATTACCTTCTTCCCAAAGGTCTTGAGCGACCAAATGAGTTGATATATAACAACCGCGTTGCCCACCTGCGAGAGAATGTCCAGAAACTCCCTCGAGGGTAACAGGATGAGGCGACTCAAACACGCAGTCGTCGGGTAAGAAAGAATTGGATTGGAGATTTACCTCTGATCCATTGTCACACAAACAAGTGGCGAGGTGGAAATTTCCCTTGCAATCAGAGACCCACAGCTTTGTGACAAACTGACGGGCCCTGTGCTTGGACTGTACACCAACCTCGTCCACTACAACAGAAGGATCCGCTGCCGGATCCAGGGGAGAGGAGACAAGCGACCCTACATCAAGTAATGGTCGATCTGGAATCTGGGGATCATGCCTGAAATCGCCTGGGGAGGGGCGATTTTCGTGGCTCCCCTAGGCGTTCTGACCTCCAGTGACAGCGTTAACATTATGAACACGGCCTGATTCGTCGACCCACTCCTCTTGGAACGGATCATCTGCTGGATCCAGAGCATTTTCGACGTAATCTCGATCCGCATCGGACACCTGATCTGCACCTGAGACCTGATCCACACGATGGTTGCCCTTTCCACGTCCACGGCCACGGCCGCCGGATGATGGACCTCCACCGTCGCCACGCCCTCTGCCCTTACCAGAGAAAGGGGTCCCAGAAGGATTTCCCTTACCTTTACCCTGGGATCCTGGAGCATTTCCCTTGTTTGTACCGGATTGAGGGGTTTGGCCTGGATTTCGATTTCCGCCTCCGGCGTTGCCATTGGGATTTTTCTGGCCGTTCGGCTGCCCACCGGAGCCGGATGGAGTCCGATTTCCTGTGCCTTGGGACCCGCCAGGGCCTCCAGTATTTTTGTTTCCACCGGAGGGGGGCGAATTCCCTTTTCCCCCTTTTCCACCAAGCACCTGTCTGTCATTCCTGTCTGAATTCTGCGGATTACTGATATTTTCACCGATCACCTTGTGATCGTAAGGAGACCATCGGTGATTACCAGTAGAATGCGACTTAGCTCGGTTCGTAGAACCTAGAAGAAGGCAGATGCTACAGTGATCCTGGACATTCCGGGTGTCATTCACCCTTTTGTTGCCCTTTTGGGCCCCATTTTGGGTGTTTTGCTGGGTATTCTTGTTTCCCCCAAGACCCTCATGGAAATTTTGATTGGCGGCGTCAGCGAGCCGCTCAACCTCTTCCCACAGTTCCTGCGGGGTGAACGAAAACACCCAGTTCTTGGCCTTCAGGCGATGGCCGTGGAAACTTACTCCCCTGTTGAGGACTTGGACAAACAAGTCCCGATCCTCGTGTTCATTAAACTTGATTTTCCACGCCTTTTCAGTGAATTTCACCTTGGTAAACGACGTGGGGGAACACTTTTGAAGTGCTTCCCTGACGGAAAACCTGTTGGCCGAGGCATCGAAGCCATCGACCTCCGCCCACCAGGTCTTGACCTTTTCTTCGGACTGTTTATTCCGAAGGGTGGCGGCAGTTTCGGAGGGGATCTTGTCAAAAATCAGAATTTTCAGCTCAGCACTAGAAAATTTTTCGCCTGGATGTTCAGATTCTTCCACTAAATTCCAGAAGCGCTGTCTCTTGTCTTGCACTTCGTGCAAGATTAATCGCGAGAATGAAGGAAAATTCTTCAACATCTGGTGGTAATGGTCCTCAGGCAGCCGAGATCCACGTACCTCCAACTGTTCCCACACCTCTTCAAAGGTAAGGGGGGAACTTGAATCCTCACGATCACTCCAGGTCCTTGTAAGTGCGGCTAGCCCCATCTGCTCAGATTTTCAGACATTCTGCCCAGATTGGCTACATTTTGGTCATTTTCTTTGCTTCGGCGGAATTGCCGCCTCGCAGCTCAGTCACAGGATATTTCCTATATATTTCTGATATGCCGGATTTGATTCCGCGGTCCATTTCCCGTAAATCCGCCGCGTTCCGCTATTTTAGCTGGAATTGCCATTTGCCGCTGACGCGCGCTCGCGGGCCAGATCGGCCAAACATTTTTACATAATTGGATTATTTAAATCTTTTCAGACAGTTTTGGACACTCAGATGTATTTAGAATAATCCGCCTCAATTTTTTTCATAGACTGGGATTTTCTGCCGGACCACAATCAGCATGGACCTTGCTTCTGTTGTCGCTGCTCTCGCCTCCGTTGGTGTCCGAGTGTCCGGTTCTACCCCCAATAACAACATCCAGGGAGACTCCTCGCGTGCCTGCCCCACTGGTCTTGCCGGCCCCGAGCCCTCCGGCACCCTCAACGACCCAGGGCAGCACTTTCAGTCCTGAGCCAAGTGTTGGCCGGCGCTCCCTCAAGGCAGTCCAAGAGGGCCATCAGGAACTGATCATCTTGGAGTTTTTGAGTCTTAACCCACAATCTAAATTCCCGTTGGAACTGAGGCCAACGTCTGGGGTTTCCATTATACTTCGGTTGCTTGGCAACCTGACGAAGTCGCAATGAAGTGGGATTAAGAAGCGAATCCAGCCCAACACCGGCCGTAATGGCAGACACCTTGGCGGCATCATTCGCCACACCAGCTCCGGCGAGGGTCTGGGCGAGCAACAGCTGGGCTAATGCATTGGAATCAGCAGCAGGAGGGGCAGTACGGGAGGCAGTTCGCTTGGCATTCTGAGCCTCAGTCCTAGCCTTCGCCGTCCTACTCTGAGATCGAGAGATTGTAACCCTTTCCTTTAGCTTGGTCCTGCTGATCCGTGCATCAGTGGTCTTGGAGTCCACCGAAGGAGCAATTGAAAAAATTTCTGTCGCCTCCTCCGACGGTTCTGTTACTTGTTCCACCGATGATGCGCCCTCAGACCGCATGTGTGTCTTGAAAAGATCTTTAATTCCCAGCGTTTGAATGATGAGTTGCATTTGATCTTTGAGCAATTGGAGCTCAGAGTCTCGCTGGAATCTGCAGGAGCAGTCGGCAGGACAGTACATACCGTGTCCTGAAGGGCCTGAGCAGGCTGTCGGACCGCTAATCTCGGTGGTCCGCAGCCAGGAGTCCACTTGGGGAGCTCCTTCAGCCCTAATTTCTAGGCTTGCCTGCCTGGCTGCCTCTAAAATTCCTTCCTCAACCGCGGCGGCTAGATCGTCGCGGATGGAAACAGGGGGATGAGGGGCGGAGGGCCCGGCAACAGGTGCCTTGGTCTTCTCCTTCGGGAAGGGGCTTGCCTCCCAGATCTGCAAAAAAATGGCAAAAGAGTCATCTTCTTGAGAACGCCACCACATCCTGGTATTAATTTCTTCCTGAAGTAGGAAAAAATATTCCATTAAAAAATCAGAGGCGATTCTTTCTTGTCCTATCAGCTTAGACGTGGCTAATAGACAAAGGGCCTCAAGCGCCTCAAGGTTACGGGTCACTTCTGAAGACAAATGGTTGTCCCATTGTGCCCAAGAGGCTGGTCGATTATAGGTAGGTACCTCACCTGGACCACCCATCTCAATGTCGTCAATGTCGGCGTCGATGGTCTCAAAATGTGGACATTGGTAGGGAGTATTGGTACCTGCCAGGTCCGTAAGCTCCACCGGAGCGTTGCCATCGGCGTAGGCTGGGAGATTCCAGCTGCTTGATGGCCAATTTCGACTGGGATCTTGATGGTAATCTGGGCCTCCACAGCTGCTGATTTGTGCCCTTCTTGGGCAGCTTGGGCTTGCACAAGGCATTCCTCTCAAGGCCTCGTTCGCACAGCACCACGGCAGCGTAATTGTTACGTCTCCAGGAGCGGCGGAGTCTACGGGGCCGTACTGGGGAGCTAGCTGTGGTTGGGACACCAAAGGAACAACATTCAGGTAGCCTCTGCTACCATGAAAGTGCTGCCCTGGGTCGTTGATGGTGCCGGAGGGCTCGGGGCCGGCAAGACCAGTGAGGCAGGCACGCGACGAGTCGACCTGAACGTTGCTATTGGGGGTAGAACCGGAGACTCGAACACCAACGGAGGCGAGAGCAGCAACAACAGAAGCAAGATCCATGTTGAGTGTTATCCGGCAGAAAATCCCAGTCTATGAAGATAATTGATGCGGATTATTCTAAATACATCTGAGTGTCCAAAACTGTCTGAAAAGATTTATATAAATCCAATTATGAAAAATGTTTGGCCGATCTGGCCCGCGAGCGCGCGTCAGCGGCAAATGGCGATTCCAGCTAAATGATCGGAACGCGGCTGATTTACGGAGAATGAACCGCGGAATCAAATCCGGCATATCAGAAATATATAGGAAATATCCTGAGACTGAGCTGCGAGGCGGCGATTCCGCCGAAGCAAAGAAATTGACCAAAATGTAGCCAATCTGGACAGAATGTCTGAAAATCTGAGCAGATGGGGCTAGCCGCACTTACACCCCGGCCCCCACCCCCCGAGGCAGGGGGGATGGTCCCCCCCCCGTCCGACAGAGGAGCCGGAGCGCGACCCGCCCCCCCGCCCCAGCCGCCGGCTCCCACGGGGGCCGCGGAGAACAAGCGAGCTCGCGCCAACGCGCCAGGACCATGCACAGATCGCGCCCAGAGAAGGCGGGTGAGCACGAACCGGAGTGGTATGGGGGGCCACGCCCCCCATGGACAGCACGACGCCAGTGACACCCGCTTTGTTGCCTGCCAAGGGAAGGCAGAGGGACGGACTGAGGCAGAGCGACCCCCCGCCCTACAGGCCCCCCCCCGGCCGCACAAACGGGGGGTACGGCGCACGCCCCCCCCCCCCCCAGCCCGCCCCCCGGCACACGAACGCCACGGACCCGCCCCGCGGCGCGCAGCCCCCACGGGGCGTGCAGGCCGAGGGGACAGAGAAGGGCCCCCACACCCGCACGCCCGCGCCCACAACACGTGGATCGCGGACCCCAACAGCCCGCCCAGTAGGCGGGCAGTCGGGGGAGGGGGAGCGCCTGACCCCAGACGCCCCTCGCAACAGTAGAAGGCACCCCCCCCGGGGACGCCCTACCGCCACCCCCACAACCCCAAGCCAAGTAGGGGGGAACCGGGACCGGACCGCCCCCCCCCAAGCACGCCAGACGGAGCAAGGGACCGGGGCAGGACACTCGGAGGGGCATGGACCACGTGGAACGGCCCTACCAGCGCCCAGTGCCGGGACCACGCGAGGTGCGCACGCCACACCACCCAGGGGGGGGGGGGGGGAGCGGACGCCACGGGAGCGCGAGCGCACACACACGAAAGGGGCACGCGGGGACTACCAGAAGGGCAACCGGACCGAGCGCGCGGAACGCACAGACCGCGTGGAATGGCGTACCAGCGAGCGAGGGTAAGGGACACCCGGACAGGACGGCCCGCCACACGCAGCGCGGAACACGCGGGGCGGGAAGGGGGAAACGAGAGAGACACAACACCAGGTACCGGCCCGAACCCCCCGAACCGGCCGCGAGCGCCGCGCACACACAGACGGGGCACTGCACCTGCCAAGGCAGTAGTGGCGCACAGCGCCACGCCCCAACTCCTAGGCTAGGCAGCCTCCGCGCCAGCCCAAGGGGGTCCCACTGGCGACAAGCCAGTAGCACGGGCCCGGCGGCGCCGGCGCCCCGGGCGACCACGCATTAGGGGGCGACGCAGTGGGTAAGCGCCCGCAGCCACGGCTGCGAATTGATGCACTGACCGGGGAGTGGCGAAACGCGGAAGCCAGGGAAGGACGGGGCTGCGAGCCCTGTGAACCCGGGGGACTCCGCCACCAGGCAGGAGGTGCGTCTTGGAGGGCCCCCCACTAGGACCCGGTGGGGAGGATATCACCTGGCCCGACCAGGTGGCCCCCCGGGGCCGAAAGGCGTCTAGTACCCGCAAAATCATACCTCAAACCTCAAACCTAATTTTCAGCCCTCCAAGAGATGCCACACACCCTAAAAAGAATGTTTTTGAAAGCCTTCTTGCCTCATTGGTGCAAAATACTGGAGACCTATTTCTCTTGGATCATATTTCACGGCGGTGGTGGTTTAGGTGCCAGTGGCGGCGGCTGTATTGATGAAACCGCACGGCTTCACCATCAACGTTTCGTTCGGCGTGGTGACATACACCCCTGCGCCTTGTTTGGATTCCCTTTAGGACTTTGGACCCTTTTTAGTGAACAGCAATTACATGCAAGCCTACACTTGATTGTCAGAAGCTTGTTTCCTCATGGATTGCACTAAAATGTAACCGGCTTTCGAGGTGGTTCAACCGCTGGACAGGCGCGCGGTTGCACCGGCTTCACCGGTTCATCCGCTGTTGCACGAAGCGCTACACAAAAAACACATCTTCACCTTGGGAAGCCAAACGTGGCCAGTTCATTCTGCATCGCCACAGGCAGACCTCCCCAGGCAATGCCTGTGTACGGTACGAGCACAATGCGCTGTCCAGACCACGCCAGAGGCATGTGGGGCCTAAGAGCGTTAAACATGACGCCATATCGAGGATCCACAATGTGTCCCCATAATAAATCACGCCCCCAACGTATCCATGCAGGACGAGAAGGCCCATTTGCACAAAGTAGGGCACTGGTAAACAGTTCCTCCCCCACAAAATGGCCCAGGGCTATTTCCCCCGTAAGGGGACTGTCATCCTTTGGATGCGTATGCACAAGCATGGGATGATCGCCCACCCCATGGACCACTGCGAGCGCAGTGTAGGTTAGTTGGGGGAATACACTTCGGATGTGTGCCTTCACGCGCCGGACCAGGTCCGGATCTCTCCTCGTTTGCACTGCAACTTGCACACGGTGATGCCCCTGCACCATTACGACCCCCCACAACTGCCCACGGTACCGGGCTCCAAGTCGCTCCCGCCACTGCCACCCCCTCATTCCCTTGAGGTACCTGAAAAGTCAGTCGTTTGGGAGTGGCTCTTCCTTCACATGAGGCACTGGTGCACCAACCTCTGGGGCTGCCTCTTCGTTATCTTCCTGCTTACATGCAGGCATTTCCTCATCCTTCGGCGCTCCACCAACCTCCTCAATCTCCTCCTGACCCACCGGGGCTGCAGGCGAGTCCTCGCCACTCTCCTGGTGCTCCTGCACCCCTGGACCAGCAGACTCCACCTTTTCCTCTTTGACCACCTGTTCTTCACTCTCCTTTGGCTCTGGCACCTCCGGCGGACTAGGCACAGGAATGTGCTTCTCAGTGTCCTTTGGCTCTGGAATCACGGGCGGCGTCGGCACAGGAGCCCCATTGTCACTGTCCTTTTCCGCTTCAGCTTCCAGCGCGGGAGTGACCTCCTTCTCCTCGAGTGGACTGTACGAGGGGGAGTCCTCCATTGTCTTCTTGCCCTCCTCATCGATCGCTTCCTGTTTCTGGGCGCGGCGCTCTTTCAACGCCTCCTCGGCAGCGTGGGGGTTACTGAAGCTTGTGCTGTCCTTGACTGCCAAAACTGGCCACGTTGTCCCAGCTGCATCACCCTCCTCCTCCCACTGCAGGGGAAGGATGACCAATTCTTCCCCCTTTTTGGGCCGGGGGTCCCCTTTGTGGCCTTCCCCGGGGTACCCACGGCCAGACGTGGTTCGCCATCAGGACCGTCCACAATGACCCATCGAATCGGCGTGTTCGCCGCCCATCCGAACCGCTGTCGCAGCTGTTTGCGCGTGTCCTCAACCGCCAGTCGTCGTTGTTGGGCTTGATCCAGGCTCTGCAAAAAGGAAAAAATGGTGAAACCGTGGTTCAGGCGGTTCAAGCGTGCGGTTGAACTACACTTCACCGGTTCAACCGTGCACACCTTCAGAGCTGACGCATGCGCCGATTCTGCCCTGATCGCTTTCTCCTCGTCGCCATCCTTCGATCCCGCAGCCAACTCAGTTGCCAAGGCCTTCACATCCTACACCGTGTCGCTGGGGAGCTTGCTGGAGTCACTCCCGGAACTGCAGGCCGGAACTACCTTCTTCTTCTTCTTATTTTGGATATGCTTTGCGCCTGGGACCCATTCGTGCTCTTCAAAAAGGGGGTCTGACTCGTCCGTCTCACTGCTGTCCGGGGCGATTTTCCGCTTTTTCGAGGAAGCACCGATGCCAGTTTTGGCTTTCTTTTTCGGCTTCTTGTAGCCAGAGACTTGGGCGTTCGCGGGCGGTGCTTCAGCCTTTGCACTTGTCCCCTTCTCCTTCCGGAGCTCCTTCCGGGCGGACTGAAACAGGGACTTCAGAACCACTTTGCTGCCGGGGGTGCTCGTCTCTTCTGGTGGCGGTGATGCTGGAAGACGTGGAGGCTTGGGGGCCTTTCCACTGCTCCCGGATGCTGCACCTGCTCCAAGTGGGCGGTCCCATACACTCTTGTAGAACTCCTCAAAGCGCTCTCCCACAGGACTTGGTTGGGGCGCGGTGGTGACGGCTGGACTGGACTCCAGGGGCGTTGGCCTCTGCCGTTCTGGCGCAGGACTGTCCTGCCCGGCATTGCTCAGTTCCCGCAAGCCCCGCTGCACGCCACGACTCATGCGGTCGACCAGTTGAGCGGCGCCAGGGATCTGCCGATACCACACGTCCCACCACTCCTCGATGGGCATGGGTGGCCATCGCCCGCGGACGACAATGCCAGGGCCACGCCGATCCACCACGAACATGTGCTCAGGCACATCAGTGGCGGTCAATTGCAGAGAAGGTAAGGAGGCAGGTGAACCGCAGAAGTGGGGGAACGGGATTCAGTGTGTAGGAAGGTGACGATCAACTGTGCACGGTTGAAGACGGTGAAGGCGGTTCAGCCGCACGGTTGAACCCGCTGAAACGGCGGTTGAACTACTGCACACCTGTTGCACCCCTTGGATCGCTTGAACCACACTTCGCTGCACGATGGTGCCATTGCCGTTGGCGCCGCTGCTGCCGTCGCAGAGCTTGCCTTGGCCTTCTTGTGCTTTCCCCCACCTGGGATGGTCGCGCCCATAGCCAGCATGCTGCTCGGAGTCGCCGTGTACGGCTGGACCTCCGATTCGTCGAACCAACCTGGTGGCAACTCCACCGGCGCCTTGAAGAAGAAGCGTGGACCGTGTCCTGTGCTGTGACCACCGCCCCGGCCCACGGAATCCGCGCCAAACCAGGACGTGCTCCTGGCAACACCGCACCCCGCAGTGGCCCATATCCTGAACAGGGCATCCAGACCTGGTTCATCCAGGGACATGTGGCCCTGGGAGTCGCTCCACAGGCCCACACGCAGCACCTTCCACTCCGAAAACTCCCCGGCACTCAGGCACTTCGTCTCCGAGGGGTAGGACTGGACCCCATCCTTGTCTTCTTGGCGGTGCTTCTTCATCCAGAGCGTCATGGCACGGCGGAACACGTACTTCGGCGTCACGTCAGCCAGCCACCGCCACACAGGCGTCTCGGGCGCCAGGGTGGTGTCGGGGTTGCAGGTGTTGTGGACCACCACTTCTTCCTTCAGCGGGAACTTGTCGGCCAGGTGGGGAGCTGGAGGCGCTGCCGCTGCTTGTGGCGCTGGCGCGGCAGGTGGATCGGCGCCTTGTCCCGTACCCAGTGCCCGCAGGCAGTCCTGCAAGGCCTTCCCCAAAGACTCGGGGTCCATGGCGCAAAGGCACCTGAGAGAAGCAGGGGTGAAACCGTGGGGAAGCTGGTTAAACCGCACGGGTGAACCTCCTGCACCACGGTGGAACCACACACACACCTCCTAGTTGCTAACTTCCAATTGAGCGTGCACTACGTGCTCATCTTCCCGTCGCCGCCGCCCGTCCCATCGAGGCATCTCCTTGTAGAGGAAGGTGCGCTCGTGCGCATGTCGGAGCATTGCCTCATCCTTTTCCTCCTTGGTAGCCTTACGACCACCACCCCGGGAATTTGTGGTTAGAAAGTTGTCTTTAAAGACATAGTTAAGCGACTCAACAATGTCGCCACAAAACATGGCCCCCCCGCAAGGTTGCAAATTACCCAATACGATGGCCCCCTCGTTGCGGAAGGAAAGCAAGTAGGGTGATCGTTTATGGGGACATATAGTGTTTTGAAACCTCTTTGCAATTTGTGCACACCCTTGGACGAATGGATCATATGTCCACCGATAGATAGCGGTTAGCAATTTCCCCATGTCCTCAACGGTAGTGGTGACATGTGGCGTTAGACGCAAACTCTTTGCAATGGGCAACCAATTGGCAGACAAGTGGTATGTCTCTTCCCCATCGGGGAAGGACCGGCCTTTCAAAGAAATATTGGTCTTAGCGTCCTTTAAGAGGCTTTGAACCTTGGATCGTTGTGGTACCGTCAACATTGTGGCTCGTGTGCGCACAAACGTTGTTAAGTATTCACCACATCGTATCACAAGATGAAGAACACACATGATGACACACCCTATACGGTCATCCACTTTCAATAGTGGACTTTCGAAGCACCCTTTTGCACCAACACAACTAACTCCTTGTTTCCTACACTTTAGGAATTTTGCTTCAAGTCTTGTACTTCGTCGCGATTCACACCCTACCCATCTTTCTTTCTCCCTAGACCATGTGGCAAAAGAATAAATTGAACCAATTTCATAACATGTTGATAGACCAAGTATATGACAAAGCCAAGGGCTATCGCCTTCAATAATGACAACCGTTCGCACCCAAAACCCTCGGAGCAACATGTAGCCACGGTCAATAATTTGTTGTATTTTTTTTAGTGTCTCTCCAAAGAGGACACGCACAAGATCCGTTTCATGCTCACTTACGAGAGCAAGGTCAAGGGTCCAATTGTAGAGCAAGGTTCGTGCTTTTTGCATGTGGTTTGCAAAACCACATGCAATTTGGAACCATGACCTTGCTCCGCATGGAAACTCATCACCACGCACTATAAGTACATAGGGGTGATCATCCCTAAATCTTGGGAAGTGCATTTCTTCTAGCACATCCCTTTGATCACCTATATATTGTATCCAATCATCCATATCCCAACGAACCCCAACTCTTCCATCCTTTATGGTCTTTTTTAGTACTTGTCTCTCACTTAGCGTGGACCAAGCTTTATCCATCGTTGCATACGACGGAAAGCAATGTGTCCATGGGACGGTGCTTGCACGGGTTTTCTTCTCTTTGGCATCGGCCCACGAAATAAGCTTCTTGTACCTAGGGACGGTTGAACCGAGAAATTGGGATAAAGTGCGCGGTTGAACCTGCGGTTGAATGGGTTGCCGTCATGGCACCAAAAAGCGTCCAATGGTACAAACCACAAAGTATTCACATTTATGACGCAGGCAACACGTTGCAACTCATATGTTCATGCTTTGGGCAACATTAAGCGATTATTTTGCCGTGCAAACGTTGTCATGAAGCACAATCACAATTGTTCATTTGTGATAAGGGTTCAACCGCACCGTTGAACCACGTTGAACCACTTGTAGGCTTGTGTGCATTATGCCACATACCTTCGCTTCGGCATCCCAAGGTCCAAAATGAGGCGCACACTGTCGGATCCTGTGAAAGCTTTTTTTGTAGCCCTTTTTGTCTGTTTGGAAGCCCTCTGTGTGTTACCAATTCAGTCAGCAAGTTGTTTCCATAGGCGTTTTGTCGTGCCGTTTGTGCAAAAAAAGGTGGACAAGTCGTCCATCAGCTGTTGGTCCCCCCACCCGCTGTAGTGGTCGTTCACCACTTGCAGCCAATGGCCGGACGTTTTTTAAAAAAGGTTTGTCACGTGTCAGTTTCAGGTGGTTATGCAAATATTTTGTTCAGAAAAGCGCGCGCCGCTGGCGCAGCCGCCGCCGGGAGCGCTGGCGGTGGTTCAACCGCGGTTCAACCGCGGTTCAGCGGTTCAACCGCGCCCCTTCCGAGTTCCACCGGGTTAAACCGGGTAAAACCACTCTGTGAAGTACCTGATCCAAATGAGCACGTAGGGAGGCTATACAACGAGAAAGCGATGGACTCGCCTTGGGTCACTTGAGGGATCGACTACGACCTCGGGATGCTATTGACACTATACCCGGAGGAGATGAATACGTAGTGCCTCACACCAACGCCCCCAACTCTCCCTGCCATGTACCTGTTCCTGATGGAGTCTGTGAGTGTGGACTATCCGAGCTCCCTAGCTCTATCCACTCAGATGACGAAACTGATCACGACGCCTTCTTCGTGCAGACCTGTGTGAAGGAATTGGAGAACGCCGAGTACGTCGCCCCACTGCAGCCCCTACTTACCATGAGGGTGTAAGACCCCTTGGACGAAGAGCTGGATCCGCGATCCAGGCTGAGGGAGTATGTGGACTCCAAGACGACATTGGTGGCGAAAAAGCTATGCTACGCTAAGCCTACCTGCAGCTCATGGCCACTGAAGCAAGGACGTATGGGAGATCTATCCCAATTGAAGCAGGACCTCGAACAGAAGATCACCACCTGGCAAAGGGAGGTAGATCTTCAGCTCATGAAGAGCGTGTGGGGTGCCCATGTGAGGACCCCAGAGGAGGACGACCTCTCGGAGGAATGTGTATGTGAACCTCCCCGAGCATGCCTATGTTGCCATCGTCCACCGGAGATGGTTGAAGGAGACCTACTCTATGCCTACCAAGGGTTAAAGGATACTACCAAGGGCGAAGAGTCGGAGGAGGATCACCTCCCGACGTCTATTACTCAGGGGGCAAGCAACTTACACTCTGACGAGGACATGGAGGTCAAGATCAAGCTATTGGACCCGCGGGTGCAGACGCTTCTAAGGACCTATCTGGAGGTGTTCTGAGAACTACCACCCCCAGCCTCATGTGACAAGCTGGTACAGATGGACCTCAAGCTGAAACCCGAGTTCGTGGGTCACAAGATCCGGAGGAGACCCTATCTGGCTCCTAAAGAGCAGGCCGACGAGATTGAGCGACAGATACAAGAATGTATCGACGCTGGCCTAGTCCTGGAGTACAAGGACGGGGATACCCCCAACACTGCAGCCCCTGTTTCCTGGTGGCTAAACCTGGGTCTACAGCCAAACGGCTGGTAGTGGACTACGGAAAGTTGAACAAGAAAACGCTGAACCACTCAGGGTCCATGTGTAATATGGAGTTTACCCTTGAGAAGATAGCCTCCTGTCGCTACAAGACCAAGATGGACAAGAGGAGCGGATTCTGGCAGGTGGACCTGACGCCCAACGCTCAGGAGCTACTAGCCTTCATCACCCCTCAGGGGAGGGTGTTCAAGTGGAAGGTCATGCCGTTTGGCGTGGCCAACGCACCCGCTCTATTCCAAGAGCTGATGAACAAGATCTTGTCCATCCTACGAAGGAGACCTAAGGTGCAGGAACTCATATCCTGTGGGGCCCAGATGGAAGCACACATCGACGATGTATGCCTCGGGACCAATACCCAGCAGGATCACCTAATCCTCTTGGGTGAGTTCTTTGCGGTCTGCCAAGGGAACCACACACGACTCAAGCTGGAGAAGTGTGAGTTCATGCAGGAGACCATGCAGTGCCTGGGGTTTGACGTTGGCTATGGGTGCTGGACCCCAGCATCCTCTAAGGCCAAACCCCTGATGGACGCTAAGGTACGACATGGAGACCCCAAGAAAGGACTTCATGATGTACGCAGTTTGATTGGGGCGTGCAACTTCTATCGCCGCCATATCAAAAACTTCACCTACACCAGCGCCATTCTGACGGACTTGATCAAGAAGAGTACTACTTGGCTCTGGGGCCCTCAAGAGCAACAAGCGTTTGACGAGCTCAAAGACAAGGCGGCCAACGCTAAGTGCTGCGGCGTGCCTAGGGCACAAGGGGAGATTATCCTGGTGACTGACGCCAGCAATGTGGGCGGTGGTGGGACGTTGTTCCAATGGCAAGCAGTAGAGAAGGAGGAGTTCGACTCGGCTATTTCCCAATGGGGGACTGAAGGTCTAAACCGAGATGGAACACTCAAGCACAGCTACCCTGACGACAAGTGGGTCCTAGTACCCCTGGGCCACTGGAACTGGAAATGGAACCAGGCCAGGGGGAACTACTGCACCTATGCGCCGGAATTGCCACGGGTATGCTGGTGCTAACCTCACAGGCAGGACTGTTGGGGAGTAACCCTGTGGTCTGGCTGTGCGACCAAGAGCCGGTTCGCACTTTCCAGAAGGGTCCCCCACCTGAGAAGGCCAAGCTACGGCGCTGGTGGACCTACCTCAGCCAACTACAGCTGACGGTACACCATATCCAGGGAGTGAAGAACGAGTGTGCAGACTACATCAGCCGCAACAACTTCGACGCCCTGATTGGTGCCCAGTCTGAAGCGCTGGCTAAGGAGGCGTTCAGCCGTATGGACGTCCACTTGGATCTCAACATGACTATTATACGCCCCCTGGATGGACTCCAACAATTGGAGTACCTGAAGGAGTTCGGGGATATCTACAAGCGCCTGGAGAAACGCCTTGAACCCCTCCTGGTCAACCAAGATCAGTGGAAGAGGGACAAGAGCTACCTCTGGCACCAGGACCGCATCGTCGTACCCAGTGACAGAGTCCCAGCGCTGCTGAAGTGGACCCATGAGTCCAGCGGTCATGTGGGTGCTGACCGTACCCTGAGGCTATTCAAGCAGTGGTTCCACACTACGTGGACTGACGACCAACTGCGGAAAACCCTCCAGCCTATCGTGGACAAGTGCCCGTGTAGGTCCTGCAAACCAGGGGATATCAGGGACAGGGGTCTCTACTCGACCCTACCCATCCCTCACTGTGCTAACAGTGTTCTATACGTGGATTACACGGAGATGCCGAAGTTCGGGGGCTATGACTTCGCCCTCGTGGTAACCTGTTGGTTGACCAGGTTTACCAGGGTGTTCCGTTCCCATGTACCAAGCACATTACCGGGGAGGAGAGTATCAAGATACTCCTGGAGGAGTGGTTTTGTGTCTATGGGGCGCCCAAGGAGATCAACTCCGATGAGGATGTACAAGTGCGCTCAGATACCGGCTGGTACAAGAGGGTCCTGAGATCCCTCAATGTCCAGGTGTCTACGGGGATACCCTACTCTCACACGAGCAACCCCCTATGTGAGAGACAGATTCGTGTCCTCAAGGGAAATGTAAGGATATGGTGCAAAACTGAACGCACCAGAGACTGGGTGAGACTGCTCCCCGTCATATCCTTGATGATGAACTCCCAAGAGAGGTAGGTAGGTAGGTATCTTCGGGAGCTCGGGATGTCTCCTTTGAAATTGCAGGAAGAAGGTTTTACCAAGGGGACGTCCTGTCCCTCCCACTGCCCTATGTCAGGTGCCTCTTGAGCCGCTCCCGCATGTGCTTGGGAAGGCATTGTCGCGGCCACCCGGTCCATGTGTCCCAGGTGGGAGGGTGTCCCCACATGTGTCCATGAGTAGGGCCACATGCCCCCTCCTTTGGGCGGCAGCTCTGGCGGGCTGCCCAGCCGCGTGGAGTATCTCTCACCACAAGGGGTATTGCTCCCGCTTGTCTACGGTACGACCGCCTCACCCTTGTGGCTTGAGTTGCGGGGCCACTCTGCTTGGCAGGTGACCCCCTCCTGGACTGTGTACCGGCTCGCCTGTCACCGGTTGCTTCCATTGCTCCGGGTGACGTTTGCCATGGTCCCCGATGCAGCCTGGCCGGGCTCGGACCAGTGGCCTTGGAGTACCGCTCCTGCCACTAGCCCGCTGGGTCGGCTGGGTCGCCCCAGTGTGTCCGACCCATGGGGTATTGGTTCTTTCCTGTCCCTCGGCCGCCCTATGTGTGTGCAGTGTCCTGGGCCGCTGGGCTCCTGTTCACCGGTGTGCCCGCGCGGCTTGCTGTGGTGTGTCTGCGGTGTCCTGGGCCGGCTGGCTCCTGTTCACCGGTGTGCTCGCTCGGTGTGTTGTGTTGCATGTGCGGTGTCCTGGGCCTCTGGGCTCCTGTTCACCGGTGTGCGTGCTGTGTGCGGTGCGCGTGTGCCATGGGTGGTTGTGTCCCTCTTCCTCCCCCCCTAATTTTCGTTTTTTTTTTTACTTTTTTTTTTCTGGAAAAAAAAAGAAAAAACAAAAAAGAGAAAAACAGGGGCGCGCGTACACTGCAGGCACAGGCATGGGCAGCTGGTGCGGCGGTGCAATAGCGTTGTGTCCTCTGGCGTGTGTCGTCGGTGCTGTGGCGGCGGTCGCGCCCCAGGGGTGCGGCTCGCGCGTCCTGATGTACACGGGCTTGGGTCAGGGTGGGTTTTGTGAGGTGTCTCTTTGCTTCTGGAGCTGACTGGTTAGGCGGCTGTGTGGGCTGTGGGTGTGGGCTGTGGTTACGTTGTTCCCTCGGCGGGCTTGGTTAGGAGTCAAGGGTTAGCGGTTTCGGGGTGTGGCTCGGGTTTGACTTGTGCTTGGGTTCTGGCTCGGTTAGGCGGTTGCGACGTTAGCGGGCCTGGGTTCGGTGCCTTTGGGCGTAGTGGTGCTCGTTGTCGTGTGCGTTGGCTTCCTTCGGCGTCCGGTTCGCTTGGTGACTTCTGGGCGGGGCCTGGCGTGGCGCCCCGTGGTGGTGGTTTGCTGGGTAACGGGGTTAGATGGCGGCGCCGCTGGCCGGGGGGTCAGGCGCGTCGTGTTGTGTGGCGCGCAGGGCTCCTGGGGTGCTGTGGGTGTCGCCGGTGTCGGTGCGCCGACGCTTGTGGGGTGGTGAGGGGGTGTGTGTGTGCGGGGCTGGGCTTTGGGTGATGTCCCACAGGCGGATGCCGTCTCGCTGCGTTTCCTGGAGGGTCTCCCGCAGGCGCCTGAGGACATACGGGTGGTCCTGGGGCGCGGGGAGGTTGCGGGGGTGGACTCCCAGGGGGTGGAGCGCATCGGCCAGCATGGCTTCCCATGCGGCCTGCGGCAGCCACCCCCCCGCCGGCTGGAGGCGGCAGTTCTCCACCGACCCCTTGCGGGGCCGATGGACCAGGCCCTCGAGGGAGGGCTCTCCCCGGGCCCACTTTCGCAGCTCCCAGAGCTGCGTGTGGGTCCAGCGCTGCCACCACTGTTCCTGGGCGGGCCTGCGGTCTTGGGCTTCGTCGGGGGGTGGGCCTTGGCAGCGGCGGGGCTGCTCGCGGTGGGGGCGGGTTTGGAGGCCCGTTTCGGAGGTGTCCCCCGCGGCCTGGGGGGTGGAGTGCTGGATGAGGACGTGGTGGTGGTGGTGGATGAGGTGGTCGTGGTGGTGGAGGTTGTGGAGTCGGAGGCGGAGGAGAAGGCTGTGGGAGACGGCGGAGGGTCCTGGGCTTCGGGGGCGGGCGTATGATGCTGGGTCCTGTAAGTAGCGAGAACGAGGGTGCAGGTTCGGGCACCGGGCGTGTGCGCGCGTTTTCCCTGGTGATCCGTGCGTGCTGGTGCTGGCGTGGCGGCGTTGTCTCGGCTGCGCGGGCATGTGGGTTACCCGGGGGGTAGCCATATCTGCTCCAGGACGTGCGGGTGTGTTTGCTGGAGGTAGTCGAGGGTCTGGAAGAAGCATCGCTGGATGCCGGGCATGTCCTCCTCTGTGAGGTGGGGGTAGTTTTGGGTGGGGGTGTCTGGGCCCGGCCACAGCAGCGTCATGAGGCGGGCTGCCACCATGTACGGGCATAGTTGTAGGGTGGTGGGGCGTGGGGGGGTGGGTCCCCTGCGAGTCGGGGGGGCTTCCCTCTGCTGGGGGCGCAGCGTGACCACCCACACCCATCGGTCCGTGGGGATCCCCCAGGGCCGTTGGGTCCACTTGGCGAGGCAATACATCGCCCTACCAAGGCCCTGGTAGCCGCTGCGGATGGAGAGCAGCGTGTCCAGGGATTTGGGTTCCCACGTGCCCCAGATGTGGGGGTCGTCCGGGTCGTCCCCCCTGGCGTACGTGTCGGGGCCTGGGTTGTGTGGGGGGGGGGTGTAGTCGGCGGGGAGGAGGGAGTCGGTGCCGTGTACCACCCAGTGGTCTGTGGGTGCGTGGTAGTTGGTGGTGGAGAGGGTGTAGTGCAGATTGTACATGAGGGTCATGTACGTGGAGGGGGCTGGCTGCTGCTCGTCGGGGGTGGGGATGTCCCCCGGGACGTGGTGCCGGAAGTTGCTCAGGGAGGCCATCCAGGCTACCCATGTTTCCCGCTCCCACTCTTTGGTGCTGTCGGGGGTGGCGTCGGGTGGGGGGTGGGCCATGTCGGGCTCGTGGTAGCGGGTGCGGTGGGGGGCACCCAGATCCGGCTCCCCGTGGGGGGCGGGCTCTCGCCGTCTGGGGTGGCGCGTGGGGGGCACTCGTGTCGCGCGACGTGGAGGAAGGCGTCGAAGAGGAAGTCTCTGACGCCTTCCCCCAGGGTGGCCGCCTGAACCAGGGTGGCCGCCCAGATGGGGGTGCTGGTGCCGGAGGTGCGGAGGTACAGTACGACGTCCTCTTCCCCGAGTCCCCGGAGGTGCTGCCGTACCGCTGCGGGGTTGTGTAGGGCGTAGGGTTCGGCCGGTGCGGCGGCTGGTGGTGCGGGGTGTGATGGGGGGGGTGGTGTGGGTTGCGGGGGGTGGTCGTCGTTGTCGCGCGTGGGGTCCGGTGATGGGGTCTCTTGTGGCGGTCGCGGGAGGGGGGATTCGCGGTGGCGTGTGTCGGCGGGGGTATCGACGTCAATTGGCTGGTGCTGGCTGCCGCGTGTTGTGTCCGTGGCCTGGTCTCGGGGGGGGGGGCGGGGGGGGTGGTGTGGGGGTGGGGCTGTTGGTGGTGGGGGGGGCGGGGGTGGGTGTTGTGCTGGCTGGGGGTCTGGGCGTCCCTGTTGGTCGTGTAGGTGTTGCGTGTGAGCGCCGTGCGGCCCTTGCGGTTCTTGACTGGTTGTGGTGCCGGAGCTTGGGTGGGAGGCGGCCGCATGAGCGTCCGGGTGGGGCTGTGGTCCGTATGTAATGGGTGGCTGCTGGTGGATGGTGCTCGCTGGTATGGGGTGTGGGTGGGGGGGCTGCTGGTGGTGGTGGGGTGGTGGGGGCGGGGGTGGGTAACCTGTTGGTTGACCAGGTTTACCAGGCTGTTCCGTTCCCATGTACCAAGCACATTACCGGGGAGGAGAGTATCAAGATACTCCTGGAGGAGTGGTTTTGTGTCTATGGGGCGCCCAAGGAGATCAACTCCGATGAGGATGTACAAGTGCGCTCAGATACCGGCTGGTACAAGAGAGTCCTGAGATCCCTCAATGTCCAGGTGTCTACGGGGATACCCTACTCTCACACGAGCAACCCCCTATGTGAGAGACAGATTCGTGTCCTCAAGGGAAATGTAAGGATATGGTGCAAAACTGAACGCACCAGAGACTGGGTGAGACTACTCCCCGTCATATCCTTGATGATGAACTCCCAAGAGAGTTCGGCTACTGGCTACTCGCCCCATGAGCTATTCCTAGGGCGCCCGGCGTGGTTCCTACATGCCCCCTATCCATAGCACACCCATCCTTCCGTAGGTGAGTGGGTCCAAGAGCAACAAGCGAAGGTGGACAAGGCCAAGGCTATGCTCCAGAGAGTGAGGGAGCATCAGTGGAACAAGAAGAACAAGCACCGAGTAGCGGCCACCTACCAAGAGGGGGACTGGGTGCTGGTGCACCACAGCCGACTACCCGCCTGGCCACGCTCTACCAGCAATGACCCATACTTCGGGCCCCACAAGATTCTATCTGTGGATGGACATCGTATAACCGTGCGGTGTTCTCCCTGTCTAGGGGGGACCCTGGTGTGCGCTGCTCAACACCTGAAGCGCTACTATGATCCTGAAGACCTCTGTGGGGAGGAGTTGGAGCTGAACGACGAGGAAATCGCCGCCCTAGACCTACAAGGGGCTGCCAGCCCTATGGAAGTTGAAGGGGAACTCCGCATTAGAGCGTTCGACTGTACCCTAGTGGGCAAGCATATGTGCTCTAGGGAGGGAGTCCTGGGTTCAAGCCCCAGTACCCCCACATTTTTACCAAACGTTTTCGTCGCATGCTGGCGACTTTTGAGAAATGCCCCATCGAAGGGACATCATTCACGGTACATTACACTGTTTTTGGAGGGTACCTACGGTGTGATAGGCTTCTATGAACTGATGAGGATGTTTTTGGTAAGTTTAATGCATTTTCTGAGGTAATTTTGGGAATATTTGAGCCTTTTTCCTTGGTTCTACTAGCTTAGCTAAGTAGTACTCCAGGGGGGAGTAAGAAAAAGTCACTGCCATTTCTTTCTTGGAGGGCTTGATCCAGGCCAAGCCCCCCTTAAAACCCTTTTGTTGATGCTAAGACTAACTTAAGTATTTTTATCCCTCTTTTGAAGCTTTTGGTACACTTTCTCAAGGTTACTAGGGTTGTAACCCTAGCCCCCCATGAAGATCACCCCTACCACTCAACTGAGCGGAGGTACCTTCCTTCATGGAGGATATACTGGAAAAAATTAGGCATTTCATGCTTTAGGACTTGGAGGTTAAGCCTAGTGGTCTCCCACCCCAAGACCCCTATACTCAATTGTTTCTACCACTTATTGTGGTTCTACGTTCTAACTGTTTCTGAATTCAGTTGCTTGGCCAAGTCATGTTCTGTGTCTGGGCTGACACCTATGCCGCACATTCCTAACCAGCACCATTTCACCCAAAAGAGTGCACATGAAGTGCTTGATGCTATCTTGGAAGCTAGAGTCAGTCCAGTTTTCATATAAAATCTTTTGTATTATCCATATGTGATTGAATCTTTGTGTTTATACCTGCTTTGTCTATCTGCAGCCCTTCTGTGTTACACTGGATTTCAAACTATTCATTGATTCGATCCACATCCTGTTCTTGCTCTACTTGCTCCTTTGGTTTTGGGATTTCACCATCAAAATCTTGCAGGATTTCATCAAAATCTATAGGGCAGTAATCAAGGACATCTTTCTTCTGGGGCACAACCTATCAAGCAACCAAGCTTAAGGAACTCCACCCGTTCTCTTATAGAACGTGGGGTGGAGCCCCTGGGTAACCTAAACAAGGTTTACCGTGCGCATTTCGCGTGGCCTACCCTTTAATGCGTGTGTGAATGCAGGAGCATGCACGGGTCTACCGTCAACCTCTGTTTTTCTTCCTAATCTTGTCCACAATCACGAACTCCACCAGGGGGTGGCCCCACCTGGGCTTACCTACCTTACTCACCGCTGGAGAGTGAAGCAAGGTGAAAGAAAAATGAGACACAAGCGAGAAACGACGCTATGCATATGTGTGTATGTCTAATCACCCTGGACTTACCTCTAATCATCTGCAATCTTTCTAATCTATCCCTCTATCGTTTGTTAGCGCTGCTACAAGGCACGTTCACGGAGACACGAGACGAGCAATCGCTCGCCTGCAAATCCAGACTTTCGCTGGCCACGTCCCCTAAGGACAAACACTCATCCTTTGTACGTGGGGGCTTGGGACTATGGGACCTGCCGCGTCTTGTGCACAAATCGGTAGTCAATGGAGCCATACGTCACCTTATGCTGGACAGTCCTCCATCAGTACATCAGGCAATCCTTTCGGCCTACTTCCAGTTCAACCCGAATCCATTGCAAGACAGGTTGGTAGATGCAGCCCATGCCCTCCAACTTGACATCCACGGTTTTGGAGTCTGGAATCCAGCTCTCACCCAACACTTGCCGACAGGCAGCAAGCTGTTTGTTGAGTTATTGGATGCATGGGTCACAGCAACGGTTTCATCAACCTCAGCCAAGTCAGCGCAAATTTCTACACCACACGGCAACTTCACACTAAAAGACTCGCATTCTTTTTCCTTTCAGCCACCGACGGACCTTCCCATACCCACACATCTCATGACGCCAGAGCAACTCCTACCGTTCATTCAGGACTTACGGAAGCGGCGCTCCTCACTGCCTATCCCCCACGGGGGGACCCTGGGCCCCTCCTGCAAGCTGGGTGTGCACGTCTCTCTCCCGGCCTTCCAGCACCGCCTGTTTTCCAGCGATCTGCATGAATGGAAATGTTCCAAAGCATACCAGATGCTTGTCCGCGCACCCCCTCAAGCATTATGGGTTTACATTGATGGTTCGGAAAAAAACTCACTCACTGGCGCAGCGGCAGTTTTTTTCCCGCACAATGGCCCTACGTTCGCCATCGCCATCCCTTCCCCCTTTCGCGGGTCGGGTGATGCGGAGTTTTGGGCACTTCTTTCCTGTTTGCGCTTCATCAGGCTTCACCTCCCAGCCAAGCACATCTGCATCCTCTCAGATAACTCTGAGGTAGTATCTGTGTTCGGTAAAGCAGCAGACGATCAGCCTTTACAGTGCCCGACTCATCCTAAGTCAGAGACACATCGTTACAACTGGTTGGTAGCGTTCAAAAACGAATTACACAATATCCAGGCAGTAGTAGAAGTCGCCTGGATAAAGGCCCATGTGGGTTTTTTGGGAAATGAAGTCGCTGATGCGCTTGCAAAGTGGATCTACTACAGCTGCCCCCCACATCCTAACCTGATCCCACCTCCCCCCAAAGGTTGCATATCTCTCAATGGGATTCCACTCACGAACAAACTTAAAAACAAAGATCTGTCGCATGTCTCCCCAATGCATGTTCACTCTGCACTCCATCACCTCTCTAGCTATGACTGGTACCGTCACTCATCCAAGCTCGACAATCTGCCATTTCTCTGGACATCCGCGACCTTGTGGGTTGAAGAATTCCCGTCTCACCAGGACATGTTCTCCTACCGATGTCACTTGTGCCATGCACTTCACCCTTTGGACCCACTATCTATGCTGAGTCACTGCACTTCGCTTTGGTTCCTGCAAGACCTTTTCCTGAGAGCCTGGCCTTCGAGTACCTGGCAATTGGTGCTCCCCTGGTGGTCGTCCGCACGTCCCGGCGAAAAACGAAACCTTATTCGCACACTTGTGCCAGCTTTACTGCATACCAAGCTTAAAACCTCGATGGAAATGATGCCAGAGCAGCTCTCTGCATTTCTGGTTCACAGACGTCCAGCCATTACCACAGCGGTCCACACCTGTTACCAGTGGCTGCAGGACCACCCCTCTCCGTCACTTCCAACCGTTCGCTCAGGAATCAACCACTTCTGCACACCAAACTCCATCTACAGCACTTCTTTCCTTCCAGAGCACAAAAAACGGCGCGCACCACAGGGGTACACTCCACCGCCACCCATACCACTGAAGGTGAGAAAGAGGTCACGGCCCAGCTCCAGGTCACAGTCAACTAGACCTCAATCATTCCCGCAGCGCACAGCACCTCCACCACCAGCACGACCCTCCCCCACACCACCTTCGCCGCAATCCAGGTCAAGGCCTGTACCCAAACCTTCCTCAGAATCACCCAAAAAGCGAATTAAGAAGGGACAGGGCTAACCTTACACACAACAGCCATTCATGACCCATGACCCGCGACCTTACCTCCCCTCTTGTATGTTATACCCCGAACCAATGTACTTAGCATGGGGTGGTGCCCCGGCCCAGAACTTTGTTCGAACTGGTCTGCGTAAAAAAAAAAACAATGTGCATGCTGCATACGAGACGAGCACACCTGTGGTTTATACCTGATTCATTGAAGTCCTTCTGTTGATTTTTGAAATCTTGAATCTTGAACTCTTTGTGCCAATGTGGGTGGAATCTTTATGTTAGTCTATTTATGTGTGTTTCGTCATTTTCGTTATTCTGCGTAACATACGTTTATAATCTTATTAATTTTGTATTTTCCGGCGCTTCGCTAGGAGCCGCTCCTGCTCGCCGCCTTTTTCTGTGTACGAATTTCTTGATTTAAAGAATCAAGAGATGACTACAAATTTTATAAAAATGTGCATCTAATGCAAAATTGGATTCTGTCCAGGTGTTTGCCTTCAGAAAAATTCTAGGCCGTCATTTGGCGGATTTAGGTGTTGTCGCTACGCGTTTGCATGGATTCGTCCCTCATGCTCCCATTCCTCTGTTGTACAGACCTCCTCGCAAAGCCTCGTTGAGTAGGCCGCTGTTCGGGCCGAAAAGCAGAAGCAGGAGACTGAACCAGAATCAAGACCCCTCCAAGGGGCAATTCTAATTAGATCAGCGCACCCTCGCCCCAGTACCAGGACAGGTGTCTCCATCAGGTTCAATGAGACTTGGGTCGAGCGTCCTATGTGAGTCTGCCGCTGGGTTGTGTTACGCTGCAGCTTGGAGGGAGTGATGCAAATGCATATGGTCTTGGCATGCCCTTTTCTAACCCCAGCAAGCCACAGGAACCCCGGCAGCCCCAAGAGCGCTGAGTTTTCTGTTGGAGATTGTCATCAACAATGCAGCCAGAGTCGCTGGCCATGGTAAAGCGCTCTTTTCCAGTGTTAGGGAAGCTATAGGTATTTTAAAGTAGGTGTGGAAACCAAGGAAAGGCCAAGAAAAAAAAATCCCTTTTTCCTGAAAATGCGACAGTGGTGGCCACCACAGCACAAGGGGGGATCAAGAAAAAGTGCTTTTCCAATGCTTTAGGGTATACTTTAGTTGTATTAGAGGTGCTCTAAGCACTCATGCATTTTTATCTTAGTATTAGCCCAACCGAAAGGGGTGATAACACATTTTGACCTATGGAACCAAACACTAGATCAGGATATTGTGTGGACCCCTTAGTTCCCAAGCTATAGGCACTAAAACATCTTTTCCTGGGTTGCTGAGGCACTGACATACTGAGGGCACAGCCTACGAATTTATCTATGTCCTCTCAGAAATTCTTAGCTATCCTAGTGGTATGCACCCTAGGGGGCTGGGGCACCTCTTTTTGAGAGGTCCTGGGTTCAATACCCAGCCAGCCTAGCTAAGTAGGAATATCCCATGTGACATGGCAGTGATCTCAGCGCCACAAGCCATGCCACCTCAGCACCTATGGGACCCAAAAACAAAGAGTGCACATCTCTGGATGGCACCGTGGATGAGAGTGAGCCCTTGGGGCAGTTTTCCAATCAGTTTTTCTCAAACATGTAAAATATTTCATCCTGAGTTGCAATGTATGCTAATTGCTGTGGCCTATTGTTGATAGTTGTCTTTATCTAACTCTTTGTGACTGCAGCCCTTCATGCTTTGATCCTGATCTTCTTCTACTTGCTTATCTCTGGCTTGGGTTATCCTGGATTGGTTGTATTTCCACAATAAAACATTTTCCTCATCAAAAACAAGCAGCAGGAACCCTACACCAGCAGCAAGCAGCACGAGAGGCACAACAAACACACAGTGTTGAAATCACTATAAAACTTTCTAGAGGCGGCGGAACATCTTCTGGAAGCACCGGAAGATGTTTGGGAACCGCCAGAACATGATCCGGAAGCACCGGAACATGTCACGGAACTGTCAAAACATGTTTCGGGAACATTTTCTGCCGCTTCCGGAAAATGTTCGGGAACATTTTCCGCTGCTTCCGGAAAATGTTCCGGCGCTTCCGGAACATGGTCCGGAAGCACCAAAACATGTTCCAGAGCTGCTAAAACATGTTCCGGAAGCGCCGGAACATGTTCGGAAGCGCCAGACCATGTTGCGGAAGCGCCGGAACATGGACCGGAAGCACCGGAACATGGACCGGAAGCACCGGAACATGGACCGCTAGCACCGAAACATGTTCCGGAAGCGCCACAACATGTTGCGGAATCGCCGGAACATGGACCGGAAGCACCGGAACATGGACCGCAAGCACCGGAACATGTTCTGGAAGCGCTGGAACATGTTCGGAAGCCCCAGAACGTGTTCGGGAAGCACGGGAACATGTTCCGGAAGCACGGGAACATGTTGAGGAACCGCACGAACATGTTCCGGAACCGCCAGAACATGTTGCGAAACCGCCGGAACATGTTCGGGAAGCACCAAAACATGATCCCGAAGCACCGGAACATGTACCGGAAGCGCCGGAAGATGTTCCGGAACCGCCGGGACATACTCCGGAATCTCTGGTACATGTGGAGCATGTTCCTGAAGCACCAGAAAATATTCCGGAACCGGCAAAATATGTTCGGGAAACGCCCGAACATGGGCCGGAACCGCCAGAACATGTTGCCGAACCGCCGGAACATGTTGCAAAACCGCCGGAACATGTTCCAGACGCACCCAAACATGTTCCGGAGCCACTGGAACATGTTCCGGAAGCGCCGGAACATGTTGCGGAAGTACCGGAAGATGTTCCTGAAGCGCCAGGACATGTTCCAGAACCGCAGTAAATTGTTCCAGAAGCGCCGGAACAGGTTGCGGAACCGCCGGAACATGTTGCAGAACCACGACAACATGTTCCCGAACCGCCGGAACATGTTCCGGAACTGCCGGAACATGTTCCGGAAGCGCCGGTACATGTTCCGGAAGCCCCGGAACATGTTGCGAAGCAGCCGAACATGTTCTGGAAGCACCCAAACATGTTGCAGAGGGACGGAGACATGTTCCGGAACCGCACGAATATGTTCCGGAACCGCCAGAACATGTTCCGGGAGCGCTAGAACATGTTCCGGAACCGCCGGTACATGTTCCGGAAGCGCCGGAACATTTTCTGGAAGCACCCGAACATGTTCCGGAACCACCGGAACATGTTCCGGAAGCACAGGAACATGTTCTGAAACTGCCGGAACATGTGGAACATGTTCCTGAAGCGCCGGAACGTGTTGCGAACCCGCCGGAACGTGTTGCGGAACCGCCCAAACATGTTGCAGAACCGCCGGAACATGTTCCGGAAGCAACGGAACATGTTGCGCAACCACCAGAACACGTTGCCGAACCGCCGGAACATGTTCCGGAAGCTGTGAAACATGTAGCTCTGAAACATGTTCCGGTGCTCCAGGACTATGTTCTGGCGCTTCCGGTACATGTTCCAACGGTTCCGGAACATGTTCCGGCGGTTCCAGAACATGTTCCGGCGTTTTGAGAACATGTTCAGGTGCTTCCAGAACACGTTCTGGTGGTTCCGGAACATGTTCCGGCGGTTTGGGACCATGTTCCGGCGCTTCCGGAAGAGTCAGAGCCCCCCCCCCCCCCTCGCATCACCGGCTGCGGAGCGGGGGGGGGGGGGAGCAGAGCATGTCCGGTATGGCAGCCTTCGGCTGCGGCCGCCTGCGTCCCTGGGGGGGGGATCAAAGCCGCGGTACGAGGCAGCTACTTAGGGCCACTGAGATGCAGGCAAAAACATCGCGTCGTGGTGCTTCGGATTCAGCCAAAATTGTATTGCCTTCGGCAAGGCACCTCGGGAAGGGAGAGGGACAAACATTCTTGAGTTGCTGAGGCGGTAAAACTGCATGAGCAACGCCGAGGAGATGGCTAAGGAGGGCTTCTACCTGGTGAAGTCTGTCCTACACCACCGCTATTGCCAGGGTGGGCGCTTCCTCACCCTCTGGGAAGGGTTTGGAGTCGAAGAGGCCACCTAAGAGCCCTTCTCTGCGTTTGTCTACCTGAGGGACGCCTAAACTCAGTTCTGGTAGACTACTTGTCCCAGAACAACCTTGGTGAGTTGCTGAGGCTCGCTGAGACGCTTGCCTCGGAGACTAAAGCTAGGGACTGAACCTTACCCCTAAGTGTGCTACGTATGTCTGTGTGTGTCTCACTTCTCTCCCAGGCGTGGCTCCCGAATCAACGGGCTTCGCTGATGTGGGACCGAAGGTCCTAGTCAGTTACTAGTACCACTCCTATGGCGCCCAATTTCTGTGCTGGCGCCTAGCCATGGTGGAAGACGGCAAAAGCCCTACCTACTAGAGGGGAGGGGTGGCCAAGTGTGCTAAGGGCATACAAAACGCCCATTTTTGCTAAAGTCCAAAAGCTAACGCACTCCCCTGCCCACGTGGAAAAGCACGCGGGACAGGAGACACCACTACTCTACACACCCTACCTACAGTGGCACCATCCTGGTGGGCAAGCACTTTTGCAACTGGCTCAACCCCCACTCAGGACTACCACTCCTACACGCACGCTCTACTGGCTGGCGTTGAAGATGAAGACAAGAGCCCTAGCGGCTCACCTGTGAGAGTGCAAGAAAACACAGAGCTACTAAGCTTCTGTGGCCTAACAGGGACGCCACTACGCGTTTCCCTGCTAGGGCTTGGAGGGAAGGGGTGCTCTTGTTGCGTGCACAGCTCGAATGTTGAAGATGTCGGGCTACGCTTGCCACTCCTGGCTGAGTTGTAGCTTGTTGTTTGTGTGATCAGCGCTGTATATCTTAGCATGGCTCAAGGGACTGCACTAGTCCACTCTGACCTTTGCACCTGAAGAGCAAAGGCGGATGAAGGAGCGTTTGCAGCGGAGGAACCAAGACCATCTCCACGTATTATACGCTTCTCAGATGACCCTATAATACACTGTCCACAAACGCCCCTGCCCCAGCGGAGACCAAAAGCCAAAGCCAAGGCCAAAACCCCTGCCCTGCCCCTACCGCTGCCCCTTCCCCTGCCCCTGCCCCTGCCCCTGCCCATGGCCCTGCCCCTGCCCCTGCCCATGCCCCTGCCCTTGCCGATACCCCTGCCCCTGCCCCTACCCCTGCCCCTACCCATACCCCTGCCCCTGCCCCTACCCCTGCCCATACCCCTGCCCCTGCCCCTGCCCATACCCCTGTTCCTGCCCCTGCCCCTGCCCCTACCCATACCCCTGCCCCTGCCCCTGCCCCTGCCCCGACCCCTGCCCCTGCCCCTGCCCCTGCCCCTACCCATACCCATACCCCCGCCCCTGCCCCTACTGACGCGCAGCCTGACCCTACTCCCCCGCCTTAACACGCTACCCCAGTCATTGCATCACTAGTGTAGCGATTAGGTAGGTACGTGTCGTGCCCTCTCACGGCTTCCTGCCAGTCCTCTCCTCTGGAGAGGGACTACTCGTCCTCACAGGTGAGCGAGACGAAGGCGGCGGGCAGAGCGGGTAACAGGGGCAACGACAGCGCGTTGGATGCGTAGCTGCGGGGCTGCAGTACAGTGAGGCTACATGCGGGGCGGCGGTATCGGGAGGCTGCATTTGGGGCAGCTGTACATGGGGACTGGATACGGGGCTGCAATACGGTGGGGCTGCATGCGGGGCTGCGGTATACGGGGGCTGCATGCGGAGCGGTGGTACACGGTGTGGCAGCTGTGCATGGGGCCAAACGCGGGGCTGCGGTACTGTGGAGCCGCATGCAGGGCTGCGGTACATGGAGGCTGCATGCGGGGCGGCAGCGCGTGATCCTGAATGCGTGGCAGCTGTACATGGGGACCGGATGCGGGGTTGTAATATAGTGGAGCTGCGTGCAGGGCTACGGTACATGAGGGCAGGATGCGGCGCAGCAGTACGTATAGGCAGAAGGCGTATCAGGGCGCATAATGACGCTACGCCGGGGCTACAGCATATACTTGTTGAGCACGTAAGTCCTCTCTCTGTCGGTGACAGAGGCGTGCAGGCAGTGCGCAGTTGTCTTGCTCTGGTGTAAGTCCTCTCTGCATCTGGGATTCAGGCGTGCAAGCTTCAGTTGACTAGTGTCTGGACGGCGGGACATATTTAGCACATACGTAAGTCCTCTCTCTGTCGGTGACAGAGGCGTGCAGACAGTGTGCAGTTGTCTTGCTCTGGTGTAAGTCTTCTCTGCATCTGGGATGCAGGTGTGTAAGCTTCAGTTGACTAGTGTCTGGACGGCGGAACATATTTAGCACACACGTAAGTCCTCTCTCTGCCGGTGAAAGAGGCGTGCAGGCAGTGTGCAGTTGTCTTGCTCTGGTGTAAGTCCTCTCTGCATCTGGGATGCAGGCGTGCAGGCTTCAGTTGACTAGTGTCTGGACGGCGGGACATATTTAGCACATACGTAAGTCCTCTCTCTGTCGGTGACAGAGGCGTGCAGGCAGTGTGCAGTTGTCTTGCTCTGGTGTAAGTCCTCTCTGCATCTGGGATGCAGGCGTGCAAGCTTCAGTTGACTGGTGTCTGGACGGCAGGACATATTTAGCACACACGTAAGTCCTCTCTCTGTCGGCTATCGCTGCATAAACAGCACTTTAGTAAACGTCCTGACAAAGGGCCAGGGCGGAGCAATACTCCCAATGGAGGGCACAAATCTCCAGGAGCTAAAAAAAATGGAAAATGTTACCAACAGGGAGTGATTCCTGCAGTTTAGCGAAAGGTGTAGCGATTTAACAAGTCAAATCGCTATAAATTGACGAAATCACGCAAGAAATCGTCATTTTTACACCAAAACTCAAAGTCGCAGACAAGCGCAACGGAAGCGGACTTCAAAAACAAGGTTGCGCAAGCGTAAACGGCTTTTGAAAAAGAAGGTATGAACCGTAGTTTTTTAAAGTTCTAAAGGAAATTTTTTGCACAGTTGCATCAAAATTTTTATAAACTTTAGGGAAAAGTATTCAAACTCAACCCACACCACAGAGCAGGTGGACAACCCACCTCTCAGGTATGCCAGTGTCATCTCACACGCATGCATTGCGTTCGTGTTGGTTGCTTCGTTAAAACGTTAGGGTTGTCAACACTGTGTTCGTTGGGGGTTCAGATGCTCCTCTCTCTTGCTCTGCACAGGTCAAAACAGGAGTGAAAGGTATGCAATGCGAATGGAGCGCACAGCGCGCACGTAGGGTTAGAATATGCGCTGTGCTCGCGATGCATGTGCCTGATTAAGGCATTCACACGCTGTGGCGCTTTCCCTGTACCCCAATTCACCCTTGTTCTCTCTTCACAGGTAAGAAAAGAAAGTGCTTGCTCGTGTGTAGCCGTAGCGCTAAAGTAGGGTTGCTTAAAACGCTTGGGCTTGTTTTGCGCTGTGCAGTGCGCCACTTTCTCCCTCTTTTCTGCAGGAAACACGACAAGGGAAGCGTGCATGACACACAGTGCATTAATCGCTTAGGGTGGTTTATAATTCGCCGTAGGTTTGTTTAAGCGCGTAGGGTTGTTTTGCGCTCGTGTTTTCCTCCGCATTCACATGATGCGTGGTGAGTAAGGTAGGTAAGCCCAGGAGGAGCTCACCTCCTGGTTGAGTCACGCTGAGATTGGTTATGTTGGGTTAAATTGTAAGATCAGTGCATACTGGTGCATGCATATGACACATTAAAGGGTAGGCCACGCGGAGTGCGCACGGTATAACTCTTGTTTAGGTTACCCAGGGGCTCCACCCTACGTTCTTTAAGAGAACGGGTGGAGTTCCTTAAGCTTGCTTGCTTGTACTGAGGTTCAGGAACAGCGTATTATAGGGCAGCCTGAGAAGCGTACAACACGTGGAGGCTGTCTTGGTTCCTCAGTCCTGAACCTCAGCCATTGGCCTTTGCTTTACAGGTGGGAAGCTCAGGGTAACCTGGTGCAGTCCCTTGAGCCATGCTAAAGTATACGGCGCTGATCACACAAACAACAAGCTACGACTCAGCCAGGAGGGGCAAGCGTAGCCCGACGTCTTCAAAATCACGCTGTGCACGCAACAAGACCACCCCTTCCCTCCAAGCCCTAACAGGGAAACGCGTAGTAACATCCCTGCTAGGCCACAGCCGCTTAGTAGCGCTGTGTTCTCTTGCTTTCTCACAGGAGGGTCAATAGGACCCGAGACCTCATTGACAGCAACACCAAGTAGCTCGTGTAGGTGTTAGGGTCAGCAGGCCTGGCAGGAGTTGAGTGCAGGTGATGAGTGCTCACCCTGCCTTCGAAGGCCGGTGCTGGCGTTAGTGAGTGTAGTGTAGTGGTGTCTCCTGTCCCGCGTGCTTTTCCATGTGGGCAGGGGAGTGTGTTAGCTTTTGGACTTTAGCAAAAAAGTGCGTTTTGTATGCCCTTAGCACACTTGGCCACACCTCCCCTCTGGTAGGTGGGGCTTTTGCCGTCTTCCCCCCAGGATAGGCGCCAGCACAGAAATTGGGCGCCATAGGAGTGGTTATAGTACCTGATTAGGACCTTCGGTCCGACGTCAGCGAAGCCCGTTCTCCGGGAGCCACGCCGGGGAGAGAAGTGAGACACACACAGACATACGTAGCACGCTTAGGGGTACGGTAAACCCAGTAAGGAAGGGTAGAACCCCACGGATCTGGACCAGTCAGGGGTCCTAACTGTGGGCTTGCTTGTCCCCAAGGAGGGAAGGCACACCTTGCCTCATAACACCTTGCTTGTCATTTCCCCCTGGTGTAGTAAGCCACCGTTCTTCGTTGGCTCCCCAACGTCATTACATCAGGGCAGTTCCCATGCAACACATGCTCAACAACGCATAAACTCGCTGGGTGGCTGCAAATCTGATAAGCGACCACCTTGTCCACGCTGGAAACCATAGGCATGGGTCTGCAGGGCACAGACAGGGTCAGTGCAGTGCTCAGTAAGCAGTAGTCTGTGAAAAACCAATGGCCTTCGGCCAGGGAGTCGTTGTCACAGGGGGCTAACGGTCCTGTCCTGCGATGCAATGCGGGGCAACTGTGACAACTGCTCTTACACCCATACACAGGCATGTCTGCACAAGAGTGCTCACTGCACCTGTGAGGTTAGAACACAGTCAGTAGACTGACACAGGGAAATTAGTTTCGCTTTTTACGCTGGGACATAGTCTCAGCACGGGTTAGTAGCTGCCCCTCGTTGTTCTCAACGAGGTAGGAGCGGAAGATGGGGTTGATACTCCCATCTGGTTGTATGAAGGCTGACATAGGTTCCCAGGTTGCCTCAGATAACCCATAGCCATCCCACAGGGTTAGGAATTTCCAGCCCTGTTTATACTCGTGGCGAGCAATACCTGCAACCACGTAGTAACCATCGACTGTCATCTCTTCGGCAGTCATCTCTTCGAGTTCGACTGCCTCCTCTGGACTGGCAGCCTTCTCTAGGTCTATACGCTCGACCTCACTGTTGCTGCGGCGCCACTCATCCCAGGACAAATCGTCAGGGGAGTGATAGTGCCTCAACTGTTTAGGTGCACACAGGAGTTCACCACCTAGACGTGGACTGCACCTGACATGGATCCTGGATCCATCTATCCTGATGATACGATAGGGTCCAGAATAAGGGTCCTGTAGGCAGTTACGTGGCCAGGAGGGTAGGCGTGAGTGGTGAACCAAAACAAGGTCACCAACCTGGAAGCTGGCAGGTCGCCGTAGGCGGTTCCGTCGGCACAGTTCACGGTCACGAATGTGTTTCAGGTTAGTCCCAGCTTGGGTGGCCAGAGACTGCTTGTGTTCCAGCCAATCTCCCACAGGGCTCTTGAAGTCCTCAGGAAAGGGGGTTTTGAAGAACCATGCAGGTCGTCCTCCATGGAACAGTTCGTGGGGGGTGAAACCCGTAGAGGAGCTCCGCTGTGAGTTCATGGTCAGCACTGCCCAGGGCACTAGGCGTACCCAGTCCTTGGTACGCTCCTGTTTCATCAGGATTCTTAAGTTTTGCTCCACCACACGGTTCTGTCTCTCACAGAGAGGGTTAGACATGTGGGTATAGGGCACACCTGTGGTTACCTCCACTTTGAGGGCATTTAGCACTCGTTTGTACCACCCAGTGTCACTGCGGAAGCGTACATCCTCATCAGAGTGCACCTGCTTAGGTGCTCCATAGGGTTCGAACCTTTGTTCGACCAACATTTTCACAGTCTGCTCACCTGTGATTTTCTTATTGCAAGGGAACACACAGGTGAAGCAAGATAGGCCACGGGTGACCACTAGGCAACTATCATAGCCGCCGAAGCGTGGTAGGCCGTGGATGAAATCCACGTAGAGGAGAGAATTAGCACAATAGGGTATGGGTAAGCTGGAGATCAGGCCCCTATCCCTACTGTCGCTCTGCTTGCTGGCATGACAGCCACAAGCATCCACAATGGTCTGCATACGCGACCTCAGTGCAGTCAGGGTTAGACTAGAGTAGAAACACTCACGGAAGAAGTCCACTGAGCGATTAGCGCCTGTGTGACCAGGACTGAGATGGGACCACTGTAGGCACCCGTCCAGTCGTGCCTCAGGCACCACAATTTGGTCCTCGTAGAAGGGTACTGATTGTTTTTATACCACTGGTGCCCGTCAATGACACGGGGTTCGAGACCAGTGCTGAGGGTCTGGAGTATTTCTTTATACTCTGACTGATAGTCGGTTAGACTCCAACCCTCCAGGATACCAGCAGTGCGCATGGACAGTTCAAGCTGGACATCCATACGCTGGAAAGCCTCTCTGGCGAGCGCCTCAGAGCTCTCACCTATAAGCGCATTGAAGTTGTTGCGCGATATATAGTCAGACAGTTCATTCTTTATTCCGGGGATATGATGAACTGTCAGCCTGAACTGGCTCAGGTAAGTCCACCACCGCTTTAGCTTTGCTTTCTCTGGTGGTGGGTTCTTCTGAAAAGACTTCACAGGTTCCTGGTCACACAGCCAGACAATAGGGTTAGGTCCCAGGAGTCGGGATTGTGACGAAAGCACCAACATACCGGCCAGGAGATCCTGGTGATAGGTGCTGTAATTGGAACGCGCTTGGTTCCATTTCCAATTCCAGTGTCCCAGTGGCACCAGCCGCCACTCACTGGTAGGATAGTCATGTTTCAACGAACCATCACGGTTCAGTCCACTCGTACGATAATGGCAGTGGGTTACTTCAGCGGGGTTAAGCTCCTGCCATTGGTAGATCGTACCACCCCCCCCCTACATCACTGGCATCAGTGATCAGGACTATCTCGCCCTTAGGGCGGGGTACTCCCAGGCAGTTGGAGGAGGCAATTTTTTTCTTCAACTCCTGGAAACACTCTTCCTCTCTGGCGGTCCACCTCCATGGAGTAGTTTTCTTGATTAGGTCAGTGAGGGGGGCAGAGGAGTAGGTAAAATTGTGGATGTGACGCCGATAGAAATTACAGGCGCCCACAAAACTGCTCACATCGTGTAGACCCTTCTTAGGGTCATCGCGAATCTGCATGTCCTGTAGGGGCTGCATCTTAGACGCGGCTGGTTTCCACCAGCCATACCCCACGTCGAAACCCAAATATTCCATCTCCTCTTTCATAAACTCACATTTTTCGAGTTTGATTCGGAGATGGCTTTCTTGACAAACAATGAAAAATTCACGGAGGAGAAGGACATGGTCCTCTTGGGTATTAGTTCCCAAACTCATGTTGTCGATGTGGGCCTCCATTTCTGCACCCCGAGAAATCAACTCCTGTACTAGAGGCCTGCGCCTCAGTACGTACAAAATTTTGTTCATTAGCTCTTGCAAAATCGCTGGGGCATTAGCCACCCCGAAAGGCATAACCTTCCACTTAAAGACACGGCCCTTAGGGGTTATAAAAGCCAGCAGCTCCTGAGCTGCGGCGGTTAGTTCCACCTGCCAGAAACCAGAGCGTTTGTCCATTTTGGTCTTGTACCTGCATTTGGCAATACGCTCCAGGGCATTTTCCGTGTTAGGAATACTCCCTGAGTGGTTCTGGGTTTTCTTGTTGACCTCACCATAGTCAACAACCAGTCGTAGGGCAGTCGACCCTGGTTTGGCAACCAGGAAACAGGGACTGCAGTGATGGGGGTAGTCCCCCTTCTTGTATTCTTCAACGAGGCCAGCATCAATACATTCCTGGATCTGGCGCTCGATTTCTTCAACCTGTTCCTGTGGAGCGGGATAGGGACGACACCTCACTCGCGTCTTTTCAAATTCAGGTTTCAGTTTCAGGTCCATCTGGACCAGCTTTTTACAAGAGAGGGGGGGCGGCAAGGCGACGAATACCTCCTCATAGGTTATCAGCAGTTTCTTCAGTCGGGGGTCAAGGTTAAGACTCACAAGTTTCTGCAGGAGATCCTCCTCAGCATGGAGGTTGCTCTTTCCATGTTCTTTCTTTTTCTGCCGATCAGCAGTTTCGGCAGGAACAGAACCATCGTCCCACTCAGAGGGACATTGCTGCCCATAGTGCAGAGAATACACTAGCGGTATCTCAGGATCAGGCAGCGTATAGGAATCATCGTCCTCCTCAGACCAGATGGAGGATTTCCAGGTCTGTCTGAGGTATTGCAGCCGCTCTTGGCGCTCAATACCTTCGGCCTTCAGGTTCAACAGCCGCCGGAGTTCCTGAGTGTCATGCTCAGACAATGGCATGTTATTAGAAGCAGGCCGCGCCAGAGCATCAGCAATCCGGGCCACGGGTTCACCTGTGTGCAAAGGCTGCATGTGTAGCACTGGCTTCCCAAAAGGGGAAGCGGGCTCAGAGGTTGACTCTAGATCTACCTCCTCCAGCAACAGCCGGGCTAGGAAGGCACTGTGTTTTAGGTCAACACAGCTGGGATCAACAGAAGGAATAGTGCTGGCGATCTCAGACAGTTGGTCGTCAGCATCCTCCTTTACAGCTGCAGGTTCCAGATAGCCATCGGGAGACTCACACCCTGTAAGTGTGGCAGATAGGTGCTCAGGAGATCGATTTTTGATATCAGAAAGGGTCAGGCCACGATTTTCGGCCATGACCTCTTTCAGTAGCACCTGGTCTAGGTCACACAGGGCTACAGGATTGAGAGATCCATCAACAATGGACAGGAAACTGGCCCACTCAGGGGCCTGCATAGCTGTGTCTGAGTCCCCAGGCACATAGATGGGGCCGTTGGGGAGTTGCACTCTTCCCACGGTCATTCGATCTAGCATACGGCGCCAGTAAGCATGTTCACCAGAGCAGCCCCAGTCAGGGGTGCACATGACAACCCTTTCTTTCTCATAAGTGATTTTGGTTAGAACCTTCGCGAGCAGGGAGAAGGGAGGGTTAGCATACGCTAGGCCCATTGCTTTCCAGAAGAAACGGAAAGCATTGTTCAATTGTTTTGAGCAGTACAACTGCATGATGTGCTGTTGTTGGCTCGCAAACAATTCTACCTGGATCTCATCCAGGTTTACCTGAAGGGCCGCCAGTCCATTTTCAAGAACGTGACGGGCCAATTGGTAGTTTTCAGTATGATAGTTAGTCTTGGATGCGTAGCGCAGCCCAGACTCTTTTCGTCCTGACAGCTCCAAAGGTACGGAGAACAGCCCACTGCCAAAGTCGCAGTGCAAAGAATAGGGGCGCTGGAGAGACAGCATTTTTACCTGGGGGTTTCTTCGTGTAACCGCTGCATAGTGGCGGATCTTTCTTGTAACTGCGAAGCCTGTAGCCTTGATGCCCCAGGGGTCGTACCGCCCGACACTGCCCCTGATATATCTGAACCCAACTGACCCTCTTCAGACCCATATCCAGCCTCTGGGAGCGACATATGCGAAGCACTTGTAAGTCCATTGACCTCCATGGTGGAATATGAATAGTCAGAAAACCCGGTCTACAAAAATGGAGCAGACATAGAATCTCATTGTGCATCCATCGCACATAATGCCACAACGTGAAATCATTCGAAATAATTTAAACGATTCCGATTGGGAAATCACGAAAGACAAATGCGACTCGACGCGCGCTCACAGGCGACATCTGGCGGCGAACGGAAAACATGAAAACAAGCGGAAAATTTACTGCACCAATGTACATCTGAGAATCATTGAAATTCTGATCACATTGATGTATAATCTGAGTGCTGTCACTGCTGCCGTTACACTCCCCCTCTGAAAACATACGCCAGTATGTCAGGCTGGGTCAAGTGAAGTGAAAGAAACGGCAAAGTGACCAAAAACCGACTAATCTATGACAAAATGTGAGAAATTGAGCTGAATTGAGCAAAATTGTGCTGAGATCTGTGTTTCGCGATGGCCATCGACTTGAATGAAACGCATAGATACCTTAGGGCACACAGAAATAGCTTCGTTCAAGCTCGAAAATTCGAAAATTGAAAGTCTGAGTGAAGAATGTACATGCATGATCAAGATCCATGATCCATGATGAAATCAGGATCTGACATCCCACTGCCAGAAAACAGAAAACGAGTGTCGCCATGTCGTCGAGCGTCCAAAAAAAAGGGTATCCCTTCATGGAGTCCAAGATATGTGAAACTGGTCGGTGTCATTTGTAGTCATGAGACCAGATGCCAGATTATGGTACAAAATGTGCCTGAATTGAGACCAAAATCAGTGAATCACACACGGATTGAGGGCGGTAGAGTCTGCAGCAAGCCAATATAGGTCCAATTCATTGTCGATAAATACTGTGTGTTGTGCTGAACGGAAATCCAGTTCTCATTCATAGCTAATCCAGGTCAAATCCTCAGGAATCCTCAGGAATCCTCAGGAATCCCATGATGGAAATCCAATCATGCAAGAGTAATGATAGCCAAGAAAACCCAGTGCGTGCACCACACTGTCAGTATCGTTTCCAGGGCTTCATGTTTAATCCAGTATGAGCCAGAAGGGGTAATTGACTCATTATAGTCCCAGCATGTATAAGCATCCAGTGCTTGGTACCAGGAATTTGCCAAAATTGAGCTGATTCTGAGGGGGATTCCAACACCATCTACAGATGAACAGCGAGTCGACACAAGTAAGAACATCATCATTGTCACTTGGTCTATATAAGCGCTTTGACAGCGGTCGATTGAAAAACAAACCAACAGTCTCAATGTAAGAGCTGATTGAAATGACATTCTCAGCAGATCCGTCAAACACATGAAATGCATCAGACTCAGTCATGTGCCAGAATCTCTGAAATGAGCACGAACTCGAGCGAGTCCTTCCCAAGGCGAGTAGAGGGGCATAGTCGACAGCAAAACGCGAGAGTGTCGTCGTGGTTGAGGATAAAGGCCTTTCGGAGCTTCCGATTGGAATCATCTACAATGAAGCACATGATTCACATGATAACCATGATGAGAATGATGGATGGAATGACCAGGATGACCCCAGAATGTCCCATCATCTGTTCATCAAACCACATAGACGATGCGTCAGGACTGTTTTGTCCCAATGCCAAGGGTATATGTAAACCGTAAACCTTTTGGAGAGTTTCAGCGATTTAAATTCTGATCAGATCTTGTCTCGAATGGATTCTGCCACGATTGGAGCTTCCTCTTGTGCTTGTAAGTCTTCCTTGGTGACACAATCCTTAATCAGCGACAGCTCACGGTCAATCTCAGGATGTTTTTTCAGGAACTTGATGAACGTCTCCGTATACCCATGGATAAAGCTTGAAGCTGGCTCCCATTTGTCTTCTTCTGGACCGAATCCTTTCCATCTGCACAGAAAGTACCACTTGTTTCGAGCATTTTTCTTGTAATCAAGGATCTTCTCCAACTCGAAACTGCTGGTGACCATCTTCCTGTCGCTCAGGTACTTTGAAGTCCAATAGAGAGGCTTGAACCTTCCCTTGGGGCAGGGTACTTCGGCCTTCAAACGGTCCCGATGTACTTCTTGATGTCTGCCCGGTTCAACCTCAAGGTTGAATGTAGTCTCACTTAGTTGACCACTGACTTGGAATGGGCCTTCTCATAAAGGTAACAATTTGTTGTCGTCCTTCAGGGTCTCGTCTGACTTACGAAGCCAAACTTGCTGGCCTTTCTCCAAGGGTTTTCCTTGTGTTCTCGACTGATTTTTGAATTTCAACCAATCTGCTTGACTCTCCACTTTGGCTTGGATCCACTTGGACTCTAAATCCTTGATCCTCTCAAACCATTGCGAGGCGTCGTAGCACTGCCTTGGATGATACATCACTGGTCCTGGACCCATCTTCTCACGACCAAAAACAAGCTCATTCGGGCTTAATCCAGTGTAATTCCTGGTTCGATGGTATCTCCTCAAGACACAGTAAGTTGTCTCCAACCAATTGTAGTCTTTTTCAGTCGCCAGGAATTTTCTCAGAATGTTGATAAGAATTCTTCCAGCGCGTTCAGCAGGGGGGGCTCGATGGTCGTAGACTCGGGCACGAAGATGATGAACTCCCAATAGAGCACACATGTTCTCCCACCAAGTCCCAATGAACTCCTTCCCACTGTCCGTCAGAATTTCACTGGGAACATCCCAGTTACTCATCAACTGACTTGCAGTCCACTTGGCAGCCATTTCAGAGGTGAGATGCTTCGTGTTGCAAGGGAGGACCTTGATATTGCCACTGTGGCGGTCTTGAATTAACAAAGCCCCATCGATGGGCTTCCTCGTGTAGAGACATTCCTCTTGGATTTGTCCCAACTCGAAGACATCCGCCGTCACCTTGTCGAACAACCTCTCAGGAATTGGCAATCCCTTCAGTAATCCTTCTGCCTTTTGATTCTTAGGGATGTTCGCCTGACATTGCTTGCATCCTTTGGCAACTCGTTCACAGGCACTCTTGAGGTCTCGTGTGTACACTCTGTGTCGTAGCTCCTGCTCCAGAACACGGGAGTGTCCGTGGGATGTCTCATTCCGATGCCAATGTTTGACATATTGGTCAATTAGACAATCAGGAACACAAATCCGTCCTTGCCAAAATAACTTGTCGCCTTGGATTTTGAAATCAGACGTCTCTTCAGAGTCGTAAGGCTTGTCCCCTTTCAACTTGTGGTATACAGACCCAAAGAACCTGTCCTCCTTGTACATCTTCGTCCAATCCACATAGAGGAAGGAAGTTTCCTTGTCCTTTTGTTGTTGAGGGAGCGTGGATTTCGCCTTGGATCCTGTCACTGGAAACACTTTCAGGAGCGGCAGCGAAGACTCAGAGTCAGAGTTAACCCTTTCAGTCTTATCTGCCTTGGTAATCTCCTTGCATCTGACCAATTCAACCTTCATGGGATTCTTAATCGAACATTGAAGACAATGTTTCTTGATCAGTGCTTGTTCCTCTCTATCAAACTCGATCACTTTGGCTTTATCCGTCGCTGTCCCATGAAAACTCACTTCAGAGTAAGCCTCTGAGGCTGGGTAGGCCCAGCGACTCAGGGCGTCCGCCACTGTATTGTAGCGCCCTGGAATGTAAGTCACATGGAGGTCAAATCTGCTGAGAGTTTCATGCCAACGGCCTCTCCTCCCAGCTGGTCCACCAGGGGTATCCACATGTTCTGTCCTCCAGCTCTCCAGTGACTTGTGGTCAGTCAGTACCTCAACGCGATGGCCCAAGATCCAACCTTCATAACGCCGTAAGGCACAAAGGATTGCGTAGGCTTCTTGTTCCCTTGGACTCCAATTTCGCTGTCTTGTTGTAAGCTTGCGAGACCAGAAAGCCAGAGGATGATGGTGACCTTCGTCATCGACTTGTTCGATCATAGCACCAATGGCGTAACGACTGGCGTCTGTACGAATATAAAAAGGTCTTCCGTCCAACCACGGAGTCTTTAATGTAACCACATTTGGCAGTGCTTCCTTGAGACCAGTAAAGGCCTCTTCACATTCTGGCATCCACTTGAGCTTGACTTGAGATCCCTTCTTTCCTTCTATTTTGCCAACCTTGAGTAACTCTGTCAATGTACCAGAAAACTTGGCGTAGAGGGGAAGAAACTCGTGGTAATAATTGCAGCAGCCTAAAAAGGCACGAAGCTGCGTGATGGTTTTAGGCCTTTCCCATAGCTGCAGGGCAGCCATTTTCCCTGGGGCCGGTCTTCTTGTCCCATCTTCCAAGACAGAGCCACAAAATTCCAGGCTCTGGAGGAAAATTTTGCCCTTCTTGGGTCCACACACGAGCTTCTCTTGTCGAAGGACTTCGAGAACTTTGCGGACTTGTTCTTCGTGCAACTTCAGGCACTCATCAAAGTTTTTCCCCAACGGCGTGGCAATCAGAAGGTCGTCAATGTAGATGCTGCAGAATTCTTGTAAATCCAGAGACTTGTGCTTCTGAAATAAAATAGTCTCCATCATCTTCTGGAACATCGACGGCGCATTCTTCAGACCCATCGGCAGTACAGTCCACTGGACAGTGCCACAGGGCGTGCACATTGCCGTCAGATGCCTATCCTCCTTTCGAAGGGGCATCTGATGAAAGCCATGGCGCAAATCCAACACAGTAAAGAGCTTACCTTTGGCTCTCGCGGCGATCTCCTTCTCGATTAAAGGAAGAGGATGCGCGTCTGGTACCGTGGCGGCATTCACAGCTCTGTAATCCACCACTAGACGCCAAGCATCTATGCTGGATTGGTCAGCAGGTGGGGGTTTTGGCACAGTAAATGGTGCTGAACACCACTCAGAACTCATGCAGCCCTCCAACCAACCGAACTCATAGAGATTGCGCTCAATAATCTTTCGCAGGGCATCTGCTTTGGTGCCGTGCAGGTAGAATGGACGTTGTTTGTGTACTTTTGAGCCTTGGATTATCTCAATCTTGGCTTTTCCATTTTCACATCGAATTTGGGGGATTTTTCCACAACTTCCCACTCAGCACGTCATCTTTATAATCTTCGAACACTGCGTCCCTTCTTGCAGATATCTTGTCTCCGTCGACCTGATTCCCACATTTAATCACCGACATTATGTCCACCAATTTGCGAATTGTCCGTCGTGGTCTCATATTCTTGGCCACTTCATTCCAAACTTCTTCGTCGCATTGTTGGCGGATGAACCTCACCTGAGCTCGCTCCTCCGTGGGATCCCAGCAATTGAGGGAGTCCACCAATGTCTTGAAGGGATGGTTGGACGAGTTCAGCTGCATTCCTGTCAATTCAGGCGCGATTCTTGGAGATTTGTGATCATTCTTGCTTGAAATCTTGACATTTTTGGCTTGATTCTTGTCTGATGGGGACGAATTGTAATGGATGGAGGCGTTCTCTTGAGGGACACCGATTGTCCTTCCCTCCTTCCGCGACGATACGTCGGGATTCCGCTCTCGATCGTCTCGATCCACCTCAATTTCGTCGATTCTTGAGGAATTTGAGATGACCTCTTCTGTTCCCATTTCACTGCCATCTTGGCAATAATCTCCCAGATTCCCGTCAACTAAGCACGCCAACGTGCTCCACGAACGCTGTGGCAAAGGCTTGCCATTGTCTTCGCAATACAGCTTCACTCCCTTGTGAGGTAGCTTGTAATCAAAACTTACTTGAGCATCTACTTTCTTACCCTGATCTGTTGGATCTCCGTCACTTCAGCACCCGTATCTTCCATAGCACAGCACTGCACTGAAATCCGGAAACTCGTTGTAAGTCATCGTTCAGTTCTGATCACATATTAAGACAGGCATCCTGTGACATGATACACAGAAATGGCACATGGATGCCTATTAATGAAATAATGATAAATCATTGATAATTAACTATTAAAAACAGTAGTTTTCTTCAGATCAAAAATTTAAATCTACGTAGAATAATCGCGATGCGCGGCTGCCATCTGGCATTTTCCGTCCGCGAATTTCGCGGGCCAATCTGCAGCCCATATTGTAATAAAAATGCATACTCTGCAATAAATTTGGAAACAAAATAGATAAGAGTATCTTCGACATTTGTGGACCCATTACACTCCCCCACCAAGCTCAAACTCAGGTTCCAGAGCTGAGTTTGTTGCTGAAAAAATATGAATAATGGGGGCAAATGGGTAAGATACACCCAAAGCCAATCTGAGATATTTCAGCATAAACCTATACCGTACCTGTGACATGGTATTTACTACAACCATTATGTACAAAACAAAAACTTCTGCCACACCCAAGTGCCCTGAAATGGAAACCCACCAGGTGTCAGGGGCTTTTTGTTTTAATGTACAAAAAAATCCCTGCTCAGGGGTTGGGGAAAAGCCTGCAGCAAAGGCTATAAAAACCCCATTCCCTTTCTGGGAGGTGTGTTAACACACTCCCACTAAAACCTGTATATAATGAAAAAAAATCCTGCACATCTTCCTGATCTTACTTGTAACTTGCAGTCATTTTTCATTATATAAGAACCAGCTCCAACAGCCCTAGTCAGTGCAAAAACCCAGCCAGAGTCTCGAAATTATTTTCAAAACCCAACTGTGAAACAGGCACAGGCACAGGGCATCATTCGATCATTGTGGAATCCGGATGGAATCTAAATGTGCACAAAGTGGAGTATTGAATATGCACAAATAGTAACAAATATGCAGCAATTACTACATTTATGTATCCGCGATGTGAACGCGCGCGCTTGTCTGGTTACACCCCCCCACTAGGACACAACCCAGGGGGGCACACCATGGGGCCGTGGCCGAAAAACCACAACAAGACAAGCGAGTGCCAAAAAAAATAGAAAATGTGGGTTAAGAGCAACCCCAAGGGGGAAGAGAATGGGGTTACACCACTACGGCATATTCCGGCCCAACCTACGAGGGAGATAGGGGGACTCCAGCAACCTAGGCCGTGTAGACTTAACTACTTCCCCAAGGCGAGAGGTACCAAGGGGTGAAGGCCGCCTAGGAGCTTCACATGGCTTCTCTCCCCACCAAAACACAAGAACATGGGAAGAGAAGCCTAGAGCTAGTAGTGGTTCTACTACCCACGCAAAGGCACAACACTCAGCAACCCCCCCACTAAGCTGAAACTCAGGGGGTTGGCTGAAAATCAGAGCTGATTTCTGAAAAAAGAATGGGAGATTCAGAAATGCATGCTGATATGATGCTAATCATGGGCTGTGGAGGGGGGTTTTTTCTGATGTCCCCACCAACCCAGCTCAGATTTCCCCAAAATCTCTGATTGGGGTGTCCGTTCATAGTTTTGGAGCCAAAAAACAAGGCTGGGCTCCAAACTCCACAAAACAGTGGATTTAGCTTTTGGCACCCCAAAGTGGGTTTTGATTGGCAGGATTGACCTGCTCTGTGGGCCAAAAACAGAGAAATGGCCCTGCCAAAATGCAGAAAAACTGCTACCAGGCACCTGTAACCCTGGGCCAGGGGCACTAAACTGAAGTCCCTGGATCTAAAATTTTCCGATTCCACTGGGGGTGGGTGGGGCTGTGAGTGGCAGCAGGGCTCTGCCAGCCCCAGATGGCCCTGACGAAGGCCATTACTGTACAAACAGTTGGAAAAGACCTGAGATGGTCAGTGTAAAAGTAGATGGCAGTGGCGACGCCAAGTGGCAAACCTGAATCTGAGAAATGGCCACTGCCAAGGGAAGGACAGACAAGTGTGGACAGTGCCAGAAAGACTGTGCTGACTGGACAGACAGTGCAGTGGATCAAAGATGCAGTGCTGTGCTGACAGTGTGACTGACTGACAGCAAAACTGGAACAAACAAGGGCAGGGCAAACTGATTTTCCCACAGCCCCAAACAATGACTCTTTCTCTCTGCCTCTCTCTCTCTCTCTCTCTCTCTCTCTCTCTCTCTCTCTCTCTCTCTCTGTCTGTCTCTCACCTTATGGCAACCGAGCAAGGCCAGTGCCCAGAACTCGGTGCTCTGCAGCAGGGAAAGTGGCTTTCAGCTCACTGTTCCCAAAAATCAATACCATCAGAGGATTAAAGTTAGGTACCAGTGTTTAGGAACTAAGTTAGTTTCTACCCACAAGCTGGGAGGGTTCCTGTCATACCAACAAGCTGGGAGGGTTCCTACTAAACATCTAGCTAGGCTAGGGTGTTGATTACCCACAAGCTGGGAGGGTTCCTGTTACACCCACAAGCTGGGAGGGTTCCTTCGCAGCACCCTAACCTACTAGACCCAACTTCCCACAAAATTACTTAGATGAGGTTTGGACTTGGGGTTTAAGTCCAAGTACCCCGTGCACGTCTGCACCCAACCCAACTCTCACAGGGTGCACTGCCACCTACAGTGCTGCACCATCAGTGGTGCTTTTCCCTGGAGGTTATTAGCTGGTCTTGCCTCTCCCCACCTCCCTTAGATCCTCTGACCTTTTTGTAGGGAAGTTTTTTAACACAGTTTTTTACACCCCCCAGGATTGGTTACCTAGGCTGGAAACTGGGTGGGGGTGATCAAAGCAATAAATAACCTGTTGCTCCCTGGGAGGAGGCCAAACAGGAGCCTCAGCACTTGGCCCAAGGCTATGTCAGTTAAATTCCCAGCCTCAGCCGTAGGCTGAAGGCTTCTCTTATTTTCTCCTAGGGTCATTGTGATCATAGTTGCTCTAGTGCAACTTATGTTAGATGTTGGTGTGAGGAGGGTTTCCCAGCCCCCCCCCACCCAAAAGAAAAGGTGGTTAGTTGTCACTGCCTTACCTCCTGCGCACCCAAACACTCACGGCGAGCACAAACACACACCAACAAGCGCAAACAAGCGCAAAATCCGTTCCTTGGTCGGGTGGGGGGTACCCAACTAACCACCTCAAGGCAATGACAACCAATGACCCAGGTTTTCACCCAAAACTTATCTCAAGCTCCAAAGGGAGCACAATTCGAAGCGAAGAGAGCCAAAAAGAGTCGATGGACGTCGACTCAACCAAAAACGAACCGAGATTAGAACACCCAACAAGCCCACGCACCTGCCCCCCCAGCCACCATGACAGCAACACCCAAACTGTCAAAAAAAAGCAGTAGGGCCCAGAATGACCAGGAAAAACAGGTTTCGTAAGCTTTCAAGGGAGCAAAACTCGACGAACGAAACGACGAACGCGTCGAAACTCGACGAAACTCGACGAAACTCGACGACGACGACGAACGAACAAAACGAAACTGCACTGATCCTGCACTAATCCTAGGTCACACTGTATACCTTACCTTAACCTTGTAACCAAAAAAAAGACAAGGATGTGCACAAAAGCGTCGACCCAGGGGGCTTGGCTGTCCCCCTGGGGACAAGCACTGCCGCCGGCAAACAACACAAAGCCCAGGAGGCGCGCCTGGCCTCTCTGGGCACCGGATCTAGCCCCTTTATCTGCTTTGGGGCAAAAACCTCAAATAAATTGAAACAAGGCCCTTCAAGGCCACCAGTCAAATACAAGGCCTGTAAAAGGCCACAGGAGCGCAATTAAAAGGTAAACTAGCCCCTTTATCTGCTTTGGGGCAGCTGCAAAGGCCACTCGTGGGCCATGGAAACAATGGTGCACAAAAAGGCCACTCAAGGGCCAAGGCATGCCATGATGCAAAAGTGCACACAAGTGTGATACAAACACATAATTATTATGTAGCCTCTTGATTATTGCACCCTTCTACCCACAGTGACCTGCTGAGAAGGCAGCCCAAACCAACGAAGGCGATGAACTCGACTCTGCCTCCACAGCACCCGCGAAGTACTGGAAGGCAATGGTCTGGGCAGCCAAACCAGAGATCTCTAACCCATAGTCATCAGGGTACTCAACAGTCAGGTAGTCCAGGATGGAGGCCGCAAAGAAGGCGATGTAAGGGCCCCAAGGCTGGATGCGGGGCCAAACTCGGCAAAGAAGGTGTAGTCGATCATAATGCAGCCCCAACGACTGCAGTGGTCTGGGACAGGGTGAAGGTGAGGGTGAAAAACCCCAAGTATCCCAATAAACTCCCAAGTTGAAGGTAGGGGCACCAGTAGCCCCAAAACCCAAATAAGGCCGTAATGGCCATAGCCCTGGCCAGCCTGCTGCAGAGTAGCGCAGCAGCAGGACCGTAATCAGCAAAAAAAAAATTTGCTGTGGCCTCTGCACCATGAAACAGGCACAGGCACAGGGCATCATTGGATCATTGTGGAATCCGGATGGAATCTAAATGTGCACAAAGTGGAGTATTGAATTTGCACAAATAGTAACAAATATGCAGCAATTACTACATTTATGTATCCGCGATGTGAACGCGCGCGCTTGTCTGGTTACAACTGCAATTTCTGCCTAGGGAGCCTGGCCCAGAGTACCCTGCCTAGGGGAGATCCCAAGAGGACAGAGACACACAGGCGCAAGGCACAGAGCATGGGCACAAAAATATCGCACAAACAGGTTCTGTTGTGCCCACTGGGTTCGCACCATCCTGGTGCCGTGCACAGTACTTTACAGGGTGCAGGTGCAGTGCACAACGTGCAGTGCACAGTACTTGTGCAGCATTGAACAAACGAACAAAAAAGAAAATAAGAACACGTCAGATCAAAAATATCAATTCTTCACGACTCCTCCACATGTCATCCAGCATCAAATATTCAATTCTTCACGCCTCCTCCACATGCATCCAACATTCAATTCTTCACCATACCATGCACGCTTACACATACCTCGCACTCACCCAGCAAAGTGCTCACACCCAGACACCAGAACTGAGGAACACCCTGCAAATTCAAATGCCAAACCCTTTCCCAAAAATAAAAAAAATGTAAAGTACAACTCTGCCAGCAGAGCAGAGGTTCCCACTGACCCACCTGCTCTCTGCCCTTCCACTGGGCCTGACGTCTCACGCACTGGCGTACCTGCTGACCTGGAGGGGGGAGGGGGCGTAGTTGGCGTCCCATACCCCAACCCCACTTATAAAAGTATTATGAAGGCTTGCCATGCCCTCCACTACATGTCCTCGGACCACCCAAAAATCTGCAGCAGGTAAAGAGTATAAACAAGTATCCCCAGGGGTTGTAGAAGTTTTTTCAAGAAAAGGTTTTTTGGCTCTGGATCTCCCAAGGGGGCTGCTGCACTGAAGGGGGGGTACCTTAAAGGCGAATTGGCCTCCCCTCAACCCATCTCCATCCCCCAACCCATCTCGTGCAGCCCCTTTCAGCAAAAAAAAAAGCAGAAAAAATCTGGAGAAAAATTACCTGGAAAGACCTGTGAGTGACAAAGAGGCACGTGCAAAGCCGTGCCACAAACAGACTACATACAGGCGCCCACACAGGGCCCAAACAAGGCCAACAGGCCCACAACCCACGACGAAGGGCCCGCAAAGCAAGTACAGGGCACATCCAAGCCCACAGACAAAACAAAAACAAACCTGAACCTCCATACACTACCACAAACAACTTCGCATACTTTTTTATTCTCCTACGACGCGCGTTGTCATACCCAAATTTCACATTCTACTCATTTAGTCCACATTCAGCCATATCTGCCAATATATAACAACAGCCGCCAAAATCCAGCAAACCAACCATGAAGTCAGCAGGCTAAGCACAAGAACGCCCGCCTTACCAACAGGCAAACAAACGCCGCACCGCCAAGAAAGCGAACATGCCCATAACGCCGCACCGCCAAACCCACACAGAATCGTTTGCCCTCAGTCAAGCGCACAGTCGCCAAATCCACGTTCCACGTTCCCCTTGGCCTGCCTGCGCGCAACCGCAGCAGCAGACCGCTTACCCCGTTTGCCCTTCGTGCGCTTTACCGGTCCAGCACCGGCGGCCACCTTCAAGGCTCCGAAGGCCTTGTCCTCCTGACACAAAAGAACAACTCGTGCGTCTTCTTCGGCCACATCCACAAACTCACTCAAACGCCCATACAGAATTCCTCGCACTGACAGCCATTTTCAGTCTTCACGTGCGATCGCCGCGTCCACGCGTTGGTCACTGAACGCCAGCGAGCGGCTCGAACCAAGTCGAGCTTTACCAGCAAGCACCTGCACCCGTGCTGCATTCTCCAGCGCCACAAAAGAATCCACCAAGTCCATCTCCGGCAGAGGATAACCAGTCGAATAACCCAAAGCCCGCAGCGCTTCCCACGTCAGAAACTCAATATCACGGTGAAAACCCCACTTCTCGTATCGACGCTTCAAGCAGACGAACATCTTTGTAAGCAAACCTTCGAAAAAGCGCTGTTCAAGCACATAGAGACCCTTCCGGTGTTCACATTCAACAGCTTCGGTCGTCGCAAGCGTCGTGCAACCACTCTCTTCATACACCCGACAGCCATAGCAGACATTGTAGGCGCGCGGCAACGCGCTCAGACACACACTGGGGCAGACCTTCAGTGAACTCAACAAGTCCTTGAACTCCGGCATCCAGCCCACTCCACGAGCGCGATTCGCCAGGCCCACTTGCAGCAGCCTTGCCTGCAGCCACGGAACCTCCGATGAGGGTTGGTTGTTCCCGCCTTCCTGTATAGAGCACACCGCAGATGTCAGGTCACCACCGCGCAACGTGCAAAGGAACGTGTCCTCCTTCATGCTCTTCAGAGAGGGCTAAGTCCACGCAGTCTCCTCCAAGTCACGGACAGTCGCACTCAGCCGCGCGTGTGCACCTTGGAAGTGGTTATCATCAGAGTAGGCAAAGTCTCTTGTACGTCGGTATCTTGTGCAGCGCTCACGCAGTGACTCCTCACCAGCCACACTGCTCGCCACAGCAGCGCCGTAGAGTCGCTGCTGTCGGTGACTGAAGCACCGAAGCACAGACCCAATAGACAACAAAAGGCACTCGGATGAACTGTCTTGTAATCAAAACTTACTTGAGCATCTACTTTCTTACCCTGATCTGTTGGATCTCCGTCACTTCAGCACCCGTATCTTCCATAGCACAGCACTGCACTGAAATCCGGAAACTCGTTGTAAGTCATCGTTCAGTTCTGATCACATATTAAGACAGGCATCCTGTGACATGATACACAGAAATGGCACATGGATGCCTATTAATGAAATAATGATAAATCATTGATAATTAACTATTAAAAACAGTAGTTTTCTTCAGATCAAAAATTTAAATCTACGTAGAATAATCGCGATGCGCGGCTGCCATCTGGCATTTTCCGTCCGCGAATTTCGCGGGCCAATCTGCAGCCCATATTATAATAAAAGTGCATACTCTACAAAAAATTTGGAAACAAAATAGATAAGAGTATCTTCTACATTTGTGGACCCATTACATAGCCGGACAATGTCGATTGAAATGTCCATAATGTCCTTGAACCAAGATTGTTTTGGCCAATTGGGGACAATTAACATCGCCTTTGCGCCGGATTGCTTCAGCTTCTGCACCACACGTGGAAAAACGTCGAAGGGCGGATTGATCCATAAATTTTCAGACCAGTCCTCACTCCAGGCATCGTCGTAGAACTTCGGAAATCTTTTATTCTTTTCGTTTGCAAAAGCATCAACTTGCGGACGAAAATTGTGGTTCCTTTCGAAATAATCCACCAGAATGTCTCGCCATTTGTCGACTACACGATAGCAAGCTGACTTCCACTTCTTGCAGTTCAATGATTCCACCTTTCCTTCGTCGAATTCTTCTTGATTCCCTGTCCATTCCTGCCCATCTTGCTGAATATGCAGCTTATTTCGCTCCTTGAATTGGTGTATACTCTTGGTGTATGGGTGCAGATAATACAGGTCGGACGGGTCGCTGGTCGACGGATCCTGGAGGAAGCATGTCCTGTGTCCCATGGGGGACACACGGTGAGCGTGCAGCCATGGTTGACCCAAGAAGAAATCATACTGTATGCTGGCTTCAAAGAATTTTCCAGGAAACCACTCCTCCGTGACCGTCTCCTCCACGCTCCACACAGATTGTTTCACCAATCTGACCGCCAATTCTGCCTCTCTGTCGCCACCTTCAAGGCGATGTCCGCTGACTCCCTCCAGCTGGACAGGTGTCGAGGACATCTTCGCCTCGTCCTCCTGCAGAAAGCCTTTCCTCACCAGATTGACCTCTGAACCATTGTCAATCAGACATTTGGCAAGTTTAACCTTACCATCTGTCGTCCTGACCTGGATCCAGCAGACAAACTGGCGCTGCTTGCCTCGCCGGACAGCGCTGAGGACCCAGGCAGGGTACAGGAGGCCGGAGGAACGCGCCTCGATCCCAGCAGCGTCCATCCACCGCCCCAACTACCCTGATGGGCTTTATTTCCTGCCACTCAACCCCAGTGTTGGGATTTGGGTCAAGTTGGCTTCCCTATTGCCATTCTTCTTCGACGTTCGGCTGCACATCCTGTACTTGTTCTTCGTCAACCCATTCTTCTCCTGCTTCAACGGCGTTGACCCCTTTTCCACGTCCACGACCACCAAATGACTTTCCACCACCACCTTTCTTACCTCCTTGGCCTTTGTTGTTGGAGGTGCTGATATTGGGGTTGGATTCGTTGGATCTGCCCTTGCCTCGACCTCCAGTATCCTTGTTGTTGCCGAAGGTCTTGTTTGCTGGCGTCTCCGTATACAGGGGGTTGCCATTCACCTTGGAATCATCTTGATTCCCGGACTTTCCTTGTCCCTTGCCACTCTTTTCGCCACATTTTCCACCAGATTTTCCACCAGCATCGGTCCATCTTGAGCCACTTGGATCTCCGCCTTGCTGCGAGTAATCTTTTCGTGTTCAATCTCTGTTCTTTCCTTTGGACTGCCCTTTACCCTTTCCCCTTCCATGCTGGTCAGCATCTCGTGCTCCATCCTGCTGGGGATTTCTGGGAGAATTTCCCTTTCCATCCATTTTGGACTGAATTGTCTTGAGATCTGAGGGCGTCCACCTGTGATCTGCGGTCGTGTGAGTCGCCGCTGGACCTTCCTTTCCAAGGGCAATGCAGACAGAGCATCCCTTCTCACCAACGGCACTGACCTTGCCTCCGAAGCCTTGTGCATCCTGTGACTGCTGGCGTTCTAAGTTTGCATACTTTTCAAGTTGGTCCCACATCTGCTCGACTCCATAGGAGAAGATCCACGGTCGCACCTTCAAAACTGTTCCCTTATACTTCACCTTTCCATCCACCATGCTACAGAAAAACTCCGACTGTTCAGAATCATGGAAACTAACTCTCCATCTGCCCTCACGAATAGTGATGTCTTTCAATCCCGTAGCACTGATAGAGTGTAGCAACTCACGAACTGCCATTTTTGGCATAGTCTCCGGCAATCCTCGGACTTCAACCCAGTTGCCCAGGACTTTTTGGTCCGCCTGAGAGTCCCTGATCTTCTGCTTGGTCTCTGGCGTGAGCTTGCTCAGGAGGATCTTCTTCATCTCGCCTTCAGAAAGTCCTTCTCCCGAGTTCTCAACCTCTTGCACCAAAAACTCCCAATCTTGCCTTGCCATTTGGATCTATTCAAGAAACAATTTCTTGATCGCCCTGAAGTTCTCGAGACGGTTCCTGTAATGATCCTCAGGGAGTCGAGAGCCTTTTTTTTTGAGACTTCGATACAGCTCTTCATAAGTCAGGGGATCTCCTTGATTCTGCCTTTCCACATAGAGATTATATGTACTTTCCCTGAGTTTGCCGCTCAAACAGTCTATCAACCCGAGAATCCAGAGCTCCTTGTCCAGTTTCTCTGTCTGCAGCCAAACCATGAACTGCCTCTCGAAGGACGCCCAGTAATTTGGGTGCCCTGAGAACTTCGGCTGCTTCATTACTGAACCCCTAAGCATCATGTGCAAAGGATTCAGCAGGTGGTTCAGGTTGAAACCTGTGGATGTGCCAACCGGATTGACGAAAACTGGATTGACGGCAGCGCCTCCCATTGCCTGCGCTTGAGCAATCGCGGCCGCCAGCAACGCCTGGTCCACAGTAGGCTGCACAAACGGCGTCGACTGCCCTTGATGAAGCCTCATCTCCTTCAATTTCTTCTGCTTTTCTTTGATTTTAGCTTCGTTTTCCTTCTTTTCTTTGTCCTTCTTCTTCAAGGCCATTGATCTCTCCTTCACGGTGGTCTTTGCCTTTCCATCAATATCTCCAACAGTACTTACGGACAGTACAGACCTTCCTGACAAAGATTCTCCTCCTTTGGTACCCAGATTGAACCCAATAGGACTTGTAAATCCATCAGGGGGAATACCAGAAATTCCAGTAAAAGCTGGGTGTGAACCAGTAAAAGCTCGGGGTGCCGGAGAATGTGGAACGCCGTAAGGCGTGGATGCAGGTGCAAGTGAGGAGGTAGGTGCTGGGTGACTTGCCATTGTAGGCGCTGGTCCAGTGAGCCCAGTAGTGCTCAGATTTTGTACCACATTGGTCAACTTCTCCAGCTTTTGCTCCATCTCCTTCCACTTGCTGTCGTTATCCCTCTTTTTCTCCTTGGCGGCCTTCTTCAGTTCCTTCACCCTGTCTTCCAACGACGAAATCTGGCGTCGACAGGAGCAGTCCTTGGCACACTCACCACAGGACGGGCATCTTGTCCCTTTTCCCTTGCTTCTTACCTCGTCGACCCAAGTGGCAACACTGGAGGTAGAGCTGGGGAATTTGGACAGTTGCTCCCTGGAGAGGTGAGAATGTGTCGAATTACACCTCATTTCGTCGACCTCTTCGTCGTTCGGACCCCAGGCGCCTGACGGACCAGCGTGCGGATGCACATTCTGGCGTCTCTCCTCGGCAATGATGGCCATTTGAACCATCACGGCGGCCTGGTGGTCGAACTGGTCCATCAGGTCTTGCCAGTCCTCTTGTTCCTGCAAAGTGGCGTCGAATCGCAGGCGGCCACTGTCCCTGATGAACTGGCACGACGCCCTGAACCAGTCCCTCAGACGGCCTCGATAGCCTGCCTCCGCCAGTAGCCAGTTTTGGCGGTGCAAGAATTCTTGATTCCAGATTTCCTGCAAGTGGTTTTCCCAGTAATCACCACTAATTCCAGTATCAGACTGCTCTCCTTCGCTGCTGCTGTCATCAACATCAGGTAGAGCGTGAGAGGAGGAACCAGATTCACTCGAGGAGGGAGATTCTCGACCAGGTTTAAGGTTCGGTGGGGCGTTCATACAACAATCAGCACAGGTATGAACTCCAGGCCAATGTCTATGGCCACAGTAAGGACACTCTGAAGGTTGATCCTCGGTTCGCTGGGGAGATGCCACGAATGTAACCTCAGGGGGAACACGAAGTGACTCAGAACGAGTGATAGCCCCGCTAAAGTCCGATGATCTAAGGGTGTCCGTGGAGATTCCAGAAGCAGAGTCATGATTTCCTCTGCTACCATGTAACCGCTGCATAGTGGCGGATCTTTCTTGTAACTGCGAAGCCTGTAGCCTTGATGCCCCAGGGGTTGTAACGCCCGACACTGCCCCTGATATCTCCGAACCCAACTGACCCTCTTCAGAGCCATATCCAGCCTCTGGGAGCGACATATGCGAAGCACTTGTAAGTCCATTGAACTCCATGGTGGAATATGAATAGTCAGAAAACCCGGTCTGAAAAAATGGAGCAGACATAGAATCTCATTGTGCATCCATCGCACATAATGCCACAACGTGAAATCATTCGAAATAATTTAAATAAATCCGATTGGGAAATCACCAAAGACAAATGCGACTGGACGCGCGCTCACAGGCGACATCTGGCGGCGAACGGAAAACATGAAAACAAGAGGAAAATTTACTGCACTAATGTACATCTGAGAATCATTGAAATTATGATCACACTGATGTACAACCTGAGTGCTGTCACTGCTGCCGTTACACTTCGTAGGAAGTCTGTACCAATGACGATGTCAAAGGTGTCCGTGTCCAGCACTCTGCAGTGTTGGGTCACGGTTTCGTCGCCCAGGCATATAGTCACATCGACCCCCCCGGAGGAATAGATGGTACGCCCATCCCCTACTCTTATGGCCACAGTCTTAGTTTTCTTGAAAGTCTTTAGCAGGCGCCGGGCCACTATGGAAAGTGTTGCACCGGTGTCAAGCACCGCTCGAAAAACTTGATCCCCGATTTTCACGAGGATCCACAAAACCAAGTCCTCCTCTTCGGAGCCGCCCCCCTACTCCTCATCAGGGAACTTGACATCCACCCCTGCAGCTATGAGGGACCTGGCCATCCAGGCCAATCGCCTCTTCTTGGAGTTATTCCCCTCAGGGGTGGCGTTATCCCTCTGGGCGCGCTTCTTGGGATCACCTGCGGCAGGAAGGGGTGTAGCAGCAGGAGGGGGTGTAGCAACGGGGGCTGATGAGCGCCTCTGGGGGTTAGGGGGTCCACCTTTGCCAACCCCCTTGCCACCTCCTTTACCACCTTTATCCCCATTCTGTGGGTTCTTGGTGGGTGTTTGGGTCTTCTGGCGTTCAGCCTCCTGCCGGTTGAGTTTATCACTCTCACGTTTCTTTATGTGACATTCGTCTTCGTAGTGACGACGTTTGCCACAATAGCCACAGGTGATGGTACACCTGAAATGATCCTGATGGGTCACAGGTTTCCCATCCTTGGTATGCTGCTGTCGCTTCATCTGCAGCATACAGCTACTGCGTTGATCGCAGTCAGGGGCATGACAAGGCCCCCCCTTGTCATTGACAGGTTTGCAGTAGAACAAAGGGGGTGTACCTGCATCAGGTTTAACCTCATTCATGGCACGTAGGTTACCCCTTCCTTTACCACCTCCCTGGTTGGCGTCAGTGGGATTTTGAGGCCCTTTCCCTTCGCCACGTTCGGGGGTAGGGTTACCCCCTCGACCCAAGTGCTTCTTGAGGAATTTCTCCATATGGGACTCGTTCTCCCTCTCAAGAGCTAGCTCAATCAGACGGTCCACCACTTCATCGTACGAGTGGGTCCGACTCTTCCTCTCAGAGGTAGAGCGGCAATCATCCCACGTACGTTGGGGGATCTTACTCATGAGCCACAGGTGGGGCTCAGTGGCTCCGTAGGAGCCCACGTTCATCCGTGAAAACAGATACTCCAGGTCGCACACATATTCAGAGATTCGCGCAGCGAAAGGAAACTCAGGAAGCATAGGTAGCTCCTCTATCTGTGTGCGCACACTGAGGTCAGTCTCATAGACTGGGAACGTTTTCTCCAACCTCTGGAGTACCTCTGCCCAGGTGGAACAGGTTTTCACAATCCGTTTCACCTGTTTTTGCAAAAATTTCTTTTTGCATGAGTGTTTCAGCAGTGAGCATTTGGTGGCCACATCCACATGGGATTGGCCAGTCAGCAAAAGAAACTCAGCAAATTCTTCTGCCCATTCAGGCAGATTTTTGGGGTCGAACTCCGGCAGTTCCAGCTGGATGTTTGCCTGGGCAATAGGTCTGCCCGCCTTCCCACCCCCCAGAGTTAGGCCAGAAGGTGATACGCCGGCAAGAGGTGCCAGGTCTGACAGCCCTGTTTTCTCAGTCTCCATCACCGGCACATCCTGTAGTTCAGCAATAGGGACTGTCCTGGCGCGAGGGTGAAAAGGGCTGGGGCAAGTGACCTTGGGTAGCAACCTGGACACCCTTGATCTTTTGAGATCATCAGCCGACGTGCTCAATCCTGGTGAAGGTGAGAGTAGCGCTGGCTTGGGTAAGGGTTCAGTGATACCCAATTTTGCCTTGACAGCCTCTGGCAGAGCTGTCACATCCGGGTCTTCCGATCCGGATAGAAGTTTGGCCAAAGGTTCGGCCGTACCATCCAGAGCCCCATGGGTGGGCTCTGGGCGAAGAGGATCCATTATCGGCAGGTTTTCAAAATCCTCCAATTTTGAACTCGTGTGCTTTCCTTTTCAAAATCTCGTCACTGAAAACCCAAGCGGACACGGCAACGAACGGATACAATACAAACCCAAGACTGATTGAAATCTTGAACTCTTTCACTGTATTCACAGATCCGTCAGTGTGTCCATACTGAGATCAAACGATCCCATTGCACACTATACAAACAATAGACATTCAGCAATGCATTACATACATTAACACACGCTAAATCCTACAAAATCAGATCTTTTTATAATAAAAATTAGTGCTTCTCAGAAAGAAAACAATGCACAAATCAGTGCGCACGCGTGCCCTGCAGTGCCCAAAAAGCGGCATCTGCGACGCACCACAGCACATAACTTATATGGGGCTATGTCATGCACAACACACAAAATTTAGACATAATTGCTGTAATCCTGACCCTGCCAACTGCAGAGGTCCACAGAAGAAATCAACCTTGTCCTGTCCTGTCCTGAGCTCCCCTTTACACTCCCCCCCCAAGCCCACACATACCCTGATGTGTGGCTGAGACCCCAAAACAAAAGGGTGCGAAGGGTTTTACCATAGGGGTGGGAAAAGCTCAGACAGAGCTGCGTGGGTGTAAAACGCAAGCACCCAAAAGGCTGCCTTGCATGTTTACACTCCCCCCCCAGGCTCAGCACTCCCCAAATGAGTTGCTGACCCGAGGAAAAAAAAATAGCAAAACATGCAGGCTTTAACCTACAATAATATACAGAAATTATTGTCTGTGATCTGGCTATTTCTACCCATTCCAGGTAAAAACAGCTACTATCTATGTGCAGATCATGCTAGTGGAATACCACTGGTACCATAGATAGTTTTACCCTCCTGAAAGGGATTTCTGTCACAAAACAGTGCCCTAAGGGAGTGGTGAGGTGGTGCTTCAACCTATACCCAGTCAAACTCCTCAAAGGGTGTAAAACCTGATAAGTGCTCATGGCACACAGCCTGAAGTGCTCATGGCACAGGACAAACATAGTATAAAAATACTGAAACAAAACCCCTGCTTTTTCCCAACAAAAGCAGAAAAACCAAAAGGAAAACCACTCTGCTTTTTCTCCAAGACAGAAGCAGTTGAAAAACAAAAAAAGACACACTGCTCACAAGCAGGCAGGTGCAAAGCAAAACAGAATTGAAAAACTGAGTAAACCAGAGTTCACTTAAAGTGTCAAGCAGGGTGTACCCCACCACTGCTCATTGCAGATTCAAAATAGCATCTACAACGAAAAAGAAAGCAAAGACACATGTCAGTGCCAGCAAACAAGGCGCTCGGCGCCCACGAAGAGGCCAAAAAAGACCTCGTTGACATACTGAAAATGTACATGCCAGCGAATCTAAATCAGATCCCTGCATATATGCAGCCCAAAAGGCTGTACAATGTGCAAAGCACAGTTGTTCACACAAAGCATAAGAAGGCGCTCGCAGCGCCAAAAGCTGTCAAAGTTGAGCGCTGTCAACGCCAACTCCTTACGAGAAAGGATTATTCGTGTCCTCGCATCTTCGTGGTTGTACAGCCTGGCCCCACGTCTCGCGTGGTGGCCACGCTGCCACTTGTGAACTGGATCTCTTGCCCTGATACAGCCAAGTCCACTTTTTAGGTCCCACCATTGTCTCAAAAAGCTCGAGCAGCTTGACGGCTGCATGGCGCCGCTGCACAGCACGTCCTGCTCTTTGGCCGCGCCACCTTTTACTCGCTCTTTCCGTGTTCGGGTACCTGCTTGTTTGATTCGCGGTTCCTTGTAGGTTACGTTCATTTGCTCGGTCTCGTTCTTGATGACTTCGACTCCACGCGTTCTTGGAACTCCCACGTTGCAACTCCTCCCTTTGGCCTCGCAAAGCTTGTTTCTCTGAGACTTTGGTTATCGTTGCATTCTCCACCTTGACTTCGTTCTGCCTTGGCGCCCACTTCACTTTTTCGGGAGCTACAAAACAATGGGAGAGACTTGCGTTCTCAAACTTGCGCTGTCTTCTATGCCCCATTTGTTCCATGCCGCTTGCTTGTGACTGATGACGGCTCAGTTCTTGCTCGAAGGCACATACCCTTTTTCCGAAGTCACTCAGCATTCTTTGTATCTCGATCGTGGACCTGCGCACTTCCTCAGTGGACTGCGCGTCGTCATCCTTGAATTCCTTCACTTCGCAAGGGGGCTGGTTGGAAAACAGTTGACGGAAGAGTTTTTGAAATTCATGTCCCCAGTTTGCAAAGAGTCGTGCGCGGAAGAAGTCGCCAGTGTACCTGAGCTCATTTCTCAACCGAAGTTCCTCTTTTTCGAACTCTTGCAACGAAAGAGACGGCAGTGGCTGCGATGGTCTTGGCGGCGGTGAAGGGGCTGGTCTTGACGGCGCCTTTATAGCCATGGGGTGTGATCTGCAGTAACCTTGGGTTTGGCGGTCGTGACAATCAATTTGGTCGTTTGATCTACTTTTGAAAATCCTCCAATTTTGAACTCGTGTGCTTTCCTTTTCAAAATCTCGTCACTGAAAACCCAAGCGGACACGGCAACGAACGGATACAATACAAACCCAAGACTGATTGAAATCTTGAACTCTTTCACTGTATTCACAGATCCGTCAGTGTGTCCATACTGAGATCAAATGATCCCATTGCACACTATACGAACAATAGACATTCAGCAATGCATTACATACATTAACACACGCTAAATCCTACAAAATCAGATCTTTTTATAATAAAAATTAGTGCTTCTCAGAAAGAAAACAATGCACAAATCAGTGCGCACGCGTGCCCTGCAGTGCCCAAAAAGCGGCATCTGCGACGCACCACAGCACATAACTTATATGGGGCTATGTCATGCACAACACACAAAATTTAGACATAATTGCTGTAATCCTGACCCTGCCAACTGCAGAGGTCCACAGAAGAAATCAACCTTGTCCTGTCCTGTCCTGAGCTCCCCTTTACAGTCTGGATGCCTTGCTCTCGGGTGTTCGTGTACTCTCGGTCGTCTCGGTAGTGATACTGTGTCCGCCATGTCTGTAGATGGCCCAGAATAGAGGAAGGTGCCCATCTCAGTTTGGGGCGGGGACCCGAGAGCATCAAGAGGTATTTCTCCATCTTCTCCTACGGTGGACTTGTGGTACTCTTCGTGGAGCATGAACTCGTCCATCCTTCTTCGTAGGTCCTCTTGTTCTTCAGGACCAACTCCAAGTTTGGAAGAAGACGAAGCTGGACATGCCGACCGGGCGATGGAAGCTTCGACACGCCTGCGGAGCCTTTGCAGGCTGTCTTCACCATGGGCCGCTAAGGTTTCCATGGTTAATGGGATTGTTCTGGGTGTATTTAGTTCCACCCTTCTGTGCTCTCGATCTTCCTGAGACCCAGATGCTGCTCTGAGTGGCGGTTCACTCACTGGGTGAGATAGTTGAACTTGTACACTTCTGATTGGCCACATTCGGTAGGACATGTGCGGTGTGTTTTTCTTGTGCTTCTGCTCAGAGTCGGTTCGAAAGGTTCTCAGGGTTTGCCTCTGCTACCGGAAAGATGTCCTTAATTAGTGCCCCATAGATTTTGATGAAATCCTGCAGGTTTTTGATGGTGAAATCCCAAAACCAAAGGAGCAAGTAGAGCAAGAACAGGATGTGGATCGAATCAATGAATAGTTTGAAATCCAGTGTAACACAGAAGGGCTCCAGATAGACAAAGCAGGTATAAACACAAAGATTCAATCACATATGGATAATACAAAAGATTTTATATGAAAACTGGACTGACTCTAGCCTCCAAGATAGCATCAAGCACTTCATGTGCACTCTTTTGGTTGAAGTGGTGCTGGTTAGGAATGTGGGGCATAGGTGTCAGCCCAGACACACAATATGACTTGGCCAAGCAACTGAATTCAGAAACAGTTAGAAAGTAGAACCACAATAAGTGGTAGAAACAATTGAGTATAGGGGTCTTGGGGTGGGAGACCACTACGCTTAACCTCCAAGGCCTAAAGCATGAAATGCCTATTTTATTTCGGTATATCCTCCATGAAGGAAGGTACCTTCGCTCAGTTGAGTGGTAGGGGTGAACTTCATGGGGGGCTAGGGTTACAACCCTAGTAACCTTGAGAAAGTGTACCAAAAGCTTCAAAAGAGTGATAAAAATACTTAAGTTAGTCTTAGCATCAACAAAAGGGTTTTAAGGGGGGCTTGGCCTGGATCAAGCCCTCCAAGAAAGACATGGCAGTGACTTTTTCTTACTCCAGACACCTTGGCAGCAACCCCCCCACACATACCCAAAGAGTGTGAAAAACACATAAAGAGGGGCTAAAACATGCTTTACAAGGACATTGGATCTCTTTGGATCGTCAAAGTATCAAAAAAATCAGTTTTGGAAATTTCCATTTTGAGCTGCTGAGGCGGGAAAACTGCATAAGCAGGTGGTACCCTAGACCCCTTGGGAGCCCCCCCCCCCCCAAAACCCAAATGGGGTGAAGAGCACATCAAGAGGGGCTAAAACATGCTTTACATAGGATATTTGATCATTTTGGATGGTCAAAATATATAAAAAATCAGTTTCGGAAGTTCCCATTTTTGAGTTGCTGAGGCGGGAAAACTGCATCAGCAGGTTGTGCCCTAGACCCATTGGGCTCGGATTCCGCCAAAATTTTGGTGGATGCTACTCATGGGTGTGAGGGGAAACCACACAAAGTATGAGCCACAAACTCAACGCTGGCGTTCGGGAGCGGGTTTCGCAAACGTCGGACCTCCGTTTCACAATCTGCAATTTAGGGCCAAAATCGGCCTTTTTTTGCCCGAAACCGCCCTAGAACTTGCTGAAAATGGCCAAATGAAGGGAAATAAAGAGAGGAACCGACGCGCAAAGGAGTATCGACCGACGTCACCTTCACCTGTGAAGAGCGAAGATGGTCGGTCAACGACGCGACAAAGGAAAGAAAAGGGCAAGGCGCCGGGTGCGGTTTCCGAGAGTACACATGACGATGCGATAGAGATGTATATCAATAACGATGGGGGGGGGGTCCAAAGCATTGACCTTGTGGTGTCCTCCATTGTATTCGATCCTATAGCATTCCCCCACAATTGCCGTGCCTCTACCGAGCCGGCCGAAGCTGTCCCAATGAACACCTGATCATAGCGCTGGTCTCCGTTTTCCGACCTGCACCAAGTGTTGCTCTCCCATCCCTCCCAAGAGGACGCCCCGCGCCTCGCATCGACTTCCATGCAGCCCGGAATGTCCCGCACATTGCGAAACTGCGAACCAGCCCCGGCGAACAACGCGGCGTAGCATTCTCCCACCCGGTCCAGAAACGTGTTTAAAACCCCCATGACAACAATGATGTCAGACGTTGCGAGCGCAGAGCAGGCACACCGCATGACAAGCTCTGCGGAGCGGCACGGAGCAGACACGATGTCCGATGATGAAGCATCGTTGTGCTTTGTTTGCGCTTTGTCTGCGCTTGTTTACTGCTTGTGGTCACGGCTTAGAGGCCAAAACAAAGTTTATGTAGTTAAACTCGACCTCCAATCCTGGCCGCCCTTTGATAAATTTCGTTTTGTTTGCTGAGGACAAATTTTCTGATGTGTGTGGGGAGTTGGGTCAAGCGGATAGATTGCCCTTGCGGGGGAGGGGGGGTTCAGCAGTTGTCCGCTGAGAGGGGGGGGGGGGGGCAGGGACAGAATGGCGGCCTGGGCTCCTGCCTTGTAGGTTTCTGCACCTCGCACATCTCAGGCCCCTACAACCAAGCAACAAACAGCCCCTACACTTGACACCATTGTGACAGCACACTGTGCCACCGATCCGGTTCAGGAAAAGTATTATCTACAGGTAGGCAAACGAATGTACGCAGTTGGATATGCGGGTCATGTCTACAGCACGAAGGGGTTGGCATCGTCGCTGGTGGTGGCGTTGTTGCTGTTGTTCGCTTTCGCCGGGATCGAACGACCACTTTCCCTTGGGATATGCATGAAGTTTCTCTTCTGTTGCCTTTAGTGCCGCTTTCATCGGTGGACTTCCTCTGGCTGTGGAGGCTTCATTGCCTAAGGTCAGGCTGCTTCTTACGTCGTGCTTCAGTGGAAATCCACCATGGCCAAAAAAGAGTTGGGGATCAAATTGTGGACTTGACCAACCACCCCCCCAATTCGGCGAAGAAATCCCAACAATTCGGAAGGACAATTCGGCGGGCCTATTTTTCGGCGAACTGCTTCCCAGTCACCAAGATTATGACCCTGGCCCCCCAAACACACTGTCCCTTTGGTTGCTGTGTTGTCAGAGACATGTGGAAACCTCTGTAAGCTGAAAAAAATTTTGCATCGTGCAGGAGGTATAAGACGAGAAAAGATGATGACAGAGCGAAAATGAGTGGTTGACCGGTTACAGGGGGAGTATCCGCACCGCGCGCGCACCGCGTCCGCACCGCGTCAGGTATTTGAACAACTTCCCTAGGAGATGGTCTACTGGGAGAGGAGTTGTAAATGGTACCTGCTGGGCTCTGAGGCGTTACCATTCCCCCTGATTGGCTCTGGATGAAAGGGTCTATGGAACAACCCCAGTACCCGCACCGCGCATGCACCGCGCGCGCACCGCGCGCGCACCGCGTCTGAGACTCCCCCACAATGCTGGGCTATAAGAGGCTGAAATTTTGGGTACCCAGGTTCAAAACCCTTTGAGGGTACTTTTGTGACCTGGACCCAGAGTCAAAGACAGGTTTTTGCAAGTGTCCGGGGGGTAACTTGGGGTAACTTGGTCCCACCGTTTCGGTTTGTGGCGCTTTTTTTTGCATGTACACGGGACGACTGTGCACTTTCTGAATATCCAAAAAGCGCCGATTGCTTCAACGACATTTTGGAAAAACGGCACCGTTTCTGGGCGGGGTCACCCAGAAAAATGGCAAAACCTGCCCACAGTCAAATAGGGGGTTTTGGAGGTGTCGGGGGGGAACTTGGTCCCGGCGTTTCAGTTTGTGGCGCTTTTTTTTGCATGTTCACGGGAAGACTGTGCACTTCCTGAATATCCAAGAGGTGTGAATTGGTATAACGACATTTTTGAAATCTGGGCCCGTTTCTGGCCGGGGTCACCCAGAAAAATCACAAAAAAATGAACAACAACAAGAGCACACTCCTTTGGCACTGCACCCAGCCCGCAAATGCAGAGAGAGAACAAAGGCACACAGAAACAAATGCACAGAGATTTCTCAAGCAATGAAAGTCCGCAGTGGGAATGACTGCAATCGCAGTCTCAGAGTCCGGAATCCACTGATTGGGGGCCTGTTGATGAGCTGCCCGAAGAACGGCGGCTGAAGAACGCACTGGGCCGTGCAGAGCGAACACAAAATTTGCAAACTGCCCCCTCACCGGCATCAGGATACTTGTCCCGAAGCAAAGCTTGATCAGCGGAGGACAACGAATCCCAGCGTCCTTTTGTGGACAGTAAAAACACTGCATGGTGCGAATCTGAACAACCAATGTAAAAAGAAAAGGTATTATGCAGTGTCCCAAAGTAAGGGATGCCTCCAACTCAGGTGACCCAGAACCCATAAACCCCAACAGGTCGGCAAAACGAGGCGGCAAAGTCCCAGAAACCTAGTGATTCGGCAAAACAAATCGGCGAAATTCAGAAACCGAACAATTCGGCAGACCAATTCGGCAAATTCGGCCAAATTCGGGCGCCGAATTGGGGGGGGGGGGGGGGGTGCCATTGCTTCAAAGGCCAAGCTGAGGACAATTTGCAGTGCAATGTCAGATTGCAGTGCTACATGCAGCATTGTCCGGTCATCGGATGCAGGCGGGGCGGTTTGCGCCGCGCCCCACACAGCACCAACAATAGGCTGTTACCACGTAGTACAATCAGCGGCAGAACAAAAAATTAAGACTGAATATCTTTGGCGCACACACATCATGAATGCCTGAGGTAACGAACAATTCGGCAGACCAATTCGGCAAATTCGGCCAAATTCGGTCGCCGAATTGGGGGGGGGGTTGCCTGACCCTCAGTGCCGAGGTAACTGCAGCTTGCAACAGCGGCTGTTGCAGCATGCACTGCTAGTCCACAATGGACAGCCGGTAAAGAATACAAGATCCGACGTCTCAGAGAGAATCAGCAAGCGAATGTTGCTGACCCACCTTGGCGTCTGGAATGCCCCACGTGCAACATCATCATACATCCTCTCACCCTGGCGGCTCACGACAGAGATCATTCCCCGGAGTGGATCCAAGATTTGCACAAGCCTCCAGCAGTGGTAGTGCTGGGTCTACCGCCAACCACCATCATGCGACTGATGTGGTGTGTGGCAGCCGTCGATGGTGAAACCTATTCCACTAGTTGAGATACGATTTATTGTCTTAATGTACTGATGGCCTGGGACAGATTGAGACAGATTTGAGACAGATTCAGGTCAGTTTGAGACCATGTTTAGGCAGCATTAGAGGGGGTTGAGAAAGGCCTGGGACAGGTGCTGATAGGGTTGAGACCACCCCATTTCTGAGGCAATCCCCCTTCAACTGGCCTTCAGCAGAAACTGCAACGCAATTCCTGTCAAGGAGCCTGAGCAACATCACCAATCCACGGGTCCATTTTTGGAATCATGTGATTTGCCCCTCAGAAAGCTGTGGTCGTCTGCTGTACCATGGGGACCTCATCCAAAACAATCAGCAGCTGGGCCTCCAATGCAGCCTCTTCGAAAGCAAGCTCCTGGAGAGTGCAAAACAACGTGAGTTGCAGCTGACTGGGTACCAGGTTTGCACTTCAAAAAGGGAGAAGGGGGCTTCAAAATGACGACTGCTTGTGTCCGCCACCAGCAGGGTGCTTCTCTAACCGTGAGTAAGTGCTGTTGCAACCGCTTTTGAAACCCCCCTTCAGCCCTGTTCCCCCTCAAACACATCGGTGCCCAGTACTCCAGACACCCCCGACTGCCATGTCAGGGCCCCCTTTTTAAGCCACCTTTTTAAGCCACCAGCGTACCCTCTTATGCATGGGCAGTCATGGGGTCCCTCATCCAAAACCAGCCCTCCCCTCTTGAGGGCTGCTTTAGGCTTGGGGGTCGGGGGGCTAATACAGTTTGACGTCCTGCAGATGACTTGGGGATTTCACACTGCAAAATACCGTAACCTACGACAACCATGAGTGAGAAGACCGGGATGCATTCGACTTCTCCTCACTGTGAGCACCAGGGCGATGACCCGCACCGAGTAAAAGGTGGATCACATCTTACATGCATCACCGTCACCAAAACCACAGCAACCACCATCACCATCACCAACACCAGCAGCAGCAACAACAGCCAGGCATGCACCATCACGCATGACCATGCCTTCCACCAAAGCACCATCACGCGTGACCCTGCCTTCCACCAACAAATTGGCTCGACGCCCTCAGTGCACTTGGGCACACACACACACGCCACAGCGCACGGAATAGGGGGACGACCTCGGGCACCCGATTGTCCGTCGTGCAGATCGCCCACCCTTCGGCGCCGAGGGCCTCCAGCTGCGGCACGGCGCTGGTGCCGTGCCATATGGCGCTGTCCGAGTACCGATGCAGAGACCGCACGCAGAAGCGCGTGGGGGGCAGCAGCACCTCCTGCGCGTCCGCGCCCGACGGCGAGTAGGCGTGCACCACGCGGGCGGTCAGTGACCTGCGGAGGGCGTGGGGCGCGGCGGGTGTGGGGGTGTTTCAAGCCGCAGTCGCGCCAGTCGTCAGGCACATCGGCCTGCAGCCCTCCGCCCGCCCCGCTCCCCCCTGCATCCGCCTTCACAACCGGAGATGCATTGGAATGGGGGGAGGTACCCCCTGTGTGACATTATGTCAGGTTGCTGCCCCCCCCGCCCCCCCCCCCGCCCTCCAGGGCGCCCAGCCTATGCCCAGAAACTGTCCCCCTAACGGAAAATGCCGGGTTCAATGACATCAACCGCTTTGGCAACCACTCCAACCGCCTGTCTAACCGCCTCTGGGCCGCCTCTGAGGTCCCTTCCTCTCCAACGCACCCTGCTTACAACCCCCGCCGCAAGCAAAGCACACCCAGCCCACCACAGACAGAGGCCCCACGGGATAAACCACCCATACGCGCCCCCGTCGACCCAACTGGTCCCAAACAACGGCCACACCTTTGATTATCGGACACAGTTACATTTAGCCCAAGTGCCCTTTCATTTGACCTGCACTTTCATTTGATCTGCACTCGAGGCCCATTGCCACCCCCTCCCCGTGTGCGCGCCCCCTTCCCAAGCCCCGTTGCCCGATCAACAAGCCCATATCCCTCCGAATGGGCGGTGCGCTTGCGCGTCCCTCCCCCGCGCTGCCGCGGGGGCAGAGGGCGCGGATGTCGCGGGGGGGGGGGGGGGGGTGCTCACCGCCAACCGCAGTGGTCGGGGCAACACCGACGTGCGCCGGCGGTCAGGGCACGGCCGTCTCCGGTCCCCTGGAGCGCCGGGCGGGCGACGACCTGCGGATCTTGAACAGAATCTGAGGGCCGGCGTCGGTCCGCGCACTCTCTAACGCCACGGCGGGGCTCAGGGTCAACGTCGTGAAGGCCGGCCAGCACACGGTACTGCCCGGGCGGTAGCAGTTCGGAAGGCCTGAGGCGGACGGGCAGAGGGACGGACGAGGCCCACGGAAATTGCGTCTCAGAGGGGCCCCCTGAGCCTCGGCCTTTGGCTCTGGAGCACTTGGACTGGCGCTGGCTTGCCACTGACCTGCATCTCAGTTGCAGGCCCCCAAAACACCTTCCTTTTGGTGGACTTAGAGGCAGGTGGAAACCCGAAATGTCTCGGAATTTTCGATAAAAAATTAACCTTTGGTCCGTATATGGCCCTTGAGCAAGAGTGTGTCAGACGTAGGCAGTACCCCAGTGGTCTGCGTGCTGGTCCCGCGTTTGAAGGTCACTGGTTCGAATTGCACTGCTGACATTTATGTTACCTGCCTTGGACCGGTCATCCGGATGGAAGAACTGTCACTGGGCTGTGTCCAGCCCAGACTGTGGGATCTACGGTGGGCCCGTCCGATGTGAGGCCCTGCAGCCCTGAGGCCGCGCATCGGCGCTGGCCGCCACAAATCGACCGCACGGCACATCCCGTGGCGGCCGCTTGACACGACATCCGCTGGTGCCCACGCGCCTCTACACACGCCGTGTCCAGTGGTGTGTAACTGCATTTGTGTGGGTGTGGGCGCAGAAAGGGGGATGCAATACACAAGCGGGTCCTGATTGCCCCTTGGCCCTGGAGCAACATCAACAGGGCTTTCGGCCCCCTTTTCCAAATATTGTCTCTTCGCCTCGACAACATGCCGACGGTGTCTGCAATTAGCACGCCGCACCTACTCGTGGTGCACAGTGTCTACAGATTATGCCCAGGTAAACAAACGTGCATGGGTACAGTGCGTACAAACTGTGCAAAATGTCTGCACACTATGCTTGGTTTCTACACGTACACACAGTGTCTGCAGACCATACTCGGGTAAACGTGCATGTGCACAGTGTCTACAAACCATGCACAGTGTGTACATATACACAAAGTGTCTAAACACTATACCATGGCTTCAGTATACGCAGCGTATACGCGTATACAGAGGCTCCCTGTCCAGACATGGTGTTCGTGTAGCGTATACGTTGACGCGCATACATGAACACACGTATCCGTGGATACGCGTATGCTTGCGTCCATATACATGTCTGGCCAACACATGTCCACTAACAACACATGTACCTCCCTTTGCCCCTGCCCCAGTCCCCACGCCCGTCGCTACACCACCGCCACCCCGGCCCGGCCCCCCTCCCTTGCCCCCTCTTCCGGCCTGAAACTGTGCCCTGACCCAGTGCCCTGAACCCCCCACATGCCCTGAGCGCGCGCGACATACACACAGGCACGGCGGTATCTCCCTCCCACCAGCGCCTTGGTGGGGTTCGGGGATCGTCAACAGTCTGGGAGGCTGTGAGACCAGACAGCCGGGGTAGGGCCCAGTCGTGCTGGTGAGGGAAGGACACACCGGCCATGGGAACCCACCTCCAGTGCGAGCCTAGACCCAACCCAACCCAACCCCCTCTTCCGGCTCCCAGTCCAGCCTCCTCGCCCCACCGCAAGGACGCCCCCCCCACTGCCCTTTCCGCTAACCCCCTCCCAGTCATCCTGCTCCTGTCGCCGCGCCCATCGCTGGACGTCGTTTACCCGTGCACTTGGGCATGTCTCTGGAGCGATCAAAGCGAGCGAAGAAGCCGCATAGGAGAAGGTACATAAGCACGAATACACATATACGTATACGCGCGTATATGAGTATATGAACACGCGACCTTTATGCGACGCATACGACGCATACGCGACGTTTTCGACAAATCTGCGACGTTATAGCGTATGCACGCATGTAGGTACAGCCCTTGTGTTGTCAGTGTGCATGTGTTGTCAGCGGACATGTGGTGTCCGTATACATTTCGGTGTGGCCCTATGGCATGTTGCGCAGATACCCGGTGAGCCACGCAGAAATGCAGCCATGGCCCGGCCGCCACCGCTGCTGCTGCCCTGCGGCGAGGCAGGGCTGCTGGGCTGCGGCACTGCGACGCAGCGGAACAGGAGCTGGCCCCTGGACACCGGCAGACACTGCAGGGCCGCCAGGGCGTTGCTGACGAGGGACCGATCGGCGACGTCCACAGACTCGTGGATCACGGCGGAGCAGAGGTGGTCGAAGACGAGCGGGTTCTGCACCGCGAAGAGCGTGAACAGGACCTGTGGAACGGAGAGGGGCCACGAGGCGCCAACGGCCAGAGACCCCACGTATTGAGCGCCATGGGGCCTGTTCAGGGGTGTTCGGGGGTGCACAAGGGCGTAGGGGTGGCACGGGTCGGTCGGTCGGTCGTTCGTCCGCATACGTATCGGAGGCCCGCTGGCCTCCCGTTTACGGTGCGTCTGGCCACCTACCCACATCATACACCGTTCACGCACATTTCTGAAAAAGGAACTATGACAATTTCGAAATACCTGTTTTTGAAACCTGAAACAAACACTTGAAGATGCAAAAAAAAAAAAAGAACGAAAAAAACGAACGATTAAAAAAAACAGACCAGAAACTAGAAACAAAAGGAAAATATCAATCAAACAAAAACCGAAAATCGAAAATGAAAAATCACTGCCTGCTGTTCCACCACTTCCCCCTCGGCCTTCTGGAAGGGCCCCCACTACGTTGCGGCGGCCTCCAGCTGCCCTCTCCGTTGCACCTCAGCCCCCAGCCCCACAGGCATGCAAAGCCGCACGGCGCAATGCTTCCATCTGGTCGTCTCTGCCCATGTAATCTCTGGTTCCATGCGTTGCCCGCTCCCTTGACCACGTACCACCCATCGGCATGCGCAGCAGCCACCTCGGCTGGGGCACCACCTGCCCTGCCTTGGCCGCCGGACAGGGTGAGGGTTTCAGGAGACTTCACACCCCAGCCCTGAGCCACCCTCGCGTTCGTATCAGGCCTCTCTCCATCTACCCGCATTTTCTCGTTCTCCGCCCATTTTGATGTTCATGGCCTCGAACCGGACCAACGGCAACCTCAGCATTCTGCAGGAAAAGGCGAGGGGGAGTGGTACTTCTCCTGCGCCTTTCCCATTTCTCCCCAACTCTGCACCCAATGGTAGGCTGCGTCGGTCGCCAGCCCCAAAACAGCTTGTGTGCAGGGCAATGGGGGGGGGGGGGACTCCTCGGGTCTGGACGCCAACTACCCCCCGCACAAACCATTGGCTGGAGGCCCCCTTTGGATGGGGGGGGGGGGGGGGCAGGGACTTGCTTGAGCGGGGGGGAGGGGGGGAGGGGGTCCAAGGGGAAGCCCCCCTTGAAGGAACTCTTGGCTATGTCGCGTGTGCACTGGCGGCAGACAGCACAAAGCGCAGAAAGAAAATGGGCTCGTCAGTGGCCTATAAGACCATAGGTACCTTTCTGTCACAGAACATGGGACACGAAGATGCCTGTGGGCGGGCCACAGAGATGCAAAGCAGTGGGTGTGCAGCGGTACGCCAGTGGCCGACGCTAAGCTTTACCCACTGGACCTGTAAATTTGACCTAAATTCTGAGTTCATAAGATAGGAAAAGGAGATGGGCCCTCCCCCCGGGGGCATAGCCCCACTGGAATTCGTGTCGAGGGGTTTAAAAGCGGCGTTAGCGCTAATAGAATAGGAAAATTGTGGCACCAGTTGGCACAGTGCGCGTGTCCTGCATGTCCTGCATGTGGCATGTGCCATGATGCGTATGCACTGTCGGACCATATAGCGTGGCTTTGGAGCCAGCGATGCAGGTGGAAAAAGATTGTCTCCCGGGTGGAAGGCAATTTTTAAGTAACATGTTCGCACCATATATGTGTCTGGTCCACGTCCCATGGCGTGCGAGCGACAATGCAAGGCACTGCGGAGTGCAACGCGCGTGTGGGTCGGGAATATCCAGAAAGTACTGCAGCTTGTGCCCGAAACGTGATGCTTAGTAAGCATGATGCCCATGTATGCAAGAAGGGATGTACATTTAAAACCGCACTGACCAACATATTGGAGACGTGTTTGTGGGCCTGTGCTGGTGGTGACGGAATGGTCACCGTGTACTTCAGCCGCCAAGTGGCTGTTAGACCCGAAGGTTGGGCATAAACTAGGGGGGGACAGTTGTTCCCCAGGTGTACAGTGAAACCCATGGCAGTCAGAGAGGGGAACGTGCATGTGCGCTGACATACCCGCTGATCCTCTGTCATGCAGTCACATAGAACCGGTAAGTTCCATACCTCAGACAGAATGTCACACACGGATTGCATTTCATGTGTCGGGGATGGTCCCTAGGCCCCGACCAAGATGTTGTCTCTTAATTGTGCGAAGGACACCGTGTTGCCTCGTGGTGTGGTCCACAGTGGGTGTCCTCGTGGAGAGAAATATAGCTGGCCTTTTTTTTGCATTAAATCTGTGTGTTTCTGGCGCACCATATGGAACGCACATTTGCATTCTGGGCGCTAAACAGGCCGCCCATTGGGATTGCGCCTGTCCGCGACCATACCTGCCCTGAGGCCTGGGTGTAACTTTCTGCCAAAAGTGAAAAGTACACCAGGCTTTCGAGGTCTTGGTGCAGGAGGTGTGTGAATCTGCTGGATATTCCCAAACCTGCCCTCTCTAGTGCCTTATTGTCGCGGTGGATGCTCCATACCAACTCTTGTGTGTTCCATCGACGTTTCTTAGCAAGCCATTTGACCGATTCAGCCAGGTCAGGCATTACTGATTGGGGCGTAATGTTGTTAAATTGACCCGAGCAGTCGCATTCGCCTACTACAGTGCAACCCCATTTAGGGAGGCCGTGAATCCAGGGTTGGAGGTCGTCAATGCACAGGACCAAAAAGGATGCAGTGATCTCCTGAACGAGCAGTTTTAGCAGTAAGGTGAAAGCGCGTGCTGCCGTGCAAAACAAAAGCGTTGTATTTGCGGCTCAACAACGCCTGTGATCGGCCGCCACAAGATACATTGCTTGATTAGTGACTTTGCCTTACCCAGCAAGTGCAGCAGTGGTAGGGTGCGGGAGGAGTTCACGGGCCACTTGTTCTGTTGTATGATGTGACGCAGGGCCTGCATGATGCTTGGGCTGGTGTGTATTGCCTGGGACTTATAACCTTCGCCTTCCAAAAAGCGGTGGGTTTCATCCCATACCCATTGCCGGCAGAATTCCAAAGAGCTTTTGTCGGCAACTCGGATGTAGGCTATTGTGCTTAGTTGCTCTGCCACGTTTTGTACGTGTTGTCGGAGGGTGGGGAGGTGGTCCCAGTCTGACTCTGGAAGTGCTTTTGACTTTGATTTAGAAAAACGGTCTTGGACTTTGAGTGTCGCAGCCAGTTGCCTAAGACTTTGGATGGCTTGTTGGTGGGAGCGTGAACCAGAGCATGGTAGGGGGTCTGTGGCTCTGATGATTGGTTTCCCGTGTGTGATTGTGAGGGGGAGGAGGGCGTAATGTCCCTGTACGAGGGAGACAGGACCACCTTGTTGCGAGATGTTGAGATGTGCTTGAGTGTAGGCGCACGTTGGGCGAGTGTGTGCTTTTGCGTGTTGGTTCGCGTGTCGTTCAAAGGCTCGGCGGGTATTCAATGCGGCGGAAGGCACTACACGTATGTGTGCTTGTGCTGTTTTTCGTTCCCAAGACGTCAAGCTGGTAGCTCGCACCATTGTGCTGATGAGTTGTAAGCGCTGCGGGGGGGAGGAGGGGGGGTGATGTATGGTATTGTTACATTGACGGGGCGGCAGAATGGAATATTAAGTTGTCATGTGATGCATTGTACGCCCCGATTCAGAATTGCTGCTCTGCCGTAGTCTCAGTTTACACGGGCTATGTGTGCTTGTCGTAGTGTGGTCCGTAACTGTTTTGTGTGCTGTGATCCTGGTGCTGTGGTTCGCGTGGATGGTAGTGCCGGTGTTGTGTCATTCAGACACCATTTCGGGACTGTGTGCCACCAAGATCGTTCTCTGTAGCACCCCAGTTCTTCCGAGTCGACGACTTCAACAAGCACCAGGGTCTAGTGTAGTTCTGTGGTTTGGTTCAGCATATCATGAAATGTTGCATCCTCTGTGCCACCCCGTGCCGCGGTGACGTGTTTACGTAATCGCTGTGTAGTTGCTAGTGTTGTCTTGCCCACGTAGCATACCATCAAGAATGTGTGCACTGCAATGTATATTAGTATTGTGGGGGCGTACACTGATGTGTGCCAGGTGTGTGTTCGTGAGGTGGCGCGGAGCATGCGTATTATGGGATGTGTCTCGTAGAGCAGGTACGCGACTCGTGCTTGAAGCAATTTTGCCCAACGTCCGAGATCTTTGGCGTCGAGTGCTTCCTGCATTCCTCTGGTATATGTTTTGTACAGCTTGTCTGTGTGGGGGTGTGCGTGCCAAATTGTGGACTTCCCATGGTGATGGTGGAGAAAGAGGCAGTGTATGTGTAGGCGCTAGGTGTTTGTGATGCTCTAGACTGTCTTTGGTGAGGCATAGAGGTACCACAAGATGGACTTGAAGCGAGCATAGGCGATTGGCGGTGGGGGGTGGTGGGGGGGGAGGGCTGTGTCTCGGAACACCCAGCTGCGTGACGTGATATGGCTGTGATATGCTGGTGACGTGTCCGGGGCACTGAGTCCTATGTGTGATGTGTGTGAAATTGTGTCGTTCCATTGTGACTGGCGCTGTGATGTATGGTAAGGTTCTCTTGCCAGTGCCGAAACGTCCGTCCAAATGTTGACAGCCTGGAGGGCGGTGCATAGGAAGCGCAACACGTGTGTAGGCGGGGCAACTGTGCTTGATTGTGGTGCATATGCTATGACCTGTTGGTACAGCGGTGGCTGGTGCTGATGGTGGTATGCTGTGATGCGTTGCAGGCTGGGTGCGTGTGTGAGTAAGGGGAGCACGGGGTGTGTGTGTTGTGCTGTGAACGCAAACTGTTTTATTTGGGCGGGGTGCATGTGGTACTCACATTCCAAGTAAGAACTTGTGCCTATTGGGAGCTCAAGGGGGGCGTAATCCAATTGAGGCCTGAAAGGATGGTGCTGTGTGCACTGGCAGATGTGTTCGGCCAACGCCAGTCGCTGGCGGATGCCCATCATATCGTGCAGGACGTCGACTAATGACGGCTCTTCCGATGGTTGTTTAAAAACGTAGAAGACGAAGCGTGGGAGGATTTTGGAGCGTGTGCTGAGAATATTAGAGGCGGGACACAGGCTCCTCTGAGCAGTGTTCGGAGACCAGAATGTAGAGCTCGTTTTGTGGTATTTGTAGTTCACAGTGAGTCCAGCGTGACTTGCATTTCCTCGGTAGCGTGGGTAGAGAACCATTGCTGTAGCCGTGTCATATTGCTGGCGGACCACTCCATGAGAAGTGCGTCCAGCAGTTCTGTGTGCCAGGTCGTATCGGAACGTTCTTGAGCAAGGGGCTCTGGGTCGACCCACCATTTCCGGGACGTGCTACCACTCGACGGACGTTTCTTGGCTGGTGTAGTAGGCGGGTCGCTGCGGTCTGCTCCTGACCGTTTTCCTCTGGTTCGTGCTGGTGGCATATGTTTGTCTCTATCTTCGTCGTCGTATGGACATGGCAGCCCTGGACTCGACTCCACATTAAATACATCCTCTGTTTTCTTGGTGTGTGCGGCGTCCCGATCTCGTTGCAACGGTTCATCAAAGTGATGTTTGACTGGTGACCACTCATCATCAAGGAATGTTTAGAACCTGCGGCAATGTGGCTGCCATTCCCGATCCACAAATGTTTTGAAATGAGGTGCCCAGCGCCTTAGTCTTCTCTAGTTGTGGTTCCGCAGTGTCCTTGAATGCCATCAGCGTACAGACTTTGAGGTCGAGTCTGGCTAGATCCAATCTGCAGTCGTTGATGATCTTGTGTGATGCTTGTAGTGCCTTGAAGTCCTACTTTAGTTGTTTGATGGCCGTTTCGTGGCACTCGTGGTCCGCTGAGGTGGCTGAGATTTTGGATTCATGTTCATGCTGGACCAATGGTACTCTGTGCAGACATTCCGACTTTTCGTGTCCAAAGATTCAGCAACGGAGACAGCCACGTCGTGTGCCATCATTTGGGGGGAAATTGGCTGTCGGGTCCGTTGTGTGGCATTTTGTTGTGGCATGGTCGCTATTCCCGCAGCGCAAGCACCAGAGATGGTCAGTGGACGCCGTTGCAGCTGGCGTTTTCACAATAGTCTCTTAGTCTGGGCATGCTCGCATCCAATGTTCCGTGGACCCACATATGAGACGCACGCCTTGTTGTTTCCGATCTTGTTGTCGTTTGCATTCGTCAGACCAGTGGAGCTCACCACACGCCCAGCACGGGTTCGGTGGAGGTCCTCTTCGTCGCGGCTTGTCGCTTGTCCCGTCGGCATCCTTGCGAGCAGGGCACTCATATGCCCGGTGGCCACCACAATGACAGTGAGAGCATATGATGGGTTCGGAGAATTTTGGAGCCATGCTGATAATATCGGTTGTGGGGTGGGCTTGGAAAAGGAAGAGAAGAACTCAGATGGGTCGATAGTACAAGTCAGCCAAACGGACGGTCCTCTGAGGACAAAGGCCAATGCCTTGAATTCCCTGAAGGAACTCTGGGCTATGTCACGTGTGCAGTGGCGGCAGACAGCACAAAGCGCAGAAAGAAAATGGGCTTGTCAGTGGCCTATAAGACCATAGGTACCTTTCTGTCACATGGGACACGAAGATGCCTGTGGGTGGGCCACAGAGATGCAAAGAGATGCAAAGCAGTGGGTGTGCAGCGGTAAGCCAGTGGCCGACGCTAAGCTTTACCCACTGGACCTATAAATTCGACCTAGATTCTGAGTTCATAAAATAGGAAAAAGAGATGCCCCCCCCCCCCCCCCCCCCTACCAGAACATACCCAATCTACAGGGAACAGAAAAATTATTGGAGAATGAACAACTCATCACATGGAAATGTCATGTTGTCGGCCGCTACACGTATGTGTGCTTGTGCTGTTTTTCGTTCCCAAGATGTCAAGCTGGTAGCTCGCACCATTGTGCTGATGAGTTGTGAGCGCTGCGGGGGGGGGGGGGGGGGGTTGATGTATGGTATTGTTACATTGACGGGGCGGCAGAATGGAATATTAAGTTGTGATGTGATGCGTTGTACGCCCCGATTCAGAATTGCTGCTCTGCCGTAGTCTCAGTTTACACGGGCTATGTGTGCTTGTCGTAGTGTGGTCTGTAACTGTTTTGTGTGTTGTGATCCTGGTGCTGTGGTTCGCGTGGATGGTAGTGCCGGTGTTGTGTCATTCAGACACCATTTCGGGACTGTGTGCCACCAAGATCGTTCTCTGTAGCACCCCAGTTCTTCCGAGTCGACGACTTCAACAAGCACCAGGGGCTAGTGTAGTTCTGTGGTTTGGTTCAGCATATCATGAAATGTTGCATCCTCTGTGCCACCCCGTGCCGCGGTGACGTGTTTACGTAATCGCTGTGTAGTTGCTAGTGTTGTCTTGCCCACGTAGCATACCATCAAGAATGTGTGCACTGCAACGTATATTAGTATTGTGGGGGCGTACACTGATGTGTGCCAGGTGTGTGTTCGTGACCCGCGGATTCGAGGACCCCCTCCCCCCCAGGGGGTGCAGGGGTGTGCAGAGGCGTGCAGGGGACCGCAAAATGGCCTCAGGGCCGTGGAGAGTTGATGAAGCGGACAGTACGGGTCGGCGTTGAGCTGTTGTGCAGACCCCCCACGAGCCTCAACACCGGACACCCCCCCCCCCCCCAACTGCCCCACAAACCCTCGCACATACCCCATCGCCGAGGCCCCTCGCCGCACGCGGCACACCTCCGGAGACAGCGCGGACCCCTCGGCGATGTGCTGCAGGGCCATCAACTTCCCCTGGGCCACGAGGGCCGCGAAGTGGAGGCCCTCCGCCGGGGGGGCCTGCGCCGTCGCGATGCGTTGCTGCAGCTGCGCCAGGCACTCCTCCGAGGGCAACGGGTCGTGGACGGGCTGCGCGACGCAGAGCGGGCGGAAGTGGGGCGCGGCGCACGGGGCACGAAGCCTTCGCCCTCCGATCCCCGAATGGTGACTCGTGAGCTGTCACGTGGGTGGGTGTGTTGGTTGAGACGAGATCAGCACAACGAGCAGCACATGCGGTCACAAAAAGGAGAGAAGAGCTTGTCAAGAGCCGAACACGGCGCCTTTTGCAAAAGGTCTGTAGGAATAGTGTACACAGGGACCCTCTGCGGGGGAGAGAGGGGCACCATCATTGACATCTGCAGCAGATACAGGTCTTACAGGTTGTACTCAATACAGTCAACAGGCACAATGTATCAGCAGGATGGAGGTCTGCCAGCCCCCACCCCCCCGCATTCCTCGCAGTAGTCAAACAGGACATGTCGTCTAAGGGCTCCGTTGACACAACCAAAACTCTCCCACGACCCTCTCCCACCCTCTCCCACCCTCTCCCCACCCTCTCCCTCAGCCCCCGCCCCACGTCCCTCAGACCTCCACTTGGGCCGTGTGCGTCGCAAAGCGGCCGTCGGCGCCGAGCAGCCCCGCGGACATGCGCGCGCCCAGGGCCCGCCGCAGCTCCGGCCGCGTGGCCCCCGAGTGCGCAGCGCAGAACGCGGGGGCGGCGGCGGCGGCGGCGGGGGTGAGCAGGGCCTCGGCGCTGGGGCGGGCCTTGGCCTTGGCGCTGAGGAGGTGCTGGAGGCCGTCCACGTCCCGCACGGTCTCCCGGTGGCCCTGGCGGAGGAGGACCTGCAGGGCGTCGTCCGCCGCGAACCACTTGGCCCACAGCATCGCCTGAGGACACAGTGCGCGGGGACGTGTGCGTGTGTGTGGGGGGGGGGGGGGGGGGGCTGACCTTGAGGGGGAGGGGGTTCATAACGCCAACAGAAACGGACGTCCAGGGCCGTTCTGCGCTTCGCGGTCAAGACATGGGCAGGACACAACACCACAGAAACCGGATTGAACAACGGTTGGCGGTTGTCGGCGGTTGGCGGTTGGCGGTCCCGGCGGCACTGGAGCGGGTGTCGGATCAGAGGGCGGGGCCAAAATCAGCCTTTTTTTGCCCAAAACCGCCCTAGAACCTGCTGAAAACAGCCAAATGAAAGGAAGTGGCTACTCTACACATGCAACTAGACTTCCTTGTGCCGAAGGGCCCTTTAAGGCCCTCTAACTCCACAATATATCCGCGAACCGCCCCCAAAAGGCCCCCAAAAGCCCCAGAATTTGTGCACATTGGCCGCCGACAGCCCCAAACCAAAAACAGAGCGCGCACGACCGCCAGTAACGGCACCCCCCCCCCGCCCCGTCGGACCGCGTGCAGCAGCGCGTGAGGGAGGCCCCGCCACATCCTCCGCCGCGGGACCCTGCGCCACAAGTGCACCGAGCGGACTCCGGGGCACGCCTCGGCTGCGGCCTTGGCCCGGGCACTCCGCACCGCGTGTCTGTGTGACGGCCTCAGCGCCGGCACAGTCACATCAGTTGCACATGGAAGTTGGTGTTCCGCTGGAGGAACACGCTCGCTGCACAGCCCCCGGGCACACGCGCAGCCACCGTCGGTTCCTGAGCCGCAGCCCCAGCCTGAGAGCAAACGCCGCCGGAGGTCTACGCAGCGGTGGACCACCGCCGGGGCCGCATTACCGGCCGGTCGCCGCGCCTTTGCCCACGGAGCCGCACGATGCGGGCCTCACACCGACCGCACAATGCGCTCGTGGGGCAGGGCGATGGTGCAGGTCCCGCCCAGTCCCGGGCCACAGCGGTCCTCTCGCACATCAGACGCCCCCCCGATTGGGCAGGGCAGGGGCACAGGGTGGGGGCATAGGGCAGGGGCAGGGATGCATTGGAAGGGAGGGGGGTACCCCCCCGTGCGGTGACACGTGGGTGTGTCATGTGGTGATTGCGCTCAAGACAATTGCGCAAGCAACAGCATTGCACAGCCAAAAAGAGATCAAGGCTGATCACGGACCGGAGTGACCGGTCCTAAGCGCCTTTCGCCAGAGTCTGCAGGAAACCAAATTACAGCGGTGATCCCATACCTGAATACATGCAATATGCCCGCTCAGACTGGGCCAGCCCATAACACGTCACGGACAGATGTGTGCATTCCTGGAACACCACTGTAGCATACTCTGGCGTCTCCCAGACAAATCAGCAAACAAGCGAGCAACAGACACCCCCCCCCTCTAGGGCACCCAGCCTATGCCCAGCCACTGTCTCCCTGACGCCAAGTGCCAGGATCAATGGCATTTGTAACCAACAGTAACCGCCGCCACCCGCTTGGGCAACCTCCTGCGACCGCCTGTCTAACCGCTTCTGGGGCCGCCTCTGAGGCCCCTTCTGATGCATCCCCGGGGCAGGGGCGCAGGGCAGGGGCGCAGGGCAGTACCGTGCATCTGCTGCGGCTGTCGACGAAGTGCGTCGCCGGCTCCGGCGACTCGAGCAGGCGCTGAACGCTCGGGGCGTCGTTGAGAATGCACGCCAACATGAGCGCCGTCCAGCCGTGGGCGCTGGGCACGTGCGTGGGCGCCTTGGCCTGCGTGGCCTCCGCGAGGGCACTGGTGATGGACCTGCGGACAGGGAAACGCGTCGGCCGAGGGAACGTGTGGGTGCCAGTGGGCGGGTAGGCCAGTGGAGCGCTGGGGAGGCGATGGGCTATTGCGGGGGGTTGGGGGGGCAAAGGGGAGGTATTGGGAAGGCTTAACAGAGTGGTTGGCGGGGATTTGGAAAAGGGGTTGGGCGGGAGTTCTCTGCCGGTACATCACGGGTTCAGGGCAGAGTGTTGGCAGAGTGGGGCAGGAGCGCAACAAAGGAAGGGAAGCCATGTTCAAGAGGACACCGGGTCAGCGGGGACCAACGGCCATTCTGCGTCTGGCAGCCAGAGGGCCCGGGTTCGTGGGCCTGGCCCTTCACGTTGGTGAGAGGCGCCCTGAACAAACGGAGGGTTGTGTAGCCTCTGTCACTGTGCGCCCGTGTTACGCCGTGCTGGCATCATCCGCGCCCCCACTTCAGCAGTCGCTCTGCGCACTCTGCCCATGTTGCACCGTGCCAGCCTCCCGCCTTTCGTCCCTGTGGGGGTTTACCATGAGGCGTTCACTCAGCTGCCGTCATGTGGCCTGGTGTGTGTCTTGCAGTGCTGGGTGCCTCATGGGGGTCGCCCGCTGGCGGCTGTCATGTCCCCTCGAACAGTGCCTCAGGGGGCGTTTTCGCACAGCGCACACACAGCGCCACTTATGACGTTGTTTATCCCGGGAACACCCCCTGAAAACCACCCACCTACAGAAGCATGCATGATCCATTCAAAACAGCATCGGGGGTGCGGAATTCAAGACCTTGGGACCCGTGGAAGGATCAGACTAAAAAGAAATCCCTGGTGTACCAGCAGGGGCTGTAGGGTGCAGAATTCAGGCCCCTGGGACCCGTGGCTACTGGTGGTGGAAAACAGCCGGCCTTTTGCACAGCGGGGGCACAGCGCACGGTGCGCCCCCTCACTCCCCCCACCTTAGGGCACACTGCACACGGTGCATTGGCTCGCACATCCACATCCGTCACAGTCGTTTTGTGACCTCCGGCTATGGTGTCTTTGGTCCCGCCAACGGGGGAGACCGCCATTGCACCAGTTCTCCTACCCTCAGAGGGCAACGCGCCTCTCCACTGTCGATGGGTGCAAAGTCCACCACAAAGTAATGAGCCGCCCCCGTGGCTCCCCCTTTTTCCTTGCTGCTGGGTCTGGCTGCTTGTTGTTGCCTGTGCCTTTAGGGGCGTGCCTTGGTCTACTACACAGCGCCCGTTGGCTTGCCCTATGCATTGCAGGCGCCGGCAATTCACGCTTGTGCACGCCCCAGCCTCGGGTGGGGCTGGCACCAGCAACAATGTGCCTTTTGGCGTGGACCAGCCCCTCATGCCAGCCTAACGCCAGCCAGAGGACTCTACCCTTCTCTTGGAGGGACATCGGCCTCCCAGTGTACTTCGCTTGAGGGGCCAATGGCAGCGGTGGGCGGGCAAAGGCCTTGAAGTTGAGAGCCGGCTCCGTGAGGCATACCTGAGGGTGTCCCTTAGGGGCCCACGCTTTTGCTGGCGGTTTGCGATCCACTTGAATGCTACACACCATCGCGGCAGGTGTGAGAGGTCTGAAGACCTCCAGCCCCGAGGGGGGACACCAAAGACTCCGACAGCCGTTTGCTTTGGTGGTTTGCCACAGCAGTCGTAGTTATTCCCATGGGTACGCCCCTGTCGGACCGCGGTTGTGCCCCACAGGCAACCACTAGACTGAAGGCCCTGGGGGGAATGTTTGCCCGGCGCATGCCCGGCACGCCACCTTTGTATTAAGTATCCTACTCTAGCCCCAAGTTTATCCCCGCCTAAGGAAGTTCCCCAAGTAGACCGCACTAGACCGCAAACCTTCCCTGCAAGGCACCATGCACAAGCCGAAATATGACAATTCAACAACACAAAATGTCACTCCCACCACTTCCAACCACCACCTTTGCCATCATCATAAACTGGGTGCAAAGGACGGGCCAGATTCTTAGACACGGCGAAGGTACTCCAGATTGTTTGGTGAGGGGGGGGGGGGGGGAAACAGGCGGGGGTGGGGAATGGTCAAAAAAAGATGCCCGGCGTGCTAATACTCCCCCCTTGCCGTTGACATTGTGAGCCACTAGTCTACAATAGTCATGATGCACACCCATAATTGTGTCCCTTGGTCGGAATGTTCCACTGCGCCATCTTGGCCAGGGCTCTACGGGCCTATGTCCCACTCGCTACACTGGTCTTGCTTCAATAGTCATCATCACGTGGCACTCATTTGGACGTGCCGAAAAATTTGATTTTGGACACAATCGATACTTCTCATACTTCTCTCATCATCATCCACATGCCACATGGCGAGTGGCTGCACAGATCTTGGGTCCTTGACATCATAGGGGGCGGCTCAGTTCAGTTCTGGACCCCAGACCCCGCGGCGTGGGCAGGGAGGTCCAAATGGGGGGGGGGGGGGACATTGTTTTCGGCTTCGGTTTGGGGGCATTCTTGGAGTTCCCGTTTCATTGTAGGCATTTTGAATATACCCGAGTGGGTGTACATTCTCTGAGTCTCCAAAAGGGGGAGAATTGGGAAGGCCTGCGCATGTGTGGGTGGACGCCATTATCATCATTCCACTGCATCAGTTCTGGTGTTAGTGGGTGGAGGGGTGGGTGGGGCAAACCGAATCGCTCTTTTCCACGGTCATGGGGACGCAAGGAATGCAGACCCTAATCCCGGGACTGGCTCCACACGTTCGTGGGAAGTTCCCTGGATGGAGGGCTACAGGGCCTCCATTACTCTGTGTGCGCCTCACACCGTGCGAGCCTGTGCTCAAACTGCGAGGTTCAACATTCCCAGTTCCTACATCCATCCATGTGTGTGTGCGTGTGTGTGCGTGTGATGTCCAATCTTGTGATACAACAGCATAGCGCTCGCCAAGAAACATCACCCCTCTGCAGCTCCGTCTGCACTCTGGCATTGTTTGGAAATCCTGCACCGTGGGGCCTTTCCTCCCTGCGACCATACACAGGCCATGCGCCCCTACCGAACCCTGCAGCCCAACATATTCATGCGCCCATCCTGTGCAACGGCCCCTACGGCCGTGCTTGCGACTGCACACGGAGGTGTGTGTGTGTGTGTGTGTTTGTTTGTGTGTGATCCCCTTTCTTGTTCAACCAAGCAAAGCCCCCCCGCCCAGCCCCCGAATGAGGGGAAATTTTTGCATCCATAATGCTGGCCTTATGCCCCTTCCCCATCATGTAATCCCACATTGTCCTGCCGATGGTCCCCAAATGGAGGCCCTGCCCAGGCGCCCCTGCCCACACGACGAAGGGGGACACCAGGGGGGGGGGGCGGGGCGGGGCTGGGGCTGTTTCCTCTTCTGCCCCACCTCCTCCTCAACCTCCTGCGTTGTTGGGATGCACCGCGGCCGCCTTCCGAGCTTCACTGACTACCTACGGCGCACTGCCGTCAGCACTGCCGTCCCTGTACGGGAGCCTGTCCACGTGTCTTGACCGAGTTAGGTATCGGACACGCTACCCATCCCCAGTGCCCACGCTATGCCCTGACAAAACCAACACTGACCCGTAGGACCCGGCTTTTTGGGACACCAAAAATCTGTCTGCATCGATTTTAGGGATGCGTCAAGCAACTGGCTCATACTCATGCCGGTCCTGTGCTCATGTCCAAAGACATCCACATATGATAGGCCTCCAGCCCATCTGCCGTCCTGTCACTCCTTAAAAAGTGGGATATGAGGGGCCGGTCCATGTTTGGACCGACCCTCACAGTTTCCAGCGATTAGCTGCCCCCTGCGCACCTCAAATTAATACATTGCATGTCCGCTGCATTTGTTGTGTGCGGCCGAGCGATCGCGTCCCGTCCCAAAGGGGCACAAGAGCTGCATAGCCCCGCAATGCCCCCCCCCCCGCCTTGATCACCGTAGCATGACCTTAGCTCGATGACCACGCCGCTCGCTGACCGTGAGAAACCGGTAAAGACACGCAACAGCCAGCGATTGCCGGGTCACCGCCGTCGGCTGCCTCGGAATTTTGTGGGTCTTTGTTAAGGGGGGGGGCAGTCTTTTGGTCTGGCGTGACAAAGTCAGAGCGCCTTCAGGTGGCCCACAACCGCAAACGGTTGGCGTACAACCCGTCCTTTGGGGATACGCTACGTTCTGTGGGCGCGGGTGCACGGTGTGCACCGTTTTGGGCAATTGCACACCCCAAACGGACCCTCACAAAAAGGCACTGGACAGCAACATTGGCACCAAGAAAACAGCCGGGAAAATGGGTACCTCATCAGTCTCTTGTCGTCTGAACTGAATCACAATGACCCTGATGGTACGTTTGACAGAATATCAAGTCCTAGGAGCATGCACAATGCAGTCCTCAGGGCCTGGAGGGTGAAATGGGGTACCAGCTCAGCAACACAGCACCTCACGGGGCAACAACAAAGCAGAACAAGGGTGTCAGGTAAATTATCCGAGCAAAAAAGCTGCACAGTGCGCCGTCGGGGGCGGCAGTCATGTCCCATTCTGAGCCGCCCTACTCCTGCCGTGGACACTTCCTGACTGTTCTCCTCCTGCTGGTTAGTTCAGTCAGTCATGGCAATTCATGTTTCGTTCGCCTGAGGCCGTAAGACATGGGGCCAAGCTTGAGAAGGAGAATTGTGTCCATTGACTGGCAGAGGAGCGGGATTCTGCAGCACACGTTTTGCACGCTTCAGGCGTTTGGATTGGCTGTCTCACGATGCTTCCGGGTCATCCCCCGCACTATGCCCGGCCACACCCACAGCCCGCGGAATGCCACATTCACGCCCCTGAGCAGTGTGGCTTGGACAAGGCGTAGCGGCGGCACGGGAGAGAGCACCTCCCGCCGGTGTACGACTGGAGTACGATGAGTGAGTCCCGGAGCACCGACTACGGAACCGATTCTGAAACAGCCCTCGGGCGCGAGGCAGGGCCCCGTGAGCCCTCTGGAAGCCTCCGGTGCCCGTGCGGGGGCGCAGCATCGCCGCAGAAGGAGCGGGAGCGAAGGTGCCGGGGGGGGGGGGGGGGGGTGGCACGAAGGGGCGCGGGGACGTGACTCTAGATCCAACGCCCGGGCGCGGGAGGATGGGGGTCACAGGGCGATCGGGTCAAGCGGAGGGGACGAGGGCGTGCGGAGGACCGTCCCGGGCACCCGACGGGACGGGGAGAGGCCAGGGCGTAGCGTTACCCGGGGGGGGGGGGGGGGGCAGCCTGAGCTCCTCCACACCCCTCCCCCGACCCACCCACATCAGAAACTTGCTCCTCAGGAAAAAAATGTGATTTTTTTGGGGGCAGCAGACCAAAGGTGAGCTAGCGGACCCGGCTCATCAGATGGTACTCGAGACAACGTATCGGAATCGGTTCAGAGCTGTCATTTATCAAAGCAGGTCCGAAAATGGACGTCGATTTCAGGTACACAAACTCTTTTTTGGCCTCTAACCCACCCCCCCTGAGGGGGAGGGGGGGGTCCGGCCCGGCACCGTAAGCCCCCCGCCCGCCGGGTCCCTCGAGGTGCATGACCAGAGGGGGAAGGGGGAGGCACGCCGGAGGTACTCCTCCTCCCCCCCCGGGCGGGTGCGGCTACGCAGCTCCGTCCCGGTGCGTTGGCGCAGAGAGGTACGTGTCCGATGTGTCCCCTGCCCCCCCCCCCCCCCCCCCCCCCCGCGCGGCTGGGCCACACACAGCCCGTGGCAGGCCCCACCCACCCATCGTCCCGCGGCGGTCTTCATGACATCCGGGCCGCTACCGGGCGGTACCATCGGCCGGTGGCTTCGTGTGCCCGCACGATGAGCCCCCCCCCCCGCCCCCCCAAAGAGTGAAGGATGTTGATGGCAATCGATATTGCACCCCAAATCAATGCTGCGTCAGGGGGCGTTTTCGCACAGCGCGGGCACGGCGCCAATTATTACGGTGATTATCCAGGTAACAACCCTGAAAACCACCCACCTGCGGAATCATGCACAATCAATTCAAAACTCAAAAATTCAAACATCTGATGCTTGCCATGGGTCCCAGGGACCTAAATTCTGCCCCCTATAGCCCCGTCCACTGCAGCAGCCATTCAATGACGTCCTTTCAATCTTCTGAACTTACCGAACTCCCGGTGGTGGAGAACAGCCAACTTTTCGCACAGCGCACGGTACGCCCCCTCAGGCAGTGCCCCTCTAACCCCCCCCCCTCCCCCAAACACCACACGCAGCCCCACACTCCGCACACGCACGTTGGCATACTTAAGAGCAGCGAGTGTCGCACCCGTTCCATGTGCCATATACCCCCCTCCCCGTCCCTTGCGCACTGACCACCAAAGGCCCCCAGTTGCCCCACGAAGTAGTCGTTGGACCGCGTTCACAAACGCGGAAAGCGCCGCGCGACCGAGGGCCGGTCCGGACGGTGTCTGGGGCGCCGGGCCCTTCCACAGGGCCCGGGCCCTCACGCACGGCGTCCCGGGCCGGCGGGCCACGCCCGACGGCCGCACCCGCCACTTGCAGTCGGTTGGGCTCCTAACCGCTGGCGGCTACTGACTTCAGGCGGTTACCCCCCCCCCCCCCCTTGTCCTAAACATGAGCCAAGTTCTGGTTCAGGGGGCAGGGGTGCGGAAACGCAGGGTCGGCGTGTTTGGACACGCCCGCGTTACCGGGCGGCGCGTACCACGGAACACGTGGTGCGCACATAAGCCAAGCTGAGACGGGGGACAGGGGGGGGGGGGAGCGGGGAGACTGCACGTCGACCCTCCTCCTCCCCCTCGCTCCCTCACGCGTTAGGGCAGTGGGACGGAACGGAAGTCAACTGCACGTCCATCACACGCCACTGCACCGCACACGAGGAGAGCGCGACCCGCAAAGAAGGCTCCGAATTTGTTGTAAAGATGGTGTGGGAGGCGGAGACAAGTGGAACGCACTGGACGAGCAGAGGCCGAAATGACCATCGCACACACGCTCCACCCACCGCACACAGTGAACAGCACACACAGCGCATAGCGGCACAGGCGGCCCCGGAAGCGGTTAGGCAGGCGGTTGGAGGTCCCAGGGACCTAAATTCTGCCCCCTATAGCCCCGTCCACTGCAGCAGCCATTCAATGACGTCCTTTCAATCTTCTGAACTTACCGAACTCCCGGTGGTGGAGAACAGCCAACTTTTCGCACAGCGCACGGTACGCCCCCTCAGGCAGTGCCCCTCTAACCCCCCCCCCTCCCCCAAACACCACACGCAGCCCCACACTCCGCACACGCACGTTGGCATACTTAAGAGCAGCGAGTGTCGCACCCGTTCCATGTGCCATATACCCCCCTCCCCGTCCCTTGCGCACTGACCACCAAAGGCCCCCAGTTGCCCCACGAAGTAGTCGTTGGACCGCGTTCACAAACGCGGAAAGCGCCGCGCGACCGAGGGCCGGTCCGGACGGTGTCTGGGGCGCCGGGCCCTTCCACAGGGCCCGGGCCCTCACGCACGGCGTCCCGGGCCGGCGGGCCACGCCCGACGGCCGCACCCGCCACTTGCAGTCGGTTGGGCTCCTAACCGCTGGCGGCTACTGACTTCAGGCGGTTACCCCCCCCCCCCCCCCTTGTCCTAAACATGAGCCAAGTTCTGGTTCAGGGGGCAGGGGTGCGGAAACGCAGGGTCGGCGTGTTTGGACACGCCCGCGTTACCGGGCGGCGCGTACCACGGAACACGTGGTGCGCACATAAGCCAAGCTGAGACGGGGGACAGGGGGGGGGGGAGCGGGGAGACTGCACGTCGACCCTCCTCCTCCCCCTCGCTCCCTCGCGCGTTAGGGCAGTGGGACGGAACGGAAGTCAACTGCACGTCCATCACACGCCACTGCACCGCACACGAGGAGAGCGCGACCCGCAAAGAAGGCTCCGAATTCGTTGTAAAGATGGTGTGGGAGGCGGAGACAAGTGGAACGCACTGGACGAGCAGAGGCCGAAATGACCATCGCACACACGCTCCACCCACCGCACACAGTGAACAGCACACACAGCGCATAGCGGCACAGGCGGCCCCGGAAGCGGTTAGGCAGGCGGTTGGAGGGGGTTGCCAAAGCGGTTTGGGGCGGTTACTGTCGGTTACAAATCCCATTGAAGCCGGCACTTAGCGTCAGGGGGACAGTGCCTGGGCATAGGCTGGGCGCCCTGGAGGAGGGGTACCCCCCCCCCTTTCCGATGCATCTCTGGGGTACACCAACGCCGTGACCTGGACTGCACCGACGGGGGTCACCAACGCCGGTGGGCGGATGATCGGCGCCGATGGGAGGGTGGCGGCTGCCGATTGCAGGGCGATCGACGCACTGCGGGGTCGTAGGGGGGGGGGGGGTCTAACCGACGCCCGTTGCAGGGCACCCGGCGCCGGTCGAGGCCTAAACAACGCCCGGCAGTGGACCAAAATGGAGCTGGAGGGCCCAAACCACACGACTCCCCCTGACCTCAGGACCGCGAATACCCGCTCACTCTGCAACCCCCTGTGTGACATTCCGTCGGGTTGTTGCTCCTTTACGGGGCCCTGGACGGTCACCCGTTCTTCCCTTCGCATGTTACGTCGGGTCGCTGCTTTCTGTCGGCCGCTGCGGCCGGTGCTCTTGCTGGTGTCGTTTCCGCGTTCGCGGAGCCCAGTAGTTGGTGTGCCGGGACTGTGCTGGTTGTGGCATGGTGTGCCGTTTGCGTGTCAGCGGCACCCAATAGTTGGCGTATTGAGGATGTGCTGGTTGTTGCCGGGGTCGTTTGACTGTTTTTGCTGTCCACACACCTCTGTCCACAGGCCGTCCATAGCCTGCCTCGCTGTGTTTCTGTGCGGCCCAGGTGCCCTGTTCCTCCACGCGCTGTCCGGGCCGTCCACCATATGTCCTTTCCCCCCTCACAGTTGGTCTGCCCCTGATGGGCTCCCGCTCCTGTTGCGCAACCCTACTACTCTGCAACCCCCCCCCCCAAACCCCCCCACCCCCACACACCCTTCCCCAAACGACGGGCCGTCCGGGGCCCGCGCACTGACATTCCCAGGGCTCTGCCACGGCGGCGCCCCCCACCGCCCGCCGCGGCCTCACCCGCCGCCCGCGCCTCACCACGCCTCCCCGTCCCACCGGCCCCCGAACCCGGCCACGAACTCGTCCCAGCTCACGCTCCCGTCGCCGGACGTGTCCAGCCGCTCCGCGATCCGCCGGGCCTGCTCCGGCGTCAGCGTGAAGTTGGGCTCCAGGTCGGCCAGCACCATCAGCCCCCACTCGCACTCGTCCAGCGTGCACTGCCCGTTGCCGTCGTAGTCCATCGAGCTGAACACGTGGTAGAGGTCCGACTGGTGCTGCAGCATGATCTGCGCCAGCTGCTGCCGCTCCTCCGCGTCGTCCGAGAACCAGTCGGCGCTGCATGTGACCTGGTATCCGCCCAGGAACCCCCGCCAGTCCACCTGAGACACACACGGGGACCAGACATGCCACTAGCGTCCGGCAGGGGAACTGGGTCTTAGCAGGGACTGGCCCCATACCAAAGGCCACTCAGTAATACCCGCCCCCCTGCACCACCAAAACTCAGTAGGAACGTGCTGCGTCCAGCGTGTGGCTCAGTAGGACCCTGCTCCATCAGATCATGCAGAACTCAGTAGGAACGTGCTGCGTCCAGCGTGTGGCTCAGTAGTACCCTGCTCCATCAGATCATGCAGAACTCAGTAGGAACGTGCTGCGTCCAGCGTGTGGCTCAGTAGGACCCTGCTCCATCAGATCATGCAGAACTCAGTAGGAACGTGCTGCGTCCAGCGTGTGGCTCAGTAGGACCCTGCTCCATCAGATCATGCAGAACTCAGTAGGAACGTGCTGCGTCCAGCGTGTGGCTCAGTAGGACCCTGCTCCATCAGATCATGCAGAACTCAGTAGGAACGTGCTGCGTCCAGCGTGTGGCTCAGTAGGACCCTGCTCCATCAGATCATGCAGAACTCAGTAGGAACGTGCTGCGTCCAGCGTGTGGCTCAGTAGGACCCTGCTCCATCAGATCATGCAGAACTCAGTAGGAACGTGCTGCGTCCAGCGTGTGGCTCAGTAGGACCCTGCTCCATCAGATCATGCAGAACTCAGTAGGAACGTGCTGCGTCCAGCGTGTGGCTCAGTAGGACCCTGCTCCATCAGATCATGCAGAACTCAGTAGGAACGTGCTGCGTCCAGCGTGTGGCTCAATGGGACCCTGCTCCATGCGAGCATGTCTGAGCCGGCAGACGCCAGTGGCAAGTCTGGGGACACTTTCTACACGCAGAGGGACGCCTTGTCCCGCATGGGAACACGGTATACACGAGTGGAGACACTGCGTGCACGCGATGCAGGGGCTCACTGCACACCGGCACGGAGACAGAAAGTGTGGTTTTTCCGCATGCGTATGAGCACCGTAGACACTCAGGTCGACACTTTATACACGCAGAGCGTCACTTAGTGCATGTTTGGGGACGGGCACTTTGGGCACATGGGGCAATCCATTGGGACGGACACTGTCGGTCTGGAGGGGGTCTCGAGCATGTTCTCCATCTTCCAAGAACCCCAGCCCCCCTGGCACACACATCTGTGTGTCTGTGTTCCGGGGGGGATGCCATATTATAGAGGAAGGCCTGCATGGGTCCAGGGGTGGGCGCTCAGCGGGGGGGGGGGGGCTGTGCCAGGTGGATGTCATCATGACTGCACTGGCCCCCCTTGAGAGTCGTCACCCTCGCCTAGGCCAGAGCCTCTGGTGGCTGTGGGTTATGAGACCTCGGTGCCTGCACGCCCATGCCGCTCCAGCCGGCGTGCTCGTTTGCCCGGCGGGCCGTCCTGGGGAGGTGTGTGTCTGTGTTTCGGTTGAAGATGACTTCGCCATCCGTAACGCATGGGCCTGTTTTCGTGCCTAACACGAGTGTGTAAAGGGGGAACCCCAACTCCCGTATTCGGGTTCGACACACACTTGCGCACAACTCAATACACAGGGGGGCATCTGGTAATGCATGGGACACGATGATCACGAGGGTACCTTCCACTCGTCGTCGGTGATGTGCTCGGGGTAGATCAGCGCGGCGTAGAACGCCTGCCAGTTCAGGTCCGTGACCACGCGGCTCAGCCCCGCGCTCCACTCGTCGAAGGAGACGTAGCCGGTCCCGTACGGGTCGCAGGCCTCGTAGTCGTACCACAGGCCGTTGTAGTGCTCGGCGATCAGCTTGTACATCTGGTTGACGACGTCGTTGTAGGAGCGCTCGGTGCACTGCTGCGGCACGTCGTCGTGCACGTGCGACGCGCCCCCCAGGCCCGCCTCGAGCCGGTCCACCAGCTTCGCGAGCTCCGGCGCGTAGAACTCCTTCACGTCGTAGTCGCGCGCGCCCCGGTACACCAGCACGCTCCCGTAGTTCTGACAGCTCCCGCCGTAGTTGCTGCAGCTGAACACGGTCAGCACCTGGAGAGGAAGAGGTAGAGAGGGGGGCAAGGGCGGATGGAGACGCAGGGGATGAATGGAGGGAGGGATGGAGGTAGAGGGAGAGAGGGGGGCAAGGGCGGATGGAGACGCAGGGGATGAGTGGAGGGAGGGAGGTAGAGGTAGAGAGGGGGGCAAGGGCGGATGGAGACGCAGGGGATGAATGGAGGGAGGGAAGTAGAGGTAGAGAGGGGGGCAAGGGCGGATGGAGACGCAGGGGATGAGTGGAGGGAGGGAGGTAGAGGTAGAGAGGGGGGCAAGGGCGGATGGAGACGCAGGGGATGAGTGGAGGGAGGGAGGTAGAGGTAGAGAGGGGGGCAAGGGCGGATGGAGACGCAGGGGATGAATGGAGGGAGGGATGGAGGTAGAGGGAGAGAGGGGGGCAAGGGCGGATGGAGACGCAGGGGATGAGTGGAGGGAGGGAGGTAGAGGTAGAGAGGGGGGCAAGGGCGGATGGAGACGCAGGGGATGAATGGAGGGAGGGAAGTAGAGGTAGAGAGGGGGGCAAGGGCGGATGGAGACGCAGGGGATGAGTGGAGGGAGGGATGTAGAGGTAGAGAAGGGGGGCAAGGGCGGATGGAGACGCAGGGGATGAGTGGAGGGAGGGAGGTAGAGGTAGAGAGGGGGGCAAGGGCGGATGGAGACGCAGGGGATGAATGGAGGGAGGGAGGGAGGTAGAGGGAGAGAGGGGGGGGGGCTGAGGTTAGGTTAGGTTAGGTTAGTTGGGCCGTGCGGTATTGGCTGCTCGGGAGCGGCCTCTCGCTTTGCCGGTGGCGGCCTCCGGCGTACGCTAGGGCATTCACCCCACCCTCAGGTGGCCCAGGGCGTGCTCAGGGGTCTGCGCGTGGTCTGGTGCGTGCGTCTCGCGCTCGACGCGCGCTCGTCGTGTCGGGGGAGGGTGAGGGGGGAGGGGGGACCTGCCCGTCGTGCAGCCACTCAAAGCCGGGCCGGGGGTGCTTCTGCTCGGGGTTGCTCGGGAGCTGATGCGACCGGACGAGGAGGTGGAGGCCGTTCGTGCTCAGGAACGTCCGCGTGACGTCGGCCCCGAACTTCAGGATGCCGCCGCCGCGGTCGGCGTTGGCGGTGCGGCCGGCCCCGGTCGGGTCGGGGTCGCTCCAGAGGATGTCGTTCAGGTGCCGGTCCTCGCCGGCCGTCATGGCCTGGGGCACGCCCTCGAGGTCCGCGAGGGTGACGTCGTCGTAGCACAGGCCGCCGTGCAGCACCGCCACGTCGTCGTCGATCACGGTGCAGATCGGCAGCACTTTCCACAGCATCGAGAACTCGAAGTACAGGCTGCTGTTGTACTTGGTCCGCACCTCAACGCGAGGGAGGGCACCGGGGGTGGGTGGGGACGACGCGCGCGCAAAAAGGGGGGGGGATCGTTCGAGTCTGGCTAAAATGGATTGGTCGTCGAATAATCCCACTTTGGCCCAATATTTGTGCGTTGTTGGATCACTCTGATTTCGCTCGATTGTGTCGATTTGCGAATGGCCCGGGTTTGTCGGTTCGCCAATCATCCTTAGGCCCAGATTTTGTCGGTTGCCGGATCAATGCAATTTGGCTCAATTACAGGGGCTCACGGGGCGCACGCGCACCGGCGCCCGAGAGTAACCCCTGCAGTCTCGGGCAGAAATGACGCACAACCCACACGTCAGCCCCCCCCAATTGCGATGGGCACCACCGGGCCACCCTTTGCCACCGACTGGGCCCTCCCTTGCCATGCCCCCCCCTCCCCGCGGCCCCTCCGCGACAACCCCCGCCCCAGACCTCGTTCTCAAAGCAGCTCTTCTTTCCGGTCATGTTCTGGTCCGGGTCCTCGTGGTTGCCTCGGTTCAGGTGCACCGAGTCCGGGTACAGCAGCTGGTACCCGAGCAGCAGCATCACCACCTCCACCCCCTCCGCCCCCCGGTCCACGAAGTCCCCGTTGAACACGTACGCCGTGCCTTCGGGGTCGGGGAAGCCGTGCTCCAGGAAGATGGTCAGGAGGTCCGCCAGTTGCCCGTGGAGGTCCCCCACGACCACGAGCTTCTTGTGGGCCCCAGCGATGCCTGAGAATGCACAAAAAGGCACTCCGGAAATGCCGACGGGCTCCCTAAGAAATCCGACGGGCCCGCTGACGGATCAAATGGGCTCCATGAGAACTCAGACGAGCTCTCCGACGATTCCGATGGGCTGAATGTCCTGGTTTTGCGATGGCAGCGCTGATTGACGCGCGCGCGCATTGCCAGCACCGCAGTTCCTCTTGCATTTCCGCTGAGATCTTGACCCAGTTTGACCATGTTTTTTATTCTACTCTTCTGTGTTGCACTTTGCCGAACTGATCCAGGCCTGATAGCACATATTCACCAGCGTACACGAAATACGTTGCACTGTGCTCACGCCACTTGTTGTAGTGGACATTCGATTGTTTCTCGTTGTCTATTGATTGCTTCAGATGCAGCGAATTGTTCCGCATGGCGTGTGCACTCCTCAGTCTAATGGCCGTTTAAAGAGTCTCGGTGCTTTTGCTGCACTTGTGCTACATCAATGAGAATGAGAGAGGCCACACACTCAGCACACCCCCCCGCCCCGAGACGGGGGTGCCCTTTCGCCGAGTGCGGGAGGGACACGGGCGGGCGGAAGGGGAAGACCCCTGACCAGCGGCGGCCCGGTCGTTCTGTCTCGCCGCGAAGCACCAGGGGGGGCGGGGGGCTAGGGCAGGCTACAGGCAGGCTCTAACCCGCTGACCCTTCTGCCCCCCCCCCCCCCCCCCGGGGCCCTGGACAGTCACCCGTTCTTCCCTTCGCATGTTGCGTCGGGTCACTGCGTTCTGTCGGCCGCTGCGGCCGGTGCTCTTGCTGGTGTCGTTTCCGCGTTCGCAGAGCCCAGTAGTTGGTGTGTTGGGGCTGTGCTGAATGTGGCAGGATGTGCCGTTTGCGCGTCAGCGGCGCCCAGGAGTTGGCGTATTGGGATTGTGCTGGTTGTTGCCGGGGTCGTTTGACTGTTTTTGCTGCCCACACACCTCTGTCCACAGGCCGTCCATTGCCTGCCTCGCTGTGTTTCTGTGAGGCCCAGGTGCCCTGTTCCTCCACGCGCTGTCCGGGCCGTCCACCATATGTCCTCCCCCTCCCCCCTTTTTTGGGGAATAAGGAAAGTCCCAGAAAATCAGGCTGCCCAAAATCCCCATTGGCCCACCTTTCGGTTGGTTGGCCTACCCTCACCTGCCTTTTTGATGGTTGGTTAGGGGAATGAACAATCCCCGTCCCGATGTCCGTGCCTCCCTCGTTGATGAAGGTCCCGTAGTTCAGCGGTCATGCACGTGTCGCTTAAACTAGAGGTGCTCGGGTTGAATCCCGATGCGGTCGGAATGCAGTGTCCTAGGCGCTAGGGTGTCCATGACCCTGCGAGCCGGAAGGGATGCTGCGAGGGGCAGGTAGGGATCACGGTTACGCTGGAGTTCGGAGAGCGCCCGAGCACTTTACCTCCCTCGTTGATGGCTGGTGAGTCGGCCCTTCGCCCTTTCCCGTTCGCTAGAGCGTCCAGGACATCAAAAGCCGCCTGCCCTTGAGCCGAGTGCAGAGGTATAGAGGCACAGGGGGGGGGTACCTTGAATGCGGGTGACCCGCGGGGCGGTGGCGTACTTGATCCGCGCCTCCGACAGGACCTTCGCGACATAGTGACTGTGGAGGGGCACGCCGGTGCTCCGGGCGTAGTACATCACCAGCGCCCGCATCATGTCGGCCGTCAGGGGGAACTCGAGGCGCGGGCCGGTGTAGTCGGCGCCGGGGGCCCCGTCCGGGGGGTCGACGCGGGGCTTGGACGCCGACATGCTCCGGGACAGGGAGGCGGACTCGACATGGGTGGCGATCTTCTGCCGCCGGCGCCCGCTGTCGTAGCTGCGGGCCTCGTAGTAGGCGTCGACCTTGTCCCAGGTCTCCGCAATGAGAGCGGGGTCCATGGCGGCGGCGGAAAAAAAAAAAGACACTCGAACGGTGTGCGGTCGGAAATGTTTGAAGAGCGAGAGCTGCCGGGGGGAGGGCCGCGGGTCAGCCGACCCACAGACGCCCCCGGAGGCCTTGTGTAGGGCTCCCCTGCCCCGCCGCTGGGGCCCCGGAGCACGGGGCACACACAGCCCCCCGCTCCCCACCACCCGCCAACAGGAGGACTGCGGCCCACGGGAGAAGAGCCGAGGGCTGCCACTGTGCCGTGCCCCTGTGCCCTCAACCCCCCACCAGCCCCCCCCCCCCCCCCCCCGGCATGCGCTAAATACCCACCGGCACGGCGGTGCCTCCCTCTCTCCAGCGCCAGGGGGTTCGGGGACTGCCAGCAGCCTGGGCGGCCGTGAGACCAGCCGATCGGAGGTCGAGACCCGGTCGCGCCGGACAGGCCGTGGGACCTGCCTTTCACGCAAGCCGAGACGGATCCGAAGGGGGGATGGGGGACAGCGATGAGGTGGGCTGAGGTGATGTGAGGCAAGTTGCGGCTTTCATCAGGAACCTACACCTACACCGCACGCGGCAGCACATGACGCCGTCGCGCGCACTGCACTGGGATTGGTGTCGTTCATGCCATTGTCATCACAGTCGTGCAACGGACCTGAAATTGAGCAAGCGGAAGAGAACACCTAGAGCGCCCTGCGCTGTTTGGTAAAAAAGAAGTGGGAAGACATTTTTCAAGCCCCCGGTATGATGACGTGTACGCTGTCACGTGTGTGGTGTTGGTCGCGTCGACGTCAGCACAACATGCAGCACGTGCACATCAAAGAAAAGCTTGTCAAGAGCCGTGAACGGCCCACGGCGCCCCCCCTCCCCCGGTATGGTGACGTGTATGGTTGAGTCGACGTCAGCACAACATGCAGCACGTGCCGATGACAAGAGTGAAAGAAAAGCTTGTTAAGAGCGTAAACGGCCCTCGGCGCCTTTCGCAAAAACAGGTCAGTGGAAACAGTTCGAAGAGTGACCTTTGAGGCGTGGGACGCCCCCCCCCCAACAGGAGATGCTGCGTTGTTCAGCAAAACTCTGCACTCTATGCAGCCACTCTATGCACCACTTGTCCCTCCTGCCGCTACACCCCACACTGCCACGGCTCTATGCAGCCACTCTATGCACCACTCGTCCCTCCTGCCGCTACACCCCACACTGCCACGGCTCTATGCAGCCACTCTATGCACCACTTGTCCCTCCTGCCGCTACACCCCACACTGCCACGGCTCTATGCAGCCACTCTATGCACCACTCGTCCCTCCTGCCGCTACACCCCACACTGCCACGGCTCTATGCAGCCACTCTATGCACCACTCGTCCCTCCTGCCGCTACACCCCACACTGCCACGGCTCTATGCAGCCACTCTATGCACCACTCGTCCCTCCTGCCGCTACACCCCACACTGCCACGGCTCTATGCAGCCACTCTATGCACCACTCGTCCCTCCTGCCGCTACACCCCACACTGCCACGGCTCTATGCAGCCACTCTATGCACCACTTGTCCCTCCTGCCGCTACACCCCACACTGCCACGGCTCTATGCAGCCACTCTATGCACCACTCGTCCCTCCTGCCGCTACCGGCTGAATTTGAAGATTTTGATTTATTCTTTTGGTTGGAGGCCGGAAATCACATAATTAACCCAGAAACACAACACCCGTCGTTGTCTCAGGACGTTTTCTAATTGAACCGTTGCCCAAATACCTAAAGCCGCAGAATTAATTAAATTTTGTAATTCATTACTTTTTGTACACCAGTTTTGTGTGCCACCGCCTAGCTAATTAGTTAATATTGGTATTTATTTTCTTTTTGGATATAGCATCTTTTAACCACGTTCGAGCAAATATTTAATTATTTAATAATAAATTTCAAATTCAGCCGCTACACCCCACACTGCCACGGCTCTATGCAGCCACTCTATCCCGCTGGACCCGCCAGGGCGCCAGCTCGAGGGGTACTGCGACGTCGAGCCGTGCCTTCTGCAGCCCCTCCCACACCGCCCGGCCCCACCCCTCCACAGGACCTGGGGTCACGGATGCGGCTGAGGCCGGTCTGGTACAGCGCCCCGATCTGCGGGTCCAGCAGACAGCGGACGGTCACCGCGGCCACCTCCACGGGCCTCTGGCCCTTGGCGTTGCGGTAGGCGGCCAGGCTCGGCACCTGCGACAGAGCAGCGCCTGCGTGGCCCGGGCCCTGGCGAGGCCGGGAGGAGGGGGGGACGGGGGCAAATGGGGGGGGGGCGTCCTGCCCCTCGGGGCCCGTGCACTGTCAGGCCGGCGCTTGTGCGATGGCGCCGGCGCAAGGGATGCATTGGAAGGGAAGGGGCCTCAGGGGCGGTCCCAGAGGCGGTTAGACAGGCGGTTGGAGGAGGTTGCCCAAGCGGTTGGGGGCGGTTACTGTCGGTTACAAATGCCGTTGAGTCTGGCACTTGGCGTTCGGGAGACAGTGGCTGGGCGTAGGCTGGGCGCCCTCGAAGGGGGGGGCTGGCACAAGGCCTTGGTGGTTGGCTCTGTTAGCCTGCGGGGGCACCTACTGGCCTCTCGCCCTTGAACCTTCTGCTATGACAAGAGGGGGGGTAACCCTCACCCCTTCAAATGCATCCCTGGCCGGCACCCGAGGGCCGAGAGGCACATGGCCGGCGCCCGGACGCGCCCGGCGCGGGGCCGTCCGCGCGGTGGTACGTAGATCGAGGGCCATCCGTGCGCTTGGCCGCCCAATGGCAGGGCGGCCTGCAGCCCCCCCCCCCCACCCTCGGGCACTTCCTGCGGGGCTCCACGGGACATGGGGTGGGGGTGGGGGGGTTGGCACTTCCTGCGGGGCTCCACGGGACATGGGGTGGGGGTGGGGGGGTTGGCACTTCCTGCGGGGCTCCACGGGACATGAGGTGGGGGTGGGGGGGTTGGCCCAAATCACATGCGCAGTGCAGCGCTCCGTCTCTGCCCAGAAGGACGGCGCCCCGCCAAGGCCAAGCACATCGAAGAGAGCGGGAGGGAGGGAGGGGGGGGGGGCTGGACCCCAAACGTTTGTGTACCAGAAATCAACATCTCCTTTTGTGAGTTTCCGGGGGAGGGGGGGGGGGGTCCTGTGGTTGTCAGCCGGTCTAACACGGCCCTGCAGCCAAGGCAGCCAGGGACCAGAGGTTCCTTCGCCAAAGGTACCCGTGGACTCCTCAGTTCGGTACCTCTGGCAAGTCCCCGTGGCCGAGCCCCCCCCGCCCCCCGGGGGGGGGGGGGGATCGGGTCCTGTGGGACATTCCGTCGGGGCGCTGCTTCTTTACGAGGCCCTGGAGGCAGGCGTTTTCCCCTTCGCATGCTGAAGTGGGGATTGAGAGTACGGGCGTCCCTTTGAGGACATTCTGTGCGAGGCCCAGAGCAGGGGGGGGGGGGGGAGGGGGTTTTGGACCCAAAACTTGGTGTACCAAAAATGGCCTGACCAGATTGTCCCTTTTGTAAATTTCGTTTTTTCCCGCGATGATCACTTTGGTCTGGGGAGGGGGGGAGGGGGTTTTGGGGGGGGGGTCCCCCCTCCCCTTTGGTTTTTAATTATTCTGAAGAAGCCCTGGCGAGGCCCCCGCCGAGATGTCCCCCCCCGGTCAACGCACTGGTCCGGAATTTGGAAATGGAAAGATTGGAAAATCGATGTGCGAGGGAAACTCGGGTCTGGCGCCGGATACTGTTCCGGATCCGGTTTACTTCACTTGTCCTCTTTGCCCACCTTCCGTTCATCCCGAGGGCGGTGCTTGGGGCTGTTTGGTGGCGGTGGGTCCGGGAGGAGGAGGGCGGCCAGGGTTTGCCTTGTCAGTGGGGCGCCCAGAGTGGGGGATGACGAATTCTTCGGGTTCGGGTCGACGGTCGGCAGAGGCGTGGGGTGAGTTTCTGGAGAGCAGTGGGGGGGCCAGAGTGGGGGCTGACGGGTTCTTTGGGGTCCAGCGGGCGGTTGGCAGGGGGTGATCTTGTGGGGGGGGGGGGGGGTAGTGGAGGAGCCTGTGCGGGAACGGCGGGTTCTTTAGGGTCTAGCTGGTGGTAAGCAGAGGCGTGGGGTGACCGGGGGTGGAGGGCGGCAGGACCACGGAATCGTGATTGTATGTGCGTGTGTGTGCGCGCGCGCACGCGCGCGCGTGTGTCGCGGTGGGCGAGCGAGAGGAGCAGGACCTGCTGTACGACCTCGTGGACGACGCCGGCGTGGCCCAGGGCGGCGGCGGCGTGCAGCAGCGTGCTGCCGGGGGCGAGCCCGAGGCCCTTGCACAGCGCCTCGCTCACGACGAAGGCGTCGGTGGAGACCTGAGCGCTGATCAGGGCCCGCAGCAGCGCCTTGAACACCTCCGCGTGCCCCCGCACGGCCGCCAGCACCACTGCACGGGGGAACGGGGTGCGGGGGCGGGGGCGTCGAGGGGCATGCGCACTCAAAGAGGGGGGGGGGGGGGGCGGCGGGGCGTTGCGGAACGTACTCCCCCCCCCCGCGCCCCTGCCACGCCTTTTCACGGACGCCGAGGGCAGAGGGGGCGGTGCCGCAGGGACGGTCCGACTGCACACAGACACCCCGTGGCCCTCCCGCCGGCCGCGGGCCCCCAGCCCTGCCCCCCTCCCAAGCCCCGCGCCCTCTTTGGCAGGGGACGGGGCCTGTCCGGACGGTGGGGGCACACAGGACGTGCCCCCTCCCCCGCGTTGTCGGTGCGGCTGCCGGACGTCAGTAACCGCCACAGACCCCCTGAACACCGTCGGCTGTCGTGCAGCCTCCGGTCATCACCCGACGATAGAACAGAATGGGGGAGGGGGGGGGGCATGGCGCTGACAACAACGCCACGAGGCGAACCAGATCCGGAACGAGGGCACTGGACCATCGCAGGGGGGAGCGGAGGGGGGGAGGGGGGGGTTAGAAATGGCGAGGAGCTGTTTGGAATGGCGAAAATTGGTGTGGAGGAAAGCAAACGCCGATTCTTAAATACCACGGCAGAATTTGATAGAAAATTCCCAAATTGTGGCACAAGAACACGCACCCACCACGACTGCTGCTTGCTGGTACTGCCTCGAGGCTGCGGATAAGATACACCTCGAAAAATGGCTTCGGGCCGTAAAATACTGCGACACAATTTGGTACACTTTGGCCTATCCAAATTCCTTATTTCCCCCTCCCCCTCCCCTCGCCGGCAGTGGAGTGCAGTGCCGAAGGCCGCGTCGCGCAGCGGCACATCACGAGACCGACGCTCGGCAGTGGCCCCCCACAAGACCAGAGAGGCCACACGACCGCGGCGGAGCGGCGCTCGGTCTCGGGGCCCCGACACGCAACGCGCCGCGCGGCATCTGCGCGCCCACGGGCCCGCGCTGTGTTGTGCCATGCACCCGTGACGTCCGGAGGCAGCGACGACTACGGGACAGCGCTGGGAACCCCCAGCCCCTTGGCCCCGTGGGTATTAGAAGGGGGAGAAAGGGGGGGGGGGGTTCTGAAGGGGGGGGACGTTGGCTGGGACCCCCCTCCTCCCAGGGTCTCCCTACGGTCCCCGCCGAAGGGGGGCCAAAGAAATTTGAGCTTCAATCGTCTTGGCACCGAAGCAAAATCTTGGCTGTCAACCTCAAACATTGGAAGGGGAAGAGGGGGTGAGGGGGGTCTAGGCGGGGGGGGGGGGGGGGTTACCCCCTGTGTGACATTCCGTCAGGAGGGGGGTGACCCCCCCCCCTCCTGCTGAGGTGTCCTAATACATCACTGCCCGTGGGCCCCGGAGCCGGTGCGCGTGGGGCACCCGCCGGCGGAAGGGACCACAGGACCGGATCATCGTGGGACTGCGGACCTGTGGCCTGCAGCGCCGGGGGACACTGTCACTAAATGACTTGACTGTGCGGGGGGACTCCAGGCCGACCTTTCCATGACTTCCGCCTTGGAAAGGGGGGAAATGTGTCCTTCAGCGCCTTCGGTGCCGTGTACGTTCGGGGCAACTGACACCGCCCCCCCCCCCATCCCGAGCGCTGTACGAAAACGCGCGCATACGCGAATACGAATACACGTATGCGAATACGTGTACACATGCCCATGTGCACGGGTAAATGGCGTTAGCGGACCGTTGTTTAGGGATGGGGCCCGAAGTATCCCAAATATTGTCGCTTCGCGTCTACAACAGGCCGACGGTGTGTACAATCAGCACGCTGCATCTACTTGCGGTGCACAGTGTCTACAGATTATGCCCAGGTAAACGTGCATGTGCACAGTGCGTACAAACCGTGCAAAGTGTCTGCACGTATACACAGTGTCTGCAGACTATACTCGGGTAAACGTGCATGTGCACAGTGCGTAAAAACCATGCACGGCGGTGTGTGCATGTACACAAAGTGTCTACAGACGAAGGTGTACGCGTGTATACGCGTATACGCGCATATACGTATGTATCTGCCCATCGGGGGGGACTGTGCAAGAGGTGGTGGTGGGGGGTACGTAGTGAGGGCACGGGGGAAACACAGACTAGAGGCACAAACCCCGTGTCAGGACCGCACACCACAGCACTTGTTTTTGGCGGAGGTCGCGCACCCACAAGGCCGGCTCCAATTTCATTTGGCAGGGGGGGGTAGGGGGGGCATCCCACCCCACCCCAAAAGCCCCCCCTCTAAGGGCACCCCCCTCCTTGTAACGGGGTGGGGTGGGATGGGGCCAAATCCTTGACTCCAGCCAGGGGGCGGGGCGGTACCTGGAGAACAGCCGTAGACGACGGCCGTGGCACTGACGCCGGCGTTCAGGAGCAGCTGCGCCGTGGCCACGTGGTTGTACCAGCAGGCGTAGTGCAGGGCCGCCCCCTGCGGACGGACAAAGGGGGAGTGGGGGTACGCAAAGGCGGAGTTGCAGCGGAAAGCGTCTGAAACGTGGACCTGACAGCCCCTGAGCCCTCTGACACACTGAGGCACACGCACGGGGGGGGGGGGGGGTGTCGTGTAGCACCACACGTACAAAGGACCGTTCGAGAGCCGACACCGTCACATGCAACAACACGCACCGAGACGTAGAGGGGGTCGTTGCACCGCCTGCACACGTGTCCGCACCGCGGCGACTTGTTGTTGGTGTTGGTGTTGACACGCCGGGGCACCAACGGGGGGGGCGACTACAACTGGTCCTGATGCGACACCCCCCCCAGCTATCTGTCAAAACTTGGGGGGGGGGTGTTGGGGGGGGGGGTCCTGCCGGGCGTCGGGGGGGGGGGGGTCCTGTCGGGGGTCAAAACTTGGGGGGGGGGGGGGGGCTGGGGGGTGTCGCATACAAGGACCGGGCCCGCCCCCCCCCCTGGGGGTGCACCATCCCAAGATGCACTCCCCCCAAACCGCCGATAGAACCCTGGAAAAGCTCAGCCGCAAGCACATGACCTGTCTTCCACGGGTTTTTTTTAATGGTTGCCAACAAAATCCGGAGGCTCCCCCGTGTCGGGCCCCTCTGCCCGGCGTCGAAGAGGACCGGGTGGCCGGCAGCCGTGACAAAAGGGGTGATCCTCCGCCATCGTCCGGGGCATCCCGCACGCGCCCCCTCACCAGGTCTGCCCTTAGGAACCCCCCCCTTTTTTTAACAACAGCCGTTAAGGGCTTGCCCCAGTGCCCCTGGAAGGCCTTGTCTGCGGGGCCTGGGCTGCAGGCGATCTGGCACCTTTGCCACAAGGCAGTGCGTCTGTGGGGCGAGGGGGTGGGGGGGGGGGCATTGGGACGGGGCCTCCCGCAGGCGGGGGTACTGCAGGGCATCGTTACCAGCCTGGCACCGGTCCCAAATCCTGGGCTGCCCGGTTCCAAAGCGTTGTGTGTGTGGGGGGGGGGGGGGGGGAGGGGGGCGAGGGGGTGGCAGGGGAGTATTAGAACAGGGCGAAGGGGGGGGGGGGGTCTGGGACCCAAAAATGGCCCGACCCGATTTTCCCAACGGTAAACTTCGTTTTTTCCCGCGATGGTCACTTTGGTCGGGAGGGGGGGGCAGGCGGATCCAGGGGAGTAATAGAAGGGGGGAAGGGGGGGGGGGGTCTGGGACTCAAAATTTTGTGTACAAAAAATGGCCTGACAAAATTTTCCCGATGGTAAATTTCGTTTTTGCCCACGATAATCACTTTGGTCTGGGGGGGGGGGGGGGTTCAGTGGGGGTACCCCCCTCGTCCTACGGTGCACGACCATTCTAATGCTTCCCTGGGGGGGGGGGGGGGGACAGCGGAGCGCACAGGGCACACACCACAACGCTCCCATTCCGCAGCAAGAACTCCACAACCGCCGTGAACCCGCAGGACGCGGCGACCTCAATGGGGAGCACCATCCGTTCGCTGCCGGGCTCCGCGTGCCCTGAGGCGCAGAGGAGGGGGGGGAGGGCTGCGCAGCACCGGCGTCTGTGCGGCCGCGTGGGTCTGCGTGGCTCTGCGTGGGCCTGTGTGTGTGCACGTCCCCGTGTGCGTGCGTGTGCACACGTCCGTGCGACGCCCCTTCGAATCCTGCGCAAACCGCGAGGCTCAACACCCAAGACCCACTGCTACGCAACGGAACCGTGAGTTCTGATGTTCTTGTGCCCCGTCGACGGACGTTAAGAGAAACTGGGTCGAGGGACACTGGCAGACATGCGACAAGAGGGTGTCGGCGTCGGTGTTCCTGCCGCACCCTGCGTCCCCATCACCACGCTTCCGTGCTTCCCTGCATAGAGGCCCCTTCGGGCGAGTCCACTGTGCCGTCGGCGGTCGCGGGGGCTTGAGCCCGCGGGTCACCCTGGAGCTCATGTGCACCCGTTTGTGCCAAGGGGGTGTGTTCCAGACATGCTCAAACTGCGAGGTCCAACCGCCCCATTTTCCTACTGCCTGCTGCCGTCTGCTTGAAATTTCCATTTTTGAGCTGCCAAGGCTGGAAAACTGCGTAAGCAGGTTGTGCCATAAACCCCTTGGGAGCCCCCCCCCCCCCCCCCCACACCCCACACCCAAGTAGGGTGAAAAAAACACAAGGAGGGTCTAAAACATGCTTTACATAGCATATTTCATCATTGTGAGTGGTCACAATCTCAGAAAAATGTTTTGCAAAATGTTCCATTTTTGACCTGTAGAAGGCGGGAAACTGCTTAAGCAGTTTGTGCACACACCAAAGGCCATTGGACCGCCTACAAACAGCAATTCTATTGCCTTCGGCCCAACGGGCAATGTGTGCAGGTCGCCGCCAACACACCACGGCTCCTGCCCTATGGGCCATCCACGAGACAACGAGACACTCATTGCATGTGTGTGGGTGTGGGTGGGTGTCTGGGTGTCCGTCGTTTTTGGGCCCACTGTTTCTGCTCCTCCATGCGGCGGGTCGTGTCGTCCAAAAGCACTGAGGACCCAGCCGGCAATACACTTCAGATGTGAGAGTCACCCTCCGTCCCTCCTTTGGCGCACCTCGGCTCCCGGGACATGTCGCGCTTTGGGTTGCAAGGGGATGGGGCGTGCTGCACCTTGACACATGGCGCAGGCGTCATCACGCGTGAAGGGCCCAGGGCATCTCCCTTGCGCTCCCGACTTGAAGAGACCTATTTACACGTTTAGACAGCGGGGGGCTGCGCGTGTGCGCACCGCCATGTCCAGGGGAGCCTCTTCGTCCCAGAAAATCGTGGCGTGACGGGCGCACGGCGGACACGCGTTCAGGGGCAGATCGCAGTTGGCACCAGCACTCCTCGTTTGCCCATTGCCGGGGGTTCTCTGCTGCAGTTCCATTGCCCCTGGGCCCTTGGTCTTTCACGGGGGTTTCGGTCGATCCGGAACCGGGTCACTGGCTGCAGCGGCAGGCAGCAGCCGGTGCCAGCAATCCCTACTTCCACCCGCACATTTGCGCTTTACTGCCGTCGGCGAGGGGTCCACCCCCTCTGACCCCGCGGTCAACGCGCACGTCTGTTGATGGCCATCGACCGGCGCACCAAGTGTCATGGGGCATGCCTTGATCGGCGGCCGTACAAGCGGCCTTGTCCCTTGGCCCATCGGATCGGGCGGGGCAGTGCCCACGGACACCGCGTGTCTACACTTTCCCTTCACCCACAACAAATGTTGTCCCTCTGAAGACCCCCCTCATTCAGGGCACCTTGTGTCACTTCGGCGGGAAAGATATGTGATGGCATCCGACTGCAACCGGAAGATAGCAACCCCCGAACTCTCCCACCACCAAAATTGTTTGAGGCCGCCCCAGAAACCCAACAAATCAATCAGCGAAAGACGGCCACCGTTTTTTGGGGCGCGGGGAGCGGGGGGGGGGGGGGGGGTGAGGCTTTCGAGTTCCCACAGGTGGCGGGGGCGTGGCTGCGAAATTGCAGAAAATTGCGGGAAATTGCGAGCTCAATCCCCCCCACCGTCAGTCCGGGTGCTCCGGCCGGACACCCCCCCCCTCCCGCGATCAATGGGCCGGGGTATAAGGCCTGGGCGGATGCCACCCCCGCCCCCCGCGCGCACAAAAAGGGCCGTGACCTAAATGCGGGTTGGCCCCGTGGACGAACAGGTACTGCACCGCCCGGACGTGGCCAGCGGCGGCGGCCAGCCACAGCGTCGAGGGCTGGTCCGGCTCCGCCAGCGCCAGCCCGTCGAAGGCGAAGCCCCGCTGCCGCAGCTTGACGAGGGTGGCCACGGAGTCGGTCTGTTTGAGGGCCGTGTGGATCAGCGGCAGCTGCTTCTTCATCGCCGCGACGCTCATTCGGCTGTGCGCAACGGGAGGGGGAGGGGGGTCGCGTGCGCCAGCGACGTCGCGACGGCCTCCGCACGCGACGCACACACGACGTGGACCCGTGGCGCGACGCAGCGCAACACCAAACGGCGCAGGGCATGGCAGCGCACCACAGACACGACACGACGCACGAACGCGGGCCCAAACGCGGTGGTGGTGGTGGTGGGGGTGGGGGGGGCAGACCGGCCATTGAAGCCGTGCACGTGGCACAGTGGAGGCGGGTCCGACTGCGCTCTGCATGGCGCGGCAGGGCGACCGTACGGCCAACCGACAGGGTCCACCGCTGCCTAAGATCAGCGCCAGGCACCGCGTGGCAGTGAGTGGACCTTGGGCTGCCCAACCAACGACAGGAGAGCCAGTTCAGAGGACGGCGGGGGGGGATTTCGTCTGGGGACAACTTCCGCGGGGAGGAATTCCTGGGCGGCCAATTTCGGCGCACCCACGACGTGGGAGGCAGACCTCAGGCCCTCAAGGCGCGGGGGTGGAGGCAACAGAGAGGCCAGGCCAAACAGCGCTCCGGGGACATTGCCAGAGGCGCGCCGTGGCAATAGACGTGCCCTGCGGCCCTGGGCCTGTTCTACTGCCTCGACCTACAGACCGGCAGAGTGGCATGGACACGGGGCACATACCCCCCCCCCCCCTCGGTCAACGGCACGGGCAACAGCCCCGTCTCCGGGACGGCCGACCCCCGGAGTAGTCAAACAGGACAAGTCATCCGGGGGCTCCGTTGACACAACCAAAACACGTTCGGACCCACGGAGGGTCCGAATGAGCAGTGGCGAGAGGCCAATAGGCGCCGCCAAAGGCAAACAATCGGATACCGAGGCCTTGTGCCAACCCCTCCCCCCCAAAACAGGCCCCCGCACGTCTCAACGCTTGGAACCCGCCCTCCTCACCCCCCACCCAACGGTCGGACCACCAAACCCCCCCATCCACAAGTGGAGGCGGCCCTCCCCAAAAGGACGCACACGTACGTACCCCCGGAAGTCCCACCCCGGCACACTCGCTCGGCCGTTATGACGCCCCCCCGCCCCCCCCCCCCGCGCTATGGGATACACATGCGTGTGCACGACCGGCACTGTTCAGAACAAAGCAGGAGTGCAAAGCAAAATTCGAAGAAAGAAGCTCTTCAGTGACATGTCATAGGCGCCTTTCGCTGCAGTAGAAGTGAACACAGAGATTGCGAAACAAGTCCACTGCACCTAAGTCCTATGAACTGATTCTGGTTGAATAATGCATCACTGGACACTGCTGACCCCCCTCCCCCGCCCCCCCCGGAGTGACGACCCATCAGCAAACACATCAACGGGAGCCCCAGACGGTCGTCAGACGGGATCAGATGTGGGGGGGGGGGGGGGGAAGGCACTCCAGCACCCCCACAAGAGGCTGATCAGGGGTGCCCCCCCCCCCCTGTGACATTCCGTCGGGTTGTTGCTGCTTTACGGGGCCCTGGACGCTCACCCGTTCTTCCCTTCACATGTTGCGTTGGGTCGCTGCGTTGTGTCGGCCGCTGCGGCCGGTGCTCTTGCTGGTGTCGTTTCCGCGTTCGCGGAGCCCAGTAGTTGGTGTGCCGGGGCTGTGCTGAATGTGGCGGGATGTGCCGTTTGCGTGTCAGCGGCGCCCAACAGTGCCCACCCCCCCCTCCTCCGAGGGATGACCTCCGAGGCAACGATACCGCAGGTGTAGAGGCAGAGGAGGGCCTGCAGTGTGTTGACCGGGCCCCCAAACGACAGGGCCATGGCACTCCTCTGCGTTGGGGAGGGGCACACGGACAGTGGCCAGGCCAGCGCCCGGGCCTGCGCCGACCCGATCCGAATGACGACCCCGACCCTCCGTCTGCAACACGGCGGCAGTGCCACGCCACACGGGTCTCTGTCCGAACACGACCCCCACAAAAGCAATGCGAAGCAGCCCATGGGCTGTGCCTCAGCATCCGCACACAAAACCCCGGGTGCATCTTCATGGCCCGAACAAGGGTCACCCCGCACTCGCCCGGAGATGTGCAGGTTGCGCCCCCATTCTGGAACCGTCACTACAGCCGTCGTAACCGTCACTAAAACCGTCGTAACCGTCAGTACAACCGTCGTAACCGTCAGTACAACCGTCGTCCTCGTCAGTGCAACCGTCGCCGGACATGTCGCTTTCCGTGTTCACTGGGTGACAGACCACCCCCCCCAAACCCCACAAATTATGGCCCTCCATGTGCGGAGAGGAAGGGGGCGGAGGGAGGGCCTGGAGACCACAATGGGCGACGGTCCAGGCAGTCGGGGGGCCGGAGTCCGGGGCTACAAAAGCGGTCGAGGGGCTGTTGCCGGCCCCGACTTCCGTGTCGGTGTTGCCGCGCCCCGCACGCCGCGGCGCACACAGCGGCGCCACCAAGCCCGACCCTCCGCGACCCGCGGGCCCCAAGGGCACACCTCGTCGCCCCGTCCACGGCGCACGCGCCATCCGCGCGGCAAACGTCCAGCAGCGCGTCCGCCGTGTCCACCGCCGTGGCCCTCCGGCGGGACCGGCGGCGGCTCAGCTTCACGTGGAAGAGCACGGCGCAGAACACGGCCAACAGGCGTTCCCTGCGGGGCAGGTGGGGGTAGGGCTCGGGGTACACTGCGCTGAGGGAGGGCCCAGGGCACGGCGCAGGGCGGGCCAACAGGACCACAGGACACCGTGAGTAACGGGGCGCGGGGCCACGGTGGGGGGGAGGGGGGGGTAGGGGCATGGCCTGGCACACGGCGCCAAAACCAATGCGCGCAAACGTAACAATGTGTGCACGGGTGAATTGGAAGGGGGAGGGATACCCCCTCCCCTTCGAGGGCGCCCAGCCTATGCCCAGCCACTGTCTCCCTGACGCCAAGCGCCAGCCACAATGGCACTTGTAACCGACAGTAACCGCCCCCAACCGCTTCGGCAACCTCCTCCAACCGCCTGCCTAACCGCCTCTGGGGCCGCCTCTGAGGCCTGGTCCCTTCTAATGCACATCCCCGGGGCAGGGGCAGACCTGTACAGATCGATGGCGTGCCGCTCCCGTAGGGCGTGCCAGAAGGTGTCGGGGTCGTACGCGGGGGCGGCCAGCAAGAGGAAGCGCGTCCGCAGGAACGCCCGGGGCTGCGGGGGCTGGGCGGCCGCCAGAGCGGCATGCACCGCCTCCTCCACCTGCCCCCCGATGGGGGAGGCCGGCGCGCCGGGGCCGGGCGGACCGGCGGATCCTTCGGGTTTCTCCTGCGGCGGCGCGCAGTCATCGGCGGGGGCCCGCCGCACCGACGGACGACACGAGACAAACTACGCGCAATCGGTGGGCAACGAGGAGGCGGATTTGAACACAAGATCAACAGCGCGCGGGGGGAGGGGGGGGGGGTTAGGTCCCGGAACAGACTTGCCACAGGGCCACTGCCAGGGGACCGGGGTGTCGTTTCGGTGCGTTCCCGGTACCACGTCACAAAAAAACAACAAAAGGGGTTTGGACGGGCTTGCCAGAGGTTTGCTGAAGCGGAGGGGGATGGGGGTGAGCCCATAAGCCCATTTGGAACTGTTTTGGGGGTGTCCAGTGCGCAGATCCCAGTGGATGAGATCCAATACTAATTGGCCCATTCTCTGCTTAATCAAATACTTAAGAGATGAGCACTATTTCCAGGTTTCCTCGAGACACTATGCTCGGTAAAAGAGAATGACAAAAAAGTCCAACCTGGGTGGGGGGTCCAAAGGGGGTGGGAGAGGGGGGGGCTGTGGGGGGGACCCGCCCCCAGGAGACCCTGAGTTCTTGTGAGCCCTTTTGCGTCGGCACAACAAAAGTGCAACGGGGAACGGAGATGCTGAGCTGTCAAGCCAAACTCTGGGGCTTGGCGGACACACAGCCCACAAACAGCCCAATCCTCTGCACGTTCTGGATGGGTCGGTTGAAGGGTACCGCGATCCGCCGTGGCCAAAGACGACAAAGCAACCGTTTCGGCGTTCTTGGCGCGGCGTACATTGCAATGGTGTGGTCTGGTGAGTCACACGCGGGGCGACGGGAAGGGGAGACACAATGGGGGCCGAACATTGCCCCGCGAATGGACCGGAAGCGGCGACAACGGGGCATCTCACATGGCCGCGGGAGGGGGGGAGTTTGGGGGGGGCAGACCTGCAACAGATAATCGTACAGTTGCCTGGCAGCCTCGGCCAAAGACCCGGGACTCCGCAACGCGGCGGTCAGTTCGCGGATGAGGTCCGGGATCGCGTGGGCCTTTTGGTACTTGGGGTACGTGTTCACGCGCACCTCGTGGGCATTGATGCCTGAGAAAAGTGCAGAGGCCCCGCCCGGAGGGGGTGCGACATGGGCGAATGGCCCACTGCCCCTGCCCCTGTCCCTTGCCCGCGTCCTCGCAGACGACCCGAGCCACTACGTCACCCGCGTTGTTGTTGGGGATTGACCGAAAGACGGTGGTACGGGTGATGCAGCGGGTGAAATGTCTGGTCGGACGCCCGGTGAAGCGGAGACCCAAAGCAAAGCCAAAGCCAAAGCCAAAGCCAAAGCCAAAGCCCATGCCTCTGCCCCTGCCCCTACCCCCGCCTCCCCCAGGGATGTATTAGAAGGGGGCCATGAGGCAACGGATACTGGGTTCACATACGCCCCCGTGTCACAGGCGCATGGTCATCACCACTCAGTTCAATGTTTTGCCTTGCTGCACTGCGCACTGCAGCGCAGACCAGTTCTGTACCACTCCAGGTGGCTTTTGATTGTGCTTTGGCCTTGGCCTTCTGTACTGTATTAGAAGGGGGGAAGGGGGGGCAAGGGGGTTTGGCTGGGACCCCCCTCCTCCGAGGGTCCCCCTATGGTCCAAAATTTTGAAGCTTAAATCCTCTTGGCGCCGAAGACGCGGAAGGAAAATTTTGCCTGGCAGCCTCAAACATTGGAAGGGGAGGAGGGGGGAGGGGGGTCCAGGGGGGGGGGGGGTGCACCCCCTCCTCCTACGGTGTACGGCCCTTCTAATACATCACTACCCCTCCCCCTGCCCCTCTCCATCGTCTTAGTCAGCTACCCATGCAACCGCATTGCCAGTGTAGAATGCATATCCCCGCCGTCTGCTCCTCTCTGTGTGCGAGGGCGGAGGTCCCCCCATCCACTGCAGAAGGGACAACACGGATGTGGGTACACTGGCAGGCAATCGTGCCGAACGCGTACCTACTGGACACTCGGTAGTCTTTCTTTTGTGTTTCCAACGCTTTGGTTTGAGACCGTGTGTTTTGCCGTTGCGGGGGAGGCCGGGTTTTCGTTTGGGGGGGGGGGGGGGTCGATAGAGCCCCCTGGCTAGACCCCCCCCTTCCCCCAAAAAGGGCTCAATTGACGGGAGCCCCAAAATCCTACCGAGACTGACCCCCGGGCCTCGGAGGTGACCCAGACCCAAAAATTGGCCAAAAATGAAAATGGGATTTTTTGGAATCAGCGCGTCGAGGGGGTTCAGAAAAGTCATCATTTGCCATGTGTTTGGTGGAAAAAAAATTGACCAATTTTAATTTCCAGAACCCCCCAGTTTTGGGGGGCTCTATTGACCCCCCCCCCCCCCCCCGCAAGTGAAAACCCGACATGCCCGGTCGAGGGCTTGTACTTGGGCATTTACATTTTGAGAGTGCGTCGGCCGTGGGTGTGCAAGCGGCGGCAATACCACAAATGATGGCCATGGCGGAGACCATGGGTACAGGGGCGCATTGGACGCGGCCAGATGGAGTGGAAGGGGGGGGATGCGCTACAAGGCGTGGTACGTTTCGACGATTGAGCAGGCCGGCAGCACTCTGTGGTGAAGCCCTCACACTCTTCGTGCGTGTATCGAGAAGACCCAAATTGTGTGGCGCACAGAGCGATGGATGTCACCGGAGGTGTGCCTGCTGCTGGGGGCTTTGGTTTGTTTTTGGCTTGGGTCTCGGCTTGGGTGGGGGCAATTGGAGTTACGGCGTGTGTACCGTGGCAACAGGGGGGTGGTCAAGCGAAGAGGGCGGACGGCTTCCCGCGCTGCCCCAGCGGAGACCAAAAGCCAAAGCCAAGGCCAAAACCCCTGCCCTGCCCCTACCCCTGCCCCTTCCCCTGCCCCTGCCCCTGCCCCTGCCCCTGCCCCTGCCCATGCCCCTGCCCTTGCCCATACCCCTGCCCCTGCCCCTACCCCTGCCCCTACCCATACCCCTGCCCCTGCCCCTACCCCTGCCCCTGCCCATACCCCTGCCCATACCCCTGCCCCTGCCCCTGCCCCTGCCCCTACCCATACCCCTGCCCCTGCCCCTGCCCCTGCCCCGACCCCTGCCCCTGCCCCTGCCCCTGCCCCTACCCATACCCATACCCCCGCCCCTGCCCCTACTGACGCGCAGCCGGACCCTACTCCCCCGCCTTAACACGCTACCCCAGTCATTGCATCACTAGTGTAGCGATTAGGTAGGTACGTGTCGTGCCCTCTCACGGCTTGCTGCCAGTCCTCTCCTCTGGAGAGGGACTACTCGTCCTCACAGGTGAGCGAGACGAAGGCGGCGGGCAGAGCGGGTAACAGGGGCAACGACAGCGCGTTGGATGCGTAGCTGCGGGGCTGCAGTACAGTGAGGCTACATGCGGGGCGGCGGTATCGGGAGGCTGCATGTGGGGCAGCTGTACATGGGGACTGGATACGGGGCTGCAATACGGTGGGGCTGCATGCGGGGCTGCGGTATACGGGGGCTGCATGCGGAGCGGTGGTACACGGTGTGGCAGCTGTGCATGGGGCCAAACGCGGGGCTGCGGTACTGTGGAGCTGCATGCAGGGCTGCGGTACATGGAGGCTGCATGCGGGGCGGCAGCGCGTGATCCTGAATGCGTGGCAGCTGTACATGGGGACCGGATGCGGGGCTGTAGTATAGTGGAGCTGCGTGCAGGGCTACGGTACATGAGGGCAGGATGCGGCGCAGCAGTACGTATAGGCAGAAGGCGTATCAGGGCGCATAATGACGCTACGCCGGGGCTACAGCATATACTTGTTGAGCACGTAAATCCTCTCTCTGTCGGTGACAGAGGCGTGCGGGCAGTGTGCAGTTGTCTTGCTCTGGTGTAAGTCCTCTCTGCATCTGGGATGCAGGCGTGCAGGCTTCAGTTGACTAGTGTCTGGACGGCAGGACATATTTAGCGCACACGTAAGTCCTCTCTCTGTCGGTGAAAGATGCGTGCAGGCAGTGTGCAGTTGTCTTGCTCTGGTGTAAGTCCTCTCTGCATCTGGGATGCAGGCGTGCAGGCTTCAGTTGACTAGTGTCTGGACGGCAGGACATATTTAGCACATACGTAAGTCCTCTCTCTGTCGGTGACAGAGGCGTGCAGACGGTGTGCTGTTGTCTTGCTCTGGTGTAAGTCCTCTCTGCATCTGGGATGCAGGTGTGAAGGCTTCAGTTGACTAGTGTCTGGACATATTTAGCACACATGTAAGTCCTCTCTCTGTCAGTGACAGAGGCGTGCAGACAGTGTGCTGTTGTCTTGCTCTGGTGTAAGTCCTCTCTGCATCTGGGATGCAGGCGTGCAAGCTTCAGTTGACTAGTGTCTAGACGGCAGGACATATTTAGCACACACGTAAGTCCTCTCTCTGTCGGTGACAGAGGCGTGCGGGCAGTGTGCAGTTGTCTTGCTCTGGTGTAAGTCCTCTCTGCATCTGGGATGCAGGCGTGCAGGCTTCAGTTGACTAGTGTCTGGACGGCGGGACATATTTAGCACATACGTAAGTCCTCTCTCTGTCGGTGACAGAGGCGTGCAGGCAGTGTGCTATTGTCTTGCTCTGGTGTAAGTCCTCTCTGCATCTGGGATGCAGGCGTGCAGGCTTCAGTTGACTAGTGTCTGGACGGCGGGACATATTTAGCACACACGTAAGTCCTCTCTCTGTCGGTGACAGAGGCGTGCACACAGTGTGCTGTTGTCTTGCTCTGGTGTAAGTCCTCTCTGCATCTGGGATGCAGGTGTGAAGGCTTCAGTTGACTAGTGTCTGGACGGCAGGACATATTTAGCACACATGTAAGTCCTCTCTCTGTCAATGACAGAGGCGTGCACGTTGTGAGCAATCGTGGTGCCATGGTGTAAGTCCTCTCTGCACCAGGGGTGCGGGCGTGCAGGCCTCCACTGGCTAACGTGTCTTTGCTCTTGCGCAGGCCGCATTGCACGTGTGATCGTGGGTGGTACAACGGGGGGTAAGCCCTCTCTGCATCTGGGATGCAGGCGTGTAGGCACCCGTGACATCCCACCAGCACGGCATGGCGCCTTGAAGCAGCATGTGCGGTGGCTAGTAGGGAGCCCTTGCAGCGACCGCGGCTCTCGGTGGTGCATAAGTCCTCATAATGTTCCAGACAGAGGCGCAGAGTTCAGCCGATGCTCAGTAGTGCCGCGCTGTAGCACTTCCAACACGCGGCCATCAAGGGGGCCAACGGCAATCACCTGCGCAAGCTGCTGTACGCCGTCATGATGCAGCATGTCGTACGGTGCCTGATCTTCATCGTATTGTTGATGGATCAATCCAATGCCTACGGTCGGGTGAACCGGGTTGCCATGCGGACGATAGTCCGAGAGGAGCCGCTGCTCATGTGGTTCTGGTTCCAGGCAGCCTTCCTGTACTCAGGCCTGGTAGTTTATGTGCACACGCCGTTGGCCCTCACCAAGGGGTACCGGCTGGCACGAGGATGCATCCAGGGGGGGGGGGGGCATGGACCCCTTCTGGTACATTTGGTTTGCTTGTCTCCTAGCTGTCTGGTTCAGAACGCGTGTGAGGGGTGTGTCAGCATGGACGTGTCATGGCGCAGAGAGGATGCCACAGGCCACTGTGGACGACACGGTGATTCTGGCCAACGAGATGCGGGTGCTAGAGGCAGAAGCCAACGCGGCAGTGGAGCAGGCAGGTTGGATGAATTTGGTGAATAACCCTGACAAGTTCGGTCTGGTCCATTTATCCAAGGATGCGGATGGCGTGATGGGCCCTGTGCGTGGCAGCATTCAGGTGGGAGGAGAACGTGTGAAGGCTAAGGGCAGGGGAACCTACGTCAAGCTGCTTGGTGGTGACATCAATTGGTTCTCAGAAGCCACGAAGGAAAAGGTCCAGCTTGCGTCCCAATGTAAACAGCTACTGGGTCGCATGCGGTTCCATGTTCCTGGCCTGGTTCTGATGAGGGTTCTCGTACAGGGGATACTAATCAACACATGGACCCACACCAAAATAGTGAAGATGCAAGTGGATTGCCTGGCGTGGATAGCAGACAAGCACTAGGTGGCGGCCGCGACGGCGTCAGTTGCCAATGTCGTACGCAAAGTGCTGCGGCTGCCGTACAAGACTCCCTGGCGCTTCATATTTGGAGCCCTGCACGAAGGAGGCCTGGCAGTGCCACATCCTGCGCGTTGTCTGTGGGTCAGGTTTGTGGCAGAAATGTACAGCGCCATGTGCTCTGTGCAGAGGACGCGCTGGCCGACGATCTGGGTACCGACTTCGACAAGCTTGCTCGGTGGGGCACGGCTAATGGCTGGGGCGTGCTTTATAGATGTGGGCCAGATGCGGGGGACCGATGGGAATGCGGAGATGACCTGAGCGGTGCTCCACACGGCCTGCTGGTCTTAGTGGGTGATGCCAGTGCTGACGCGGCACAGCGTGTGTGGGGTGTAGGGGTGACCGTTGCTGATGTGCACGGTGTAGTCTTGTGGCAGGCCCGGGCATGGATGCGGGCGGCCAGCGCGTCCACCACGCTCTTTGAGATGACAGCTGTCCATGAGGGGACAGCGGCGGTGCTAAAGCGGCTACGGCGCCAAAGGCTCCACATGCAAATCAGTCGCTGGGTTGACAACCGGTCGGCCGCCATCAAGCTGCAGCACCGCAAAATGGAGTCATCGCACACCGACCTCTTGCAGCGTATTGAAGCGCATGATGAGCTTCAGTGGACTGATGGTATCCTGACGGGATGGGCGCCGGCGCAGCATGACACGGGGTGCAACGACGTGGTCTCGATGGTGAACAAGGTCAGCGATGCGGAAGCCGAAGAGGTACGTCTCATGCGGTTGCCTGAAGAGCAGTGGCTGTGCCCAGCATGCTGGTGTGATGGCGAGACCATGTTGTTCACGTGGAATGAGCACGTGGTCTCTGATGTCCGCAGACAATGCAAACAGCAGTACGAGTGGGGCGCCAAGGCACGCGCTGACACTGTCGAGGTGCTGGAGCCGGTGGCTAGGCCAGATGATGCCGCTGACGGTCAGCTGCTCAAGACATGGGACCGACTCTCGCCATATTGTCCTGAAGACGCGGCTGCCATCCGCATGTCGGCGTTCTACGAAGATCTGGACGCCTTTGTGGCCAGTGAGGAGGTTGCAGGGGAGTGCCGCAAATGTGGCATGCAAGCACTATATCTCAGAGCGCATTTGGTGCACCGGTGTCCAGTGGTCACAAGGAACTGGGAGTATGAGATGGCAGAGATTGAAGCGGTGCTGCGACGCAGTGTGCCACCCACAGTGCACACCCGTAGGATATGGCAGGGCATTCAGCTGAGAGCAGGGGAAGAGACAGTGGAGAACCTGTGGGTGAAGCCTTGGAGACAGGCACTGGCACCGGGCTACCGAGTGTGGCACATGTATCTGGGCAGTGTGCCGTCGGCAGCGTATGTGCAGCATCTCCAAGGCTTGGTAAACAGGGACGGCAGGCTGCTGGTCCTGCACTGCATGAGGACCCTGTACAGGATCCAGCGCGAAAGCCGTGATCCGAAAGCGAAGCGGGTCCACTGGGTCCCCATGGGCATGCAGCAGGAGCAGTCCATACCGCTATGGGACCCGCGTGACTACGCGCCGCTGCACAGCGTCATGATCAGGGTGCCCGCAGATGCAGATGTCCTGCACTGGGCCATGATGCACACCAGGTATTGTCGCCTGGATGAGCGGTGGCACATCCCACATCGTGGGTGGAGTCCAGATGGAGCAGGTGGCATCCCCGTCCAGCAGGCTCAGGTGGCTGCTGATCGGGTCACATGGTGTGGCACGGTGGGCAGTGCAGCGCAAGTCGAGGTACTGATCCGTGCGTGGGGTGAACGTGTGCGGCGGGGCGAGCCGGGTGTGCTACTCCTAGTCTGCCACGACGGCGGCGAATGTGGAGAAGGGCCTGGCACGGATGGTGATGCAAGTAGTCAAACGAGTGTGTCGCAAGGATTGGAGCCTCCTGTGCGATGCGGCGGGTCCGGTGGAGTATCGGATGCCGCGCTTGGAGGCATGGGCGGCGATGCTGTGATCTTGGTGCGGGCCAGTGCAGCGTGTGTGGTATAGAGGGGCCAGCAAGAGAAGACGTGCGCATTGCTGCTTCTGTGTACCGGGAGGCGGCAATCGGGCCCGGTATCGACCACGCCACGAAGGGGTCACAGGCAAAGGACGCGGAGGTTACGACCGGCAAGATCCACGTCCGCATGATCGGGGCTACGGAGGCGGTCGTCGATGGGACCGTCGGTAAACGAGGCAACGAAGATAAGCGAAGGCCGATCAGGCCAGTCACACCAGCGGCATTCAGCGACGAGGGCACCAGCGAAGAGCAGAGGCGAGAGCCATCACGGGCGGGAGCCCGCCGCACGGCCAGCGGGCCACGCGGTAGGGACGTCATAAAGTAAGGAGGCCAACAGCACAACCGCACCGTAGAGGCATACACCGAGAGGTGCACGCATGGCAGTGCCATGCCAGCAAGCACACGACGCTCCAGGCATCGGAGCTGACAACACGGGCTTTGCTTTGGATGGCTTTGCTTGTGTGTGAAGGGAGCGGGTGTCTTGTCCTTTTGCATTTTTCAGCATTTTGGCGCTTTTCGGCGCAGAGGAAACAAACCAGGGGCAAGGAGAGCCAGCAAGGACGAGCAGGAACAGGCAGGAGCACCTACGGAAACAGCAACCAAACAAACAGGAACCAAGCACACGATAAGGCCGAAAATACAAACATACAAACAAACAAACAAAGAAAAGGCAGAACGACGGCGTAGAAAGAAAGTAGAAAGAGCAGGAAAACACAACGACCAGGCGAGCGTAGGTAATAGAATAGCACAGTGATGCAGGGGTAACAAAGCGTGTTAAGGGGCGGGACGGTTCACCCGCACCGACCCAGCGGAGAAGCAAAGCCAAAGCCAAAGCCAAAGCCAAAGCCCCTGCCCCTGCCCCTGCCCCTGCCCCTACCCATACCCCTGCCCCTGCCCCTGCCCCTGCCCCTGCCCCTTCCTTCCCTCCTTCGGGGCGGGTGGTAGGGAGTGTCACACATGAAGAGGGAGGGGGGGCGGGGGGCAAAGGAAGAATGTCGGCACCGGCAGGGGCACGCAACAACAAGCGGTACACGATTTGGGACTGCCTGGCAAACACTCCCCAGCCCCGTCCCACGAAGAGTTGGTCTGCGTCGGGGGCCGCAGGGCTCTTTGAGGGACCCGCCATGGCCCCACAACAAACCTGTGTGACGGGCAATGAACTGCGCGAAGTGGGGCAGATCTCGGGGGCCGTCGTAGACGATGGACCCGCGGCCGCCCTTCACAAAGAGCTTCAGGACGGGGATGTGGGGCTCCGGGAAATGCAGCCGAGGGACTTCGTTGCGGTCGCAGTCCAACAGGGCAATGCGGAGGTCGGCGACGTCCTGCACGACGCAGCAGAAGCCACGGGATGTGACACGGCGCAGTACAGCACAACGCAAGGCCACACAACGCAACGCAACGCAACGCAACACAGCACAGCACAACAGAACACAACACAACACAAAACACATCACAAAACACATCACAACACATCACAACATAACACAGCACAGTACAACGCAGCACAGCACAGCACAGCACAGCACAGTACAACGCAGCACAGCACAACACAACACAACGAAACACAGCACAACAGAACACAACACAACACAAAACACATCACAACACATCACAACACAACACAGCACAGCACAGCACAACGCAGCACAGCACAGCACAGCACAGTACAACGCAGCACAGCACAACGAAGCACCACACAACACGGCACAGCAGAGCAGAGCACGAGCGCAACAACCCACCTGCAGCATGAGGGCCAAGCGGTAAAACGCTGGTTTTGCGGCTTGGCAAGCACCGCACCAATCGGCCGACACCATCACAAAGATGTGGCCATCCCTATTCACAACGAGTTCATCAAAAGCGTCCGCCGTGAGCACAGTCAGCCCGGGATGCTGCGGATCCGCATCATTTGGCGGACGCGCGTCAGAGACCAGCCGCGCGTCGCCACACGCCTGACACGTCTTCGTTTCGGACGCATTAAAGAGGGATTGGGTCGACCTGTGAACGCAACGCGGGACGTGCCAGAGCCGCACGACGGCTCACACCACACCACACCACCTCCCCTCCCCTCCCCTCCTAACCACCTCCCCTCCCCTCCCCTCCCCTCCCCTCACACCACACCACCTCCCCTCCCCTCCCCTCCCCTCCCCTCACACCACACCACCTCCCCTCCCCTCACACCACACCACACCACCTCCCCTCCCCTCCCCTCCCCTCCCCTCCCCTCCCCTCCCCTCCCCTCCCCTCCCCTCCCCTCACACCACACCACACCACACCACCTCCCCTCCCCTCCCCTCCCCTCACACCACATCACCTCCCCTCCACTCCCCTCCCCTCACACCACACCACACCACCTCCCCTGTCCTCCCCTCCCCTCACACCACACCACACCACCTCCCCTGTCCTCCCCTCCCCTCACACCACACCATACCACCTCCCCTCCCCTCCCCTCCCCTCACACCACACCACATCACCTCCCCTCCCCTCCCCTCCCCTCACACCACACCACACCACCTCCCCTCCCCTCACACCACACCACACCACCTCCCCTGTCCTCCCCTCCCCTCACACCACACCATACCACCTCCCCTCCCCTCCCCTCCCCTCACACCACACCACACCACCTCCCCTCCCCTCCCCTCCCCTCACACCACACCACATCACCTCCCCTCCCCTCCCCTCACACCACACCACATCACCTCCCCTCCCCTCACACCACACCACACCACACCACATCACCTCCCCTCCCCTCCCATCCCCTCACACCACACCACATCAGCTCACCTCACCCCACCCCAACGCACCGCACAGCACCGCACCGCACCCCATCCCACCGCACATCATCTCACCCCACCTCAGCAAACACACTCCGGGCAGCAGAAAGCAACACAACGCTATCGCAGGATGGGACAGGTGTTGGCCACGAACGCAGAATCTGGCGCGGAAACCGGCTGTTGTTGCCACGACCAAAGCCTCAAAAGGGTCCTCCGAAAATCGGACCTCATCGCCACTGAAGGTGGGCGTCATCCAACCGCAGTTTTGCAAAAAGACCGCGTGTAGCTCATATGTTCAACCATGGTTGGTGGCGATTGGCGGTTGGCGACTGGCGGTTGGTGGCGGTTGGTGGTGGTTGGTGGCGGTTGGTGGTGGTAGGCGGTTGGCGGTTGGTGGTCCCTTGGGGCGGTCCTTAACAAAAAAAAAACTAATTCCTACAGGACCCCCCCGCCGTCATCACACGGGCGTGGCCCCGAAAAGGCCGGGGGGCATACTTGACGCAGTCACGGTTCCTGCACTTCCACACCCCCTTGGCCGTGTGGAGGGAGCGCACGTCCGTTGGCAGGGCCGTGCGCGTGATGAGCTCCATCGTCCGGATGTGCCCGCCGACGAAGTCGTCCCACTGCCGCTTGTGCACCGGAACATGGCCGAAGATCGCTGCGGGACGGCGCAGACGGGGGCGCATCACCCGGCCACCGGGCAGCAGCGGGACACCACATCGCACCCCCGGGGGCAATGGAATCGAATCCCCCCCCCCCCCCCCGAGTGAAGGGGGGAGGCTGCCCAAATCGACCCGGGACGCCATACAAACGGGCGGCTATCGGATGCCCCAGGCCGGGCCCTGTCGTCAACCAACTGCCCCGCCCCCCAAGGCCATACATGGCCCAGGGGGAGCACATGCCGGGGGCCCGATTCCCGGGTGCATGCGGTGCCTGGAGGCGCGCCGCGCGCTCTCCGTGGCGTGCTGCGGCACGTGCCACTGACGGAGCTGGGTCATGGTCATCCCCCCTGGGCCCGCCGGCATGCGGTGACCCTGCGGCCTGACTCCCCCAAAAGAGGCCAGACCACTGGCCCCCAAGGCTCGGTCATTCGGCAGCTGGAGCCCAAAGCCCAAAGCCCAAAGCCCGTCCCCCACAGCACTGGACACGGGGTGTACTGCACGGTGCCCCACAACCCGCGGAGCACCCCCCCTGCCCCACAGCACTGGACACGGGGTGTACTGCACGGACCCCTGCCAGACCACAGGCGGTCCCCTGCCGGCGCCGGCGGTGCGTCACACGCCGTCGTCCCCGTGACCGTGTGGACGTGGAGGGCACGCACCACCACACAACAACGCACTTTCTGCGGGCAGACAGGCTGTCAGACAGGCTGCATAGCACCTTCATGGCTGCGTGCGGGCGGTGCAGGGGTGCGCCATGTGCTCTGTGTAGGGCCCGGCGCATAGCATTGCTGTGGACCGGTCGTACCCTAACGGGCACTAATGATTTGGCTGGCATTGCTGTGGACCGGCGTGTAGTCCAGGCCTTCCCATTGGTCAGAGCCTCCGTAAAACATACCGCTTATCCCTTATTCCGGGCGCGGAAAATGTTAACGGGCTGAAGAATTGATGTGGACAAAGCCCTGCCTCCGACCGGACATTTCGTTGAATTTAAAGGATGCGGTGTGCCTAATTGTGTGCACCAGACACGGGCTGCAGTGGGGGATGGCGTGCTACATGCGCAACAGAGCCCACCGGGAAACACAACCCACAACCCACTGGGCAATGGCATCAGCCATCTAGAGCCCACTCGGAAACAACAGCAAGAGACCTTATACCAAGTGTTTCCTTCATTTCTGAGGAGTGCCCAAATGCCCCCCCCTTAATTTGCCCCCCCCCCCCCCCCCCAAACCCCCACCCCCCCCCTCAAAATATTGCACCACTTCACATTGTACAGACATTGTTCGCGGAGTCGAAAGGGGGCACGGCACATGCAGACTGCGGGGAGTGGGTGGCGTTGTGCCTGTCTGCTGGAGGCCTGTCTGAGTGACCCTCCGGTGTGCCCCGCTTTGTGCCTCTGTGTACCCTCCTGTGTGCCCCTCGGCCGGTGCCCCTGCGTTGAGGATTGTGGTGGTGTTGGGGAAGGGGGGGGGGGGGGGGGGCAATGAAGGCAAACCCCAAACGGCAACCGTGTGCTGCGGAGGATCAGACCGCTGTGGGTGCGGACGTGGAGAGGGAGGGTACCTACGCCCTCTTTGGGGTCGATGGCCATGGGCCCGTCCAAATGCAGAAGGGCCGGGTCCGTGACGGTGGACTGCTTGGAGCCATCGACCCAGACCTGAGGGTGGGGGGCACAGGCGGTTGCACAGCGTCTTCTGGAGGCGGGTCTCGGTTGAGTTCAGCCCCGGACCCCAACCCTCACGGCGTGGGATGGATGGATGGATGGATGGATGAGGGAAAGCGTTTCGGGGGTCACATCCCGACGACAGAGACCCTAAGGCTCTGACCGCTTCCAGTGCCCGACGAAGCCCAAAGGCATGTTTCGGGCATTTACAGTGCCCTGGGCCCCCCCAGAGCACGTATTCGGGCAGTGGGGGAGGGGGAGGGGTCCGAAGGGGGAGGGGGGGGGGGGGGTGGAAATTGGATCTTTCGGGTTTGGAGGGCACTTTCGCATTCCGTTTCAGTCAAAGCGTTTTGAATATCCAAAACGCCGGGGGGGCCCAGTCCCCCTTTGCCATTAGCCACGAAATGGCGGCAAATGGGGGACAAACATCACGGACGAATGTGAATGGTGGTGCATGCCCCCGAGGGTGGCATCCCGATGTCCATCCGGTGCCCCAAACACCGCCAATACCACAGCGCACTGCACATGGGATGCGTATGTTCCGGCTCCATTCAGGAGCGGGACTTGGAAAGGCCGGCCTTCTTCCAATGCTGTCAGGGCTCTGTGGCCGAAACCGAGCATTGCCTTGGGCACGGCGCCTGGAACAGGGGTGAGGGGGCTTTGCACATGAACAGCAACGCCGGGGCTTTGGCCAGCCTGAAAACGGGCGCCACTGCTTGCCTGGTTGCAGGTGGGATTGCTGGAGGCTGGGAATGATGCCACGAAGACTTACAGCGGAGGCATGAAGCGGAGGCTGTCAGCCACCATTGCCAATATCGGAGATCCAAAGGTCCGAATACATATCAGAGAGACAGAGGGAGACAGAGACAGTCACTGTTTCTGTCTCTCTCTCTCTCTCTCTCTCTCTCTCTCTCTCTCTCTCTCTCTCTCTCTCTGTCTCTCTGTCTCCCTGTCTCCCTGTCTCTCTCTCTCTCTCTCTGTCTGTCTGTCTGTCTGTCTGTCTCTGTCTCCCTGTCTCTCTCTGTGTGTGTGTGTGTGTCTGTCTCTCTCTCTCTCTGTGTGTGTGTGTGTGTGTCTGTCTCTCTCGCTCTCTCTCTCTCTCTTTCTATCTATCTCTCTCTCTCTCTCTCTGTCTCTCTGTCTCTCTGTCTCCCTGTCTCCCTGTCTCTCTCTCTCTCTCTCTCTCTCTCTCTCTCTCTCTCTCTCTCTGTCTGTCTGTCTGTCTCTGTCTCCCTGTCTCTCTCTCTCTGTGTGTGTGTGTCTGTCTCTCTCTGTCTCTCTCACTCTCTCTCTCTCCTCTGTCCTCTCTCTCTCTCTCTCTCTCTCTCTCTCTCTCTGTCTGTCTGTCTCTGTCTCCCTGTCTCTCTCTCTCTCTGTGTGTGTGTGTCTGTCTCTCTCTGTCTCTCTCACTCTCTCTCTCTCGCTCTCTCTCTCTCTCTCTCTCTCTCTCTCTCTCTCTCTCTCTCTCTCTCTCTCTCTGTCTGTCTGTCTCTGTCTCCCTGTCTCTCTCTCTCTCTCTCTGTGTGTGTGTCTGTCTCTCTCTGTCTCTCTCTCACTCTCTCTCTCTCTCTCTCTCTCTCTCTCTCTCTCACTCTCTCTCTCTCTCTCTCTGTCTCTCTCTCTCTCTCTCTCACTCCCTCTCTCTCTCTCTCTCTCTCTCTCTCTCTCTCTCTCTCTCTCTCTCACTCTCGAGGCTGATCTCGGAAATCAGGAGACAGCCCCGGGGCCACGCGTCTGGGGAGGGGGTCCATGTAGCAGGTCTGTGGTCCCTGGGTCCGCATCGGCACGGAACGGCCAGAAACCCAAAGTTGCCCCGCCCCCCAAAGCGCGGCCACAGGGGGGGCTGAGGGGAGTCTTTGGGGGACCATTTTGTCCCCCAAAACGATGACTTGTCGGGGGGTTGGACATCGAATTTCACAGGTTGGGGCATCCCATGCGATAACTCCCCAAAACGGGGGGTACACGGCGCCCGCAGCCGCGCTTGACCTAACCCCCAGCCCCCCCCCTTTGTATTGCCCCCCATAATGTAAGGCCGGTCCGCCCCCATTTGAGGAGGAGGGGTGGTCATGAAGTGAGAATCCCCCACACACAATGGTCGCACTAAAGCTGCAGCAGTTCCAATATACCAAGAGAAAATTTTTCTCCGGCGCCAGATATTTCCTACGCTTCTTTGTCAAAATGACCCCCCCCTTATGGAAAAGGGGGGGGGGGGCAACCCTCTTCGGATATTTCTGGGCCTTGCCGGCGTTTCTCATTGGGTGGGAGTGGGGGTGGAGGGAGGGACCCAACACCTACGCCGACCCCCCCCCCTGGAGGGTAATCACTTCAACAACCCCTGGAGGGTGACGTGTGGACCGTGAGTGCGGTGGTGTTGGTGACCCCGTCAGCACAGTACAGGCACACAATGCATGGGCACCGCGTCTGATTCCGCGCCCTTGCCCCCTGCCCGCGTCCCCAACTGTAAATGGCCGCTTTGCCCAGATCACTTGTCACACACCCCTTCAGCGGTATGCACTCTCAGAGATCACAGCGCAGAGCCGCGGGCGTACAGCGGGGGGCCATGGGTGACGGACGATTGTGCGACCGTGGCGGCGCATGGGTGGGCTAAACGCCTGTCACCAATGTTGTTGATGGGCTGACGGGTTGGTTCAAGAAAACTTTTTCTAGTTTTTTGGTGTTTATTGGTGTTTTTTGGTGTTTTTTCGGCACAAGGTGGTGCCAAAAGCCCATTTTGGTGGGTTTTGAGGAAGGGGGAGGGATTGGGTCGTTGGGGCTTGGGTGGGTGGTTGCCATGGGTCTGTGTTCTTTGTATTCTTTGCCTGATTTGTTGTTTCTTTGCAACGCAACAATTTCTTTTTTGTTGTCATTTTTGATGTTTTTTCAGCACAAGGTGGTGCCAAAAGCCCATTTTGGTGGGTTTTGAGGAAGGGGGAGGGATTGGGTCGTTGGGGCTTGGGTGGGTGGTTGCCATGGGTCTGTGTTCTTTGTATTCTTTGCCTGATTTGTTGTTTCTTTGCAACGCAACAATTTCTTTTTTGTTGTCATTTTTGATGTTTTTTCAGCACAAGGTGGTGCCAAAAGCCCATTTTGGTGGGTTTTGAAAGAGGGGGGGGGGGGGCTTGGTCGGTTGGGGGTTGGGCATGGGTCGGCATTTTTTGTTTTTTTTTGCCTAACTTGTTTTTTCTCTGCAACACAACAATCTCTTTTTTGTTGCTGTTTTTTGCCGTTTTTTGGTATTTCTTCGGCACAAGGTGGTGCCAAAAGCTCACTTTGGTGGGTTTTGAGGGGGGGAGGTAGGGGGCGAGGATTGGGTCGTTGGGGCTTGAGTGGGTGGTTGCCATGGGTAGGTGTTCTTTGTTTTTTTTGCTTGACTTGTTTTTTCTTTGCAACACAACGATTTCTTTTTTGTTGCTGTTTTTTTGGTGCTTTTTCGGCACAAGGTGGTGCCAAAAGCCCATTTTGATGCGTTTTGAAAGGGGGGGCAAGGGGTTGGGTGGTTGGGGCTTGGGCATGGGGCGGTATTTTTTGTCGTCTTATTGGGCAAAATAATGACTTTACAAGGGGTTGGACATCCAATATCATGCCCTGGGGTATGCTATGCGAATGACCCCCCAAAAGGGGGAGGGGTATACGACGCCCGCACCTGCGCTGGATCTAACAACCTCTCTTCAAGGTGAGTTTTAGCGTGATGCTTACCATGGGTCCCAGGGTCCCAAGTTCTGGCGCTGCTGGTGTCTGCCCGGGTACCAGGAAGGTCCATTGCCTTCGGCAGTGCACCTCGAAGATAGGCTGACAGTCAGCCAATCAGATAGTTAGCCAAGCTAGCAGTCAGTCAGATAGAAACACACAATTTGGGTTTTTTGTCAGTGGTAGACCCGGCTCCAAGCAGTGGGGAGGACCACTGTTCTCAAAGCAAGCAGTGGCCAAACGGCAATGTAGCCGGCCACAGACTTTTTGGTCGGCGGTTCGAATCTTGGTTGGGCGAAGATGGCGTCGGCACGACAGTCCACTGCCCAGGATTCGAACCGCCGACCTAAAACGTTACAATCAGCTGCGTTAAAAAAGGAAATGGTTCCCTGTCCCTCCCAAAGCCCTGTCTGAACCAAACCAGCCCGTTGATACCCTCTACTGTGACCATTGTCACTCTTGCCAACCCCATATGAAGCACCCACAGCATCCTGTAACCCAACCGCTCCATGACTGGCACTGCCCCCCCCCCCCCCTTGACATGTGCAAGAGGCATCCCCCGGGCCCCTGTTGAGGGGGGCTAGCCCGTCACCCCCAACCGCTTGTTTCCGCGGCCAACCGCTTTGGAACCGCCAGCCCTTGGGAGGGTTCGCGTGCCGTGCAACACACGTCAGGTATCTCTACGCAATGGTCTGCCTTTTAAGCCCTTGTAAATACTGTCCCTTGGCGGAGGTTGCTGAGGTGAGAGGTCCCTAAAGGCACGCTCACATGCAACCGGTGCAGCAACGGGCTGAAAGAAGATAAGTGATAGGCTGCCGACATGCAGATCGTGAACGTTTTTGGGGCCCCGACGGGACGCACTGGCCTCTAAAGCAGCTGAAACGGTCCACAGAACAACCCCAGTACACGCACCGCGCGCACACCGCACGGGCACCGCGTCTGACACCCCCCTTGCCCCCGACCGCGTCCCCAACAGCAAGTAACCGCTTTGCAGACCACTTGTCACACACCCCGTTCGGCGGTCTGCACCCTTAAGCGCATCCTCATGCTTCCCCGCCCCATTGACAACGGCCACAGCCTCAGCCTTTACGCTTCACCCCTCCCACCCCACCCGCTTCGCAGCCGCACACCTCCAATTTGCCTCCCACGCAGTCGACACTGGCCGTCACCACGTGCCATGTGTTGCGGGTCAGGGCGTTCACGACGGGCGCCTGCTGCGGTGCGGCCCCGGCCTCGCGGCTCTCGGGCCGGATCACGCTCACGGAGACTGTGGCGCCGCCGTACGACGCGACGACCGGCCAGAGCCGGGCCGGGCACTCCTCGAACGCCACGACGGGGCTGCCGTCGTTGAGGCAGACGGTGGCCGTCCCGGTGCGCGCCGAGAAGTCGAACCGGAGCTCGTCACCTTTGCCGACCTTGAACAGGTCCCGCTCCTCCCGCCCCTGAAGCGCGTTGCGGGGGGGGGTCGCCGAGGGGAAAGAGGAGACAGTCTAGAGGCTGAACTTTGGCACGACAAACATTGGCAGAGGCACATTTGGGGGCGTGCTCACAACACCAAGTTTTGGGCATCAAAAGAGGAACACGCCTGCATCACAGGAGTGGATACCCAGACCCCCCCCCCACCACCCTGGCAGCCCCATTCTTATCTACAACCCCCGATCCACAAGAATACCCCCTTCTTCATCTGAGGCACTGCATTCGGCAAACATGTGTTTTCCAACTCTCTTTTCCTTTCTTGGGGCCCACAATGCACCAACACGGCGCCTTTTGCCGCCACCATTTGCCGACGGCGTCCATTCAAAATGAACCCAATGCCCTGCATTCCAAACGGCAACAAGAAGGGGCCCCAAGAGAGGCACGGCCAAACTTTTTGTGCCGAACCCGTTGATCCCATTCAACAGAGGGACTAACTGCTCACACCCAACGCGATTGGGGCACAATGCCGCCGCACACCGCAATCACGTGCGGGGGTGGGGGTGGGGGTTGGAATGGCGAAATTTGGTGCAGAGAAAATTATTCGGTACCACTTGTTCAATATCACTGCAAAATCCCCGGATTGTGGCACAAGAACAAGCGTAGACCGCGACTGTGGGTGCTGGCTGTCATTTCCTCGAGGCTGTGTACGCCGGAAGCGCTAAAAATGACACCTCGAAAAGTGGCTTTGGTCCTTAAAACACCGCGGCTGAGTTTGGTACACTTTTGTTGCGCCAAATTTGGTACACTTTTGTTGCGCCAAATTTTGCAAATTACAATTTTCGCCGATTCCCAACCCCCCCCCCCCGCCCGAGGTAGGCAGACTGGGCTCTCATCCACCACCCCCGGTCTGGTCTGCAGAAGGCAAAAACGTCCCTCAAGTGCTTGCGCTTCGGGGACTGGGCCGAGCTGTGGTCTGGCATGAGGCCCTTCTGCCTCAACTACAGAACGCTCGTCTCGGCAAACGGTCACACACTCTTTCTCCGAAAACAGAAACGGAGTCGATACCAATCGCAGGCCAATCCTTGGCATCGGGTGCAGGCCCACCATTGCCCATGGGGGGGCGTGCACAATCACACCGGCCCACCGAACGAAGGGCCCACTTTGCCAACGGGGGGTCCTTTGGTGGACTCCGGCTGCACAGCCCCACCAACTGCGCCCCAGTGCCCCATGGCGGGTCACAGGGCACAGGTCACACGGCACTCAGCAGCATCCCCCGAAAGACCACCAGCCAGAGATGGTCCACATGATCCGATCCGACTTTCGACGGCTTGAAAAGGGACGGGGGGGAAGGGGGGACCTGGGGCACAGGGGGTCTGAAGGGGGGCCAGGGGCCAGGGCGGCCGGAAAATTGCTCCGAGGGGAGAGGGGCCGTGTGAGCCCCTGTTAGAAGACCCATTCCCCCCTTCACCCCCGAGGGAGGGTGGGCCTTTTCTGTCAGGCCATTCTGGGGCCAGACGGTCGGCATGTTACCGACATGGGGACCAAAAACCAAAAAAAAAAACCGAAAATGACAGTTGTCAAATCAGCGCCTCGAGGGGGGGGTTCACATTTGCCCCCCCCCCCCTTTTGATGGCAAAAATTGCAAAGTATTTTTGCCAAACAATGGCCAAAACAAAGGCCCCTGACACAAGAAGAGCCCCTTTCCGAAAGCCCCCACCCCCCGGGGGGCTCAAACTACCCCCCCCCCCTTTGGGGCCACCCGCCCAACCTCCGGCCTCCTCCCCATTACCCCATCCGCCCACAGGCACATCGCCTCATCTCGAAGGCTGAAGGCCGAGATCGCACGGCCCGTGAGCAGCCCACCGAAGCCGCCTCATGGGGCGCCCAGCGCCCCCCGGCCACGCGGGGCGGGGGTACCAGGGGCCCCACTCACAAGACCGCACAGCCCCCCCCCGCTATGGGATACGGATGCGTGTGCACGACCGGTACCGTCAGGCACAAAGCAGAAGTGCAAAGCAAAAGTCAAAGAGAAAAGCTCTTCAGTGACATGTCATAGGCGCCTTTCGCTGCAGTAGATGAGCCGGTGCAGAATATGCAAAGCGAGTCCACTGCCCCCCCCCCCCCCCCGCCCCCGGGACACGAGACCGCCTCCCCAGGCCCCAGGCCCCATACCTCGATCGTCAACTGTCCGGAGTCAGTGACGGCGTAGAAGCGCTCGAAGTCCCAGAGCACAGGGCCACCGATCCACCACTCCCCGTACTGCTCGTTGTCCTCCCGGTCCGTGGGGCTGTAGCCCGTGCCCTCGTCGGCCCAGTCGTGCAGCAGCTGCCGCACGATGGCCTTCTTCGTGGCGACCTCTTCGTCATCCTCCTGCGGAGGCCAGGACGACGGGGCAGACCCACGGGCAGAAAACGAACGGCGAGTCAACAGCAGAGGGCATGTAACGCAGCACACGCGACGCCCCTGGGGGGAAAGGGCTGGCAAGCAGCATTCCGTGGACCGCGCGCGCCGCATTGGCATCACTCGGTGCCCTACAGCACTCCTTTAACTCCTCCGCATTGCAGACATCCCAAAGGGGGGGGTTTGCTTGTGCGTCCATATTGGAGGCACGGGCGCCACACCACGATGCCAACCACCTGCAACCTGGGTACACGCACACATCGGCAACCCCCCCCCCGAAAAAAAAAGGAAGCAAGGCTCCAGTAAAGGCAACCCTTGCTTATATTTGGAGATGGGGGGTGTTGCACACACAAGTTGAGAACCGTGAAGACAAGATGCACACGATGCTCTGTGCAACCACTGCCTCCACCCGGGCCACTTCTCCGTTTAGGGCTGAATCTGGCACCGCCACCATCAGGCCCCTTGCCCGGCGATGTCCAACACATAATAAACGGCTGCCTGCTGGGCAAGGTGCTTGCTAAACCACTCATGGCAAACACCAGCACGGCGGGTCGGTGCTTTGGTGAGCGGGGGAGTGCCACCATCCCCCCAGAACAATGGCCTGGGCCGTGTGTGTCTATTCCGGCCTCAGGGGCCATTTCTGGGGGGCACTGAAAAACCTGCTTCATCAGCGTTGAGGCATTTTAGTCCAGCCTTCTGCAGAAGGCTGGACATCATGGTCAGGCCACGGCTTACGGCTACCGCGGGGTGGGGGGTGGGCGGAATGGCAGCAACAAAGCAAGAAAAGCGACTGAAAAAAACTCCTTAGGAGCTGTAGAGCTGCCCCAGACGTCTTTTGTTCCGTCCAAGAGTTGAGAGCAGGGATGCATTGGAAGGGGGGAGTCACCACCCCCCCTCCTCCTGGGAGCCGACCCTATTGGAAGCTACTGTCTCCCTGACGGCAAGTGCCATGCTCAATGGCATTTGTAACCGATAGTAATCGTCCCCAAGCGCCAACCGCTTCGGCAACCTCCTCCAACCACCTGTCCTTCTTCTAGGGCCGCCTCTGAGGTCCCTTCCCTTCTAATGCATCCCTCGTTGAGAGGGTATGTAGGTTGTCGTGATGGCTGGTTCATGAATGAATTGGGTTCAGGTCACGATCCATCCCCAACAAAAATCATTCATCTCTGGGGGGCGCATGTTATCGGCCTCCCAAGATTTGGCCGGCCAGTGTGCCACCACCCAACCACACACGCACAGCTTCGATCAGGGGCAGCCCAGAAAAAGGAGCAGCCTGTGCTTGCATCAATGCCTCGCACAGGCGTCTGTTGTGAAAATGCCATGTCATGAACAGCCCATCATTTGAGATCCCCCCCACAGTGTCTTTCATCTGCATTGTCTTGGTACAATGTAAACCCCAGTCCCATTTAAAATCACATGTGTGGTTTCATTTTTCCGCGCAATTTTAATTTTTTGCGCGACATTATTTGGCCCTTGCGTGCTTTTATTTCTGCCTCAGACACCATGGATTTCCCTTTTCATTCTCTTTTTCTTTGGCAGGAGGTAAAGAATTGGTGAACACACGATGCAGTGTCTCCTGTGTTTCCTTTATTTTGCCTGATTTAGCGCGTGGTTTAGTACGGGAATGATTGCCCAACTACACAAATGGGTCGCCAAGGTGATGAAAAGATGCGAAATCCAGAGTCCCGTACACATCGGTACGATGCCTGTGCGACCATTGGACCGGGGCCCAGGTGGTCTGGTCGACATACATGACACTTATTAATACTGGCACGTGGACCCAGAACACAAGAGGGGGGGCATGGGGAAATCACTGGGAAGTGTGCGCTTTTCGGCGACTAAGGGCGGGGCTAGACAAACAAGAGGAGGGCCGGTAGGGGACACTGAAGTACATAAGCTGTGCCAGTGCCTTAGCATGCTGTGAAACAAATCCTAGCGCCCGGGTAACGCCCCAAAGACCCGGCAAGAACGATGGTCCAAGCCAGGGCGGTCCTTAAGGGGGGGGGGGGAGTGTTCCGAAACAGCAGTTTTGCAAAAGGACCGTGTGTAGCTCATATGTTCAACCATGGTTGGTGGCGATTGGCGGTTGGCGACTGGTGGCGATTGGCGGTTGGCGGTTGGTGGCGGTTGGTGGCGGTTGGCAGCGGTTGGCGACGGTTGGTGGTTGGTGATTGGTGGTTGGTGGCGGTTGTTAGTGGTTGGCAGTTGGCGGTTGGTCGCCGCTGGCGGTTGGCGGCGGTTGGCGGTTGGCGGTTGGTGGTCCCTTGGGGCGGTCCTTAGCAAAAAAAGGGGGGGGGTTCCTTAAGGACCGTACTGGTGCAAGCTTTGCTCAAACTCCAAATCGAAATCACAAAAAGGTAGATCTGGGGGTCTGTAGGAGGTTTCTTTCTCAGTCTCTACGAGTTTTTGCTTAGAATGCGCAAACTATGACGACATGGTGCATGGCCCCCTCCCCGTGCCCCATGCACACGCTGCCCCGCCCTGCCCTGCCCCGCCAGCAAACGCCCCGAAGAACCCGACCGACCCCAACATTGCCCAAAGAACGTGCGCCCGCCATGACCCTCACATGTACTGCCAACGAGCGGCCGCGGTCCAGTCACTAGGCACTGCCGCCATCTGCTGCTGGTTGGCTCGGCGTGCTCGGCACCGGCACTTCCGGAACAAGAGGGGCCTACACACCTCCTTGGCTTCGGAAGCCCCTTTCTTTCCCTTGGCCACTTTAGCCTGAGCCGCTTCAGTGATGTCGGGGCTGCTGCAGAAGCCGAGGACGATGGGCATGTTGTCCTCGAGTTTGTCCACCACCGTGAAGACGTACGACATGGCCTCTCCTGACGTCACCGGGTCCAGGGCCCCGACCAGACAGCCCCCGGCGTCGATTTGCGTGCAGTGCCCCGAGACCTCGCGGCAGCGGAAGAAGCGCGGCATCCGCAGGGGCTTGGGCGTCTCGTTTCGCTTGTCTTTGCACAGGGCCTGCTCGCAGGAGGTGGCCCAGTCCCAAGCGGAAATGCGGTGCAACACCGGCGTAGGGACCTGGTCTCTGTGAATGGGGCATGGGCATTGAGGGGCTTGATGAATGGAGAGCTGTGGAGGGCTCTGGAGGTTTGTGGAGGGGTGTGGACGGGTGTGGACGGGTGTGGACGGGTGTGGACGGGTGTGGACGGGTGTGTGGAGGGGTGTGGGGGTGGATGGGTGTCAATGGGTGCAGGGGGGTGTGGGTGTGTGTGTGGAGGGTTGTGGATGGGTTCTCGGTGCATCTACCCACCTACCTCTACCACCCCCCTGCACAAACCTGTGGTGACTATGCTCGCACACTCTCACTCGCTGTTAACAAAAACCCAAAACAATCTGCTAGTAAAACGTGACAATGTGAAAACAGAAGAAGAAAAACAAACATGTGACCAACCGACTGCAGCCTCCGGCTGCCCCCAAGTCATTCCGCACTCTACTCAGCCCCTCCCACGTGCAAGCACGCCTGACATTATTGCTGATTGCACAATCGCATCACTTATCGTGACCCCCTATGTCTTCTAGGCACTCCGCTCCTTGCTCCCTTTACCAACTCCCTCCCTTTCCTCCCCACGTGGCATGTGTGGCTCCACATGGCCCACAGTGACAGGCGCATGGGCAGCTTCGGCTAGAATGGCACTTGCAAGTCCCTCACGGGTGGACCTACACACAGGGCGAGGGAGGTTAGCAGACCTCAAACCCCAATGCCTGAGGTGCCTGCGTGACTGCCCATATCCTTGCCGCTTTGATCCCCTTGTCATCCGTGCTCACCACCACAGCATAGCTCCCTGCCCATCCCATCACCGCCCACTGACTGATGGCCTCGAACACCGGTCGCCCCCCCCCCCCCCTCCCGTTGGCATCTGCCCACACATAAATGTTGTGCGCGGCTGATCCACCATGCATAATGTGCTACCACTCCCCCCCTCCCTCACCTGGTTCCCAAAAAAACCCCCAAAGCCTATTCAACACCTCCCAAGTATGCCCCCCCCCCCCGTGCACGCGAGAACTCCTGCAACACATCCTGCACCATAGGGTTAGAACTGTTGAGGGCCTTGTACACCTTCAATAGCCTCTGCACCCACAATGTGCGTGCTGCTGACCACACGCCGAAGCACACCTGTAACCACACCCTGGGCGTTGCCAAGGGCACACCACAGGAACTTCATATATAAGGGCCAGCGTCCCGGACACTTTGTCTATTCTGCGCTTGTCGTGCAGGTTCCACCGCCTTGTAGACCCACCCGTTGACCACCATCCCCCTGACTATCTGTAGGGCTATGCCATCCGCCGGCCTGTACGTGCACAGCTTTCCGCTCGCGAGTGAGGCCCACTTTGTAGCCTCCCTATGATGCTGGCGATTCACCCCCACCCAGTTTATGAGAGAACTCAGCAACTTAACGTACCCCCATGACCATTTGCAGGGCAACACCCATCCCGGTTGGCAGCTCACTAGGTGTGAATATGACACTCAGGTCGCAGACCACCCTAACTTGCAAAAACGTTGGTAAGTTTCCTCTGCCAAGAGGACTTTTTGACAAAGCACCCCACCTGACGAAAAAGCATCCGGGCCACCCATTGTACCTCCAAGCAACAGAATGTGCTGGGCCTCCCCCTCTGAGCCATCCAACAAATGGTGTGATCCACCAAGCCCACTGACCCCAAGACATGGGTCTGCTTCGACCCCTTGACTTGCACACCCAGCCCCTGACCCAATTCACCCTGACGTGAATTGGGAGCACGTAGATCATGTAAAACACAGCGGCCATCCCCCTGTGTGACATTCCGTCGGGTTGTTGCTCCTTTACAAGGCCCTGGACAGTCACCCGTTCTTCCCTTCGCATGTTGCGTCGGGTCGCTGCGTTCTGTCGGCCACTGCGGCCGGTGCTCTTGCTGGTGTCGTTTCCGCGTTCGCGGAGCCCAGTAGTTGGTGTGTTGGGGCTGTGCTGGATGTGGCGGGATGTGCTGTTTGCGTGTCAGCGGCGCCCAATGATCCCCCCCCCCTTTGCACTATCCCCCCCCCCGCAGCCCTCTACGCCCCTCCACAGTCCTCCACCGCCCTCCACACCCCTCCACAACCCAACAATACCCTCCACAGCCCTCCACAGCCTCTGGGGGCTCTGGCGAGCTGTGGAGGGCTGTGGAGGGCTTTGGAGGACGGTGGAGGGGTGTGGCGGGGTGTGGAGGGGTATGGCTTTGGCTTTGGCTGCAGGTCTCCACTCACGGTGCGGACGTCCGTCACCCCCGCCCCCCCACGCCAGACATGGCACCCCTGCGTCACCCTCACTACCGTCGTTCGTTCGACCTCTCTGCGAGCACGAGGGAGGAGGGGTGTGGAGGGGTGTGGAGGGATGTGGAGGGTTGTGGAGGGCGGTGGGGGGCGGTGGAGAGCAGAGGAGTGCGTTGGAGGGCGGTGGAGGGGTGTGGAAGGGTGTGGGGGGTTTGCAGAGCTGTGGCGCGGTGTAAAGGGTGGTCGGCCGCGCTGGATCCCCGTGGGGACCGGCCCCTTGTTGGGAGTCTTGGAAGACTGTGGAGGGCGTACGCCGAGTCGCCGTGTCGAGGGTGGGAGGCTGTGTCGTGCGGGGCTGTCCGGCGTGACCAGTGGGGCAGTTTGCGGGCACCGGCAGCACGGGCCAGGGCACAGGCACCAATGACCCGGAGGCAGAAGGCGGCGGCGCGCGCATACGTGGCCAGCTGCGTCCAGCCGCCCTCGAAGTTCAGCCAAATGCCGTCGAGGCCGAACGCCTCCACCACTTGTTTGTCCTGGAGCCCCGGACGCCCCGGGGCCGTGGTCCACGGCTCCGCGTAGGCCGCCCACACTTGGACGTGGTCGGGCAGGCTGACCTTCCACCGCGGCCTGCGACAAGAGGGGGCGCTGGAGGGGCAGTGGCAGCGGCCGCAGTACGGCAATTTCGCCGGCCTTGGAACAACAGCCTCACGCACAGCCTCACGCACAAGTGCAAGCCCTTCAGAAGGAATTGCCAACGAAAACGGCCACCGGAAGCGGCATGAACTGACAACATCCGAAAGAATCTGCGGTTGCCACAAAAACTATGGACCCACCGTACGCAGTGCCAGTGACATGGGCACTGCCCTGCCCACGCCCCTAAAAGTCGCCACGGGAAATCTTCGCCGCCTGTCTCCTCCGCGCCCGAAATCCCCCGCCCCCTCTGTATCCGAACGTAGGCCTTTCTGAGCCAAAAACACACTTCGATCGCATGACCCAGGCACTCCGGTGAGGCACTCCCCCCCCCCGTGTGACATTCCGTCGGGTCGCTGTTCCTTTACGGGGCCCTGGACAGTCACCCGTTCTTCCCTTCGCATGTTGCGTCGGGTCGTTGCTTTCTGTCGGCCGCTGCGGCCGGTGCTCCCGCTGGTGTCGTTTCCGCGTTCGTGGAGCCCAGTCGTTGGCGTGCCGGGGCTGTGCTGAATGTGTCGGGATGTGTCGCTTGCGCGTCAGCGGCGCCCAATAATTGGCGTATTGAGGGTTGTGCTGGTTGTTGCGGGGGTCGTTTGACTGTTTTTGCTGCCCACACACCTCCATCCTCAGGCCGTCCACGACCTGCCTCGCTGCGTTGCCGTGTGTGTGAGGCCCAGGTGCCCTGCTCCTCCACGCGTTGTCCCGCCCGTCCATCACATACACTCCCCCACTCCGTGGGTCGTGTGTGTGCAGGGCGCGTTCCTTGTTGGTTGCGGGTAGCGTGCGCTTCGCGGGTGGCGTGCACGCCTGCATGGTGTCCCAGGTGGTTTACGCTGCACTGTAGTTCCTTCCCTTGCCTGGCCCACCTTTCATGTCCACAGGGCGCCTTAGGGGCCCCAGCGGTGGCCCACTGGGCGCTGGATCCCCCGGGCGCAGACGAACAACGGCGCTGTGCTGCAGGGGCCCCAGGGTTGGCTCCCCAGGTGCCTGATTCCCTGCGAGCACTGGTGGCTCCAGGGAACGCCTCAGGGGCCCTAGTGGTGGCCGACTGGGTGCTGGGTCCCCTGGGCACAGGCAGACTTTGCGCTGCAGGGGCCCCAGGGTTGGCTCCCCAGGTGCCTGATCCCCCCGCGCACTCGCTATTTCATGCAACTCCTCAGAGGTCCTGCTGGCCCACTGGGAGTCCGATTTCACGGCCGACCCCCTGTGGGGTCACTAGGTCTCCTCGACGGCCACTGTTCCTGTTGTGCGAAATGGCGGTGCAGAGGTACACTGGGTCGGGCTGGGGGCACTATGGGTGGGGGTGGGGGGGGCCTGGGCGCCCGTGGGTGGGTTGCTGGTGTTGGTGTGGGGTGTGGGCTGGGGGGCCCTTGTCGTCCCCTTTCCGCTCGACCGCATGACCCAGGCATTTCAGTGAGGCACTCCCCCCCCCGCCGCCCCCGCCGTCTCTGCCCCCGAGCCCCGGAGCCGCGCGCGCGCGCAGCGGGCCCCGCCGCACCTGAGCCACATGGCCTCTCCCAGCCCGCGGACCCCGGTCTCGATCGGCGGGTAGCAGAACGGCGCGCCGCCGAAGTTCACGGTCACGTCCCCGAAGTGCCCGAGCGCGACCGCCGGCCGCAGCCCCCCGCGGCCGAGCTCGGCGGCGGTGAACGCCGTCCCGAGCGGCACGCCGTTGACGAGGTACGCCGCCGTCCGGGCGTCGGCGTCGAGCACGACCCCCACCACGTCCCCGGCCTCCAAAGGCGCGCCGTAGTCCTGCTGCACGTCCCGGTGCACCCGGCGCCCGGACGCCCCGTCGAAGAGGCAGCACTTGTCGTGGTTCTCGCGGTGGTAGCACGGCCCGCACACGTACACGAAGCAGTTGTGGCACGTGTACGCGCCCCCCCGCGCGTGCTCCCCCCCGCAGAGCGTGCACGCGACCACCTTCCACGCCTTCTTCACCGGCTTGAAATCCCGGGCAAAGCCCTCGAGGTCGCGGCCCTCGGCCAGCGGCGCCTGGCACAGGCACTGCCACCGCGCGCCCACGCACGGGGGGCACACGTACCACCCGCAGCGGCGGCAGCCGTAGAGCTCCAGCTTCGTGACGCCGCGCTTGGCGCGGCGGAACGTGGTCTCGCACACGGCGCACGTGTGGCCCTTGAGCGGCACGCGCCCCAGGCCGTGCCCGCGGGGGCAGCAGGGGGCCCCGGTGGTGTCCACGCGGGGCCCGGCCCCGCTGTCCTGGGCCCAGCCGATGGCCGGGCGGACGCCGAGCCGGTGCACCTTCACCTCCCAGAACCACCGGCCCGACGCCGGCGCGAGCTGCGGGAACACCGTCGTCCCGAAGTTCGCCTCCGCGATGCCGAGCGCGCCCCGCAGCGGGTCCCACAGCCCCGCGGCCCCCCGCAGCTTCTGCGCGGCGACGAGGCCGTGCTGCGCCGTGCGGCGCGCGCGCCACGCCCCGGCGTCGGCGCCCGCGGCCGTCTGCCACCGGCCGCGCAGGCGGCCCCCGCCCGCGACGCTGCCCACCAGCTGCCACCCGTCCCAGCGGGCGTGGGACGACCAGCGCAGCTCCAGCGCGTCGGCTGTCAGCGCCCCGTCGAGGCGCGCGCGCGGCCCGCCCTCGTCGAAGTCCGGCCCGTACAGCGCCGTCCCGCTGACGCGCAGGCGGCCGTCGGTGTCGCAGGGGAAGACTGTGAGCCACACGTACCCGCAGAGCCGCCAGGCCATGCACCCCTCCACCAGCGCCCACGTCTCCAGCCCCCAGACCCCGGCGACGATGCCGTCGTACCGGCGGGTCGCGCGGAACTGGCCGGACGTGCCCGGGGGCCCCCCACGCCACGTCCCGGCGACGCGGCTCGCCCCGGCCACCGCGCCCTCCAGACGGAGCGCGTCGGTGCCGTTGTGGAGCGTGAGGGCGAGGGCGGGGCCGGTGAGGGAGCCCTGGATGTCCAGGGCGCCGTCCGGCGGGTCGCCGCCGTCGCCGGGCGCGCGCGGCGGAGGAGGCTGCGTGTCGGCGGATGGCGCCGGGGCACCGAGAAGGTCGCGGACGGTGTCGGCATCGTCGATGCCAAACCAATCCTCCGTAAGTTGGTCGTAAGCTGGTCCATAATCGTCAGAATCCCGCCGTTCCCTCCATTTCGCTCTCCGGAATTCGCGGCAATCCCGCCGCAACTCGTCCTCCAAAGTAAGTCCGCCGGAATCCCGCCGTTCCCTCCATTTCGCTGCGCGAGGCTTTGCCTTGGGAACGGGCCGCGCGGGGCCGGCGGGGCCGTCGCACTGCGACTGCACGCGGACGTCCTGCAGCTCCCCGTCGAACACGCGGTCGCTGCCGAAGGGGTCCGCCCCCAGCGTCAGCGGCACCGCCAGCGCGTTCAGGGTCAGGCCCCGCAGCGGCGGGCCCTCCCCCCGCGGGCCCTCCTCCCCGTCCACCGCCAGCGTGACGGTCCACGCCGGCGCGCCGTCCTCGTCCGGGGCCTCCGCGACCACCACCTCCACCCGGTGCCACTCGCCGTCGAGCACGACTTTGGGGTGCGTGGCCGTGGCGGTGCTCCCCCGCGTCAGCCCCACTTCGAAGCGGACGGTGCCGGGGCTCCCGCCGTTCAGCCCCAAGGTCCAGCCGGACCGCAGGTACTCCTGATTCTCGGCGTCGGTCGCCCGCGCATCCGGCGTCTGAGGCACGTCGCTCGCGCGCCGCTTGTTGCGCTTCCGCTTCGGGGGCGGCTTGGACTTGCCCTTCTTTTTGGCCTTCGGGGGGTCGCCGTCGCGCGGCGGCGACACCCCCACCTCCTGCTCGTTGGCCAGCGTCACGAGCTCCGAGATCTTCATGGGCTCGAGCTGTTTGCTGAGGAGCCCGGCCCAGGGCGGGCAGTCCGGGGTCCCGCGGAGCCACACGGAGATGCACAGCGTGGCCCCGCGGCCGACGGTGAACAGGCACCCGGTGGACTCGGGGAACGAGCGGCGCTTCTTCAGCTCGAAGTAGTGGTACTCCGGCGCGGCGGCTGCCGCGGGCGCCCGCCGCGTCCGGGCGCGGCCCGCGTCGTAGGCCTCCGCGGCCGGGCCGCCGGAGACGACGCCGTCCCCGTCGACGGCCAGCCACACGCGGAGCGCCATCCGGTCCGGCTGGCCCGGGGGCTTGCGGGCCGCGGGGAAGATCTCGAGGTCCCATGTGCCCGACAGCCCGGCGCCCTCGTCGTCCGCATCGTCGGGGACGGTGGGCGCGCGCGACGCGACGTCCTGCCCCGTCGGGTCGGCGGGGGGCAGGACCTGCCCGTCGCTCCACACGAACAGCTCGGCGCCCTGGCGCAGTGGGGGGGGGGGGAAGGGGCGAGGGAGGGGCAGTCCGCAGGGGCGGGGGCCGGCGGCAGCGGCCCAGGGTAGGGGCCACGGCCCTCCACAGGGACACGGGCGGGTGGAGGCAGAGGACACCTGATCAGCGGCGGCCCGGTCCTGCTGTTGCCGCAACACACCGGAAGGGGGGGGGGCGGGGGGGGGGGGGGGGGGGTGGCACAAGGCCTCGGTATCTGATTGTTTGCCTTTGGCGGCGCCTATTGGCCTCTCGCCACCGCTCATTCGGACCCTCTGTGGGCCCGAACGTGTTTTGGTTGTGTCAACGGAGCCCCCGGATGACTTGTCCTGTTTGACTACTCCGGGGGTCGGCCGTCCCGGAGACGGGGCTGTTGCCCGTGCCGTTGACCGAGGGGGGGCGGGGGTAGGGCAGGCTACAGGCAGGCTCCAACCCGCTGACCCTTCTCCCTTTCCCCTTCGCAAGGGCGTCCAGGACCTGAAAGACCGCCTGCCCCGGGAGCAAGCGGCACTTACATGCGGAGCGGAACGTCATATTTTTCGGGCGCAGCGCACTCAGTCTTTGCCAAGTCTTTGGGGGTGAAGGTCCGTAAATATGAAGGGCAGTCACACAAATTTGAAGCGCAAACCGCTGGGGACGGACTACGGGGCCGGAAGCGCGGGTCGTGGGCTCCGGAAGTTGTCAGCAGCAGCCAAACAATACCGTTTCTTTTCCGCTTCTGGGACGAGTAGTGTCTGTGGCGGAGGTCATTTGCATTGACACCAATGCACAGGGGGGGGGGGGGGGATTGGGTGCGCAGTCAATTTGGCGGTGGGAGCTTTGGCGGACAGCCTCAGGAATGCTGAGGTGTGTGGGGCGTCGCGGGCGTTGCGGGCTTACCACACAAAGTCCAGAGGTGCCACTTCGCAGAAGCCCCTGGACTATGTGTGGTCAAGGGGCCGGCCATTTGAAACGCCAAATGTCCCACCCCGCGTTTACTGCCCCCCCCCCCCCCCCCCGTGTGACATTCCGTCTGGTTGTTCCTCCTTTACGGGGCCCTGGACAGTCACCCGTTCTTCCCTTCGCATGTTGCGTCGGGTCGCTGCTTTCTGTCGGCCGCTGCGGCCGGTGCTCTTGCTGGTGTCGTTTCCGCGTTCACGGAGCCCAGTAGTTGGCGTGTTGGGACTGTGCTGAATGTGGCATGGTGTGCCGTTTGCGTGTCAGCCCAATAATTGGCGTATTGAGGATGTGCTGGTTGTTGCTGGGGTCGTTTGACTGTTTTTGCTGTCCACACACCTCTGCCCCCCCCCCCTTTTGTAGATGATGTAAATCATAAGAGAACACATTCGGGCAGAGAAGTGCAGCGATGAAGCGGTACGGGACCCCACCACCCATGAAGGTTTTGCGACACCGGGGCCAGGGCAGTGTGGACCGGTGTGTCAAGTCATGTGCAAAGCCCTTCTTGTTCGGCCCTGGCTCCCTGTTTGGGGGTAGGGCTGTTGGGTTGACTGGGGTTTGACGTCGCAGGTCATTTGGGGAAGATGGTGTGTCCCGTGCTTCGATCGCATCCCTCGATCGAAGGGGTGCCGTCCTCATGACAAAGGAATTGTTTGGGTCGAAAACAGAGTCGGGGCGCGGCTCCGGCAATCCGATGGCCGCCGGATGCGAGGGCAACTCTGTGCCGGAGGCCGCCGGATGCGATCCCTCCCTCTGCCAGGGCCTCCTGGATGCGGCTATTGCGGAACTTGTGGATGTGCCCTGGGTGTCAGGCGCTCTCCTGGGCCTACACAATAGTAGCCTTGCCAAGGAGGTGGGTGGTCGCAACTGTCCGCGGCCCCGCTTCCCTCCTGAAAAAGTCTACTTATGCTTCTTGGAGAGCGGTGTTTGCCGCGCGGGAGGCTGTCGGATGCGACCCAAGTTTCTGCTGGAGGCTGCCGGATGTAAGGGCGCCGGAGGCTGCCGGATGCGGCTATTGCGGAACTTGTGGATGTGCATTGGCTGTCGCACGCTCTCCTGGGCTTACACAATGGCACCCTTGCCAAAGTGCCGGATGCGACCGGAGGCTGCCGGATGCAAACAAAATCCGTGCCGGAGTCTACTGCAGCACCCGCGGCCCACACACCTGCTGCTGCTGGTCCCGCTCCCGCCGGACCTCCAGAAGACTCAGCCGCGTGCGCGGGAGCTGCGGGAGCCGCACCCACAGCGTCAGGCTGTACCGGTTGATGAGGCCGGCGGGGCCGCCCCCCAGCCGCTGCAGGACGTTGGCGCACGTCAGGAACGCCCGCTGGTCGACCTGCATGAAGTACTTGTCGCCGTCCGGGATGGTGTCGATGCAGCCGCACGCGTGGACGTCGCCCGGCAGCTGCTTGCGGTCGAAGCTCCAGCGCACGCCCGGGAAGGGCTCCTTCACGGCGTCGGGGTTGACGCCGAGCTGCTCCTCGATCAGCAGCTGCACCTCCTCCTCGTGCTCCGCCACCTGCTCCTTCGCGTGGGCCTCGCGGCTCTTGGCGGCCGCGATGCGCTCGACGACGTGGTCGCTGAACAGCCGCTTGATCTGCTCCATCTGCAGGCACTCGGTGTAGGGGTTGAGCAGGAAACCGTCCTGAGGCACGAGGTATGTACCGGGGGGGCGGGGGGGGCGGCGCAACGGCCGAGGGAGTGTGCCTCTTGTGGGGGTGCTGGAGTGCCTTCCCCCCCCCCCAACATCTGATCCCGGCTGACGACCGTCTGGGGCTCCCGTTGATGTGTTTGCTGATGGGTCGTCACTCCGGGGGAGGGGGGGGGGGGGCGCCATAACGGCCGAGGGAGTGTGCCGGGGTGGGACTTCCGGGGGTACGTACGTGTGCGTCCTGTTGGGGAGGGCCGCCTCCACTTGTGGATGGGGGGGTTTGGTGGTCCGACCGTTGGGTGGGGGGTGAGGAGGGCGGGTTCCAGGCGTTGAGACGTGCGGGGGCCTGTTTGGGCTACCCAACGGCCGCGGGGGACGGGGTGGGGGGATCGGTGTCACTGCGTGTGGGTGGGACGGCGGTCCGTCTGCTCACGAGTGCTGCTGCTGCCCCTGGGCGTCCCTCCCACGCCGGCGCCGGCGATGCTCCCCACGAAGCCTCTCCCAAGACAGCGGAGGTCGGAGGGGGGGCTCACCGCCAAATCAGATGTGGGCAATGCAACACAGGGCCCCAGGGGGTCCCGGATCACCGAGTGGTACCCGTCGGCGGTGCGCAGCGTGTTCAGGCGTTGCGGCAGTGGCCTCCGGGATGCACCGCCCGCGCAGCGTCCGGTGGGTGTGTCCCCCTCCAAGGCCCCGCGGTGGGGCCCGGGCGGTGGTTTACGGTGGGTTGTACCTCAAGTCAAGGCCCCGCTCTGGGGCAGTGCGTTGCGGTGGGTGTCTGCCCGACCAGGGCCCAGGCGGGGGGGGGGGGGTTGGCACAAGGCCTCAGTATTGGATTGTTTGCCTTTGGCGGCGCCTATTGGCCTCTCGCCACTGCTCATTCTGACCCCCTGTGGGTCCGAACGTGTTTTCGTGGTGTCCCCCCCGGGGGGGGGGGGGGGTATGTGCCCCGTGTCCATGCCACTCTGCCGGTCTGTAGGTCGAGGCAGTAGAACAGGCCCTGGCCTCCAAGGCCCCACGGTGGGGCCAGGCAGTGCGTTGCGGTGGGTGTTTGTCCCGCAGGGCCCTGCGGTGGGGCCCAGTCCGTGTGCGCCTCCCGGTACGGCCACACCGCCACGTGCCCCCCTCCACCTCCGGCCCGGTGCCAGGGGGGGGGGGGCGCCCCACTGGACCGCGCTGATCCCTCCAGATGCCCACGCTGCAGCCCTGCCCGCGAGCCCAGGTACCCCAAATCCGGCCTCGGCGGCCCGCGTGGTGGCGGACGAAACGGACCCGGCCCCCGCCACAGCGTTCACCTGAGGCGCATGGGCCGGGCACCTCATGCACGAGGGGCTCGCTGGGGGGGGGGGGGGGGGTATGGTATGGTATGGTATGCCCTACGGTATTGGGAGTGGCTGGCGGGCCGCTCCCTCACGCTCCCCGTGTTTAGGGCCGGGGTCAGGGGCCAGCATGCCATGACGTGGGGGGGGGGGGGGACCAGCCTGGCCATGACGGCAGCAGCGCCCGGGCACCAGGAGGCCAGGGGGGCGAGGCTCTAGGCCCCCACCAGAGCTTGGGCACACTCGGGGGTCAAGTCCCTGGGCGCCCAGTTCCGCAGCCCAGCCTTGCAGCGCGACGCATTCAGGGCGGGTTTGGACCAGGTGACCCAAACCACAATCCCCGTCGTGCTCAACCTGCCAACATTCCTACATCTCCCGCGGCTTCTGCGAACCGTCAGTGCATTGTTCCGTGGCCCTGCAGGCGCAGGCGGGCGGCCCATGACCTACCGCATATGCACATGTCGCCGCCAGCAAACCACGCCGCCTGCCCTCCTGCCCTGTATACCCCGCCGCAGGTTGTGCGCGCGCGCGCGCACGCGCGTGTGTGTGTGTGCGTCTGAGGCCAAGGGTCGAGGTCCTCTATGACACTTTATCGCCGAGGGCATCCGAAGACCCCAAACGCAAGTATGTTATGCCATTGGCCTTGTCTTAGCGTCCACGAAATCCAAAGAGCCCAAATGCCATTCGGCACTGCCTTTTGTCGTCTTTCAGCGTCTGGGCCCCCCGAAGAGCCCAAACGCAATTACGCTATGCCATTGAAGAGCCCTCACGTAATTGGCCACCGCAGAAGAAGGGAGGAGGCGGTGGGGGGGGGGGCTATCTACCAGACGGCAACTACACGCCTCCGTGGCGCTTCTAACCGCCAGTAACCGCCCTCAGCGACCTTCTCCAACCGCCTGCCAAACCGCTTCTGGAACCCCCTCCGAGGCCCCTGCCCCTCTGACGCATCCCCATACCTGAGGGACGACCTTCTCTGCCGTGGCGGCCGCCGGGATGCAGTCGCTGGCCGACGCCACGAACGCCGCGAAATCCTCGTACGACACGATCCAGTCCCGGTCCTCGTCCATGGCCTCGCACCAGTCCAGCGCCTCCGGGACGTGCGGGGCGACGGCCGCGGCGGGGGTGTCGCGCTGGAGCAGGGGGAGCCCGGGGCACCCGAGGGCCGCCAGCAGCCGCAGCGCGTCGTGCGGGTGCAGGATCCCCTGCCGCTCCGTGTCGAAGGTGTCGAACAGCTGCTGCGTCCCCAGGCCGTCGATGCAGCCGATGGTGCGGCCCAGCCACACCGCCCGGACCTGCAGGGCGTGGCAGCGGCAGGTCTTGGCGAAAGCGCATTCCATCATCAGCACCGCAACATGCATGTGACAGGGATGGCGGACAGCACAGCACAGCAAGACTTTGTACAATATTACAGTGACAATATGATAACAATATATAATAAGAAAATGATAATACAGCGATAATACGATTTTGTTTTTTTGTCACGAATTGATTGACATGTTTTGATTGACAATAAACAAATAAATCGAAACTATCAATCAATAATTCCAGCAATAACAAATACAACGATGGTTGATGTCAACTCGCCCCCCCACCCCCGCCTGCCCGCAGGCCGGGCGCCGACGCTGTTGGCCTACCCCAGCCTACCTACCCCAGCCTACCTACCCCAGCCTACCTACCCCAGCCTACATCGGGGGCGCGAGAAAATGATCCCGACAGCCCGTTACATGCCGGATTCGAAGAGAGTTGGCCGGCTGAACCGTCTTTGAATCCGGTACTCCCCGGGGCTTTGCAGGTCGAATTAACAATGGCCCTCGCGTTGCTGGGGGAGTTGACACCGTGGGCCCTCCTCCCTTCGATGTGTGCGAAGTGACCCCCGTGGGGCCTTCCGTCCCCGGGGCCCTACAGGCCGTCCCCAGGGGAGGGTCTGATGGGGCGGGGGGGGGGGGGGGCAGTCGACATATACCACAGAGATGAACAAATCGACAATCAAATACGTGTCATTCAATGCATCGTCGGTTAAACGATGCGGAAGAAAGATAACGGATGCGAAAATATCGCTAAGCATTGCTGTTTGGAAGGGAATGGGGGTCGTGAGCAGACGTCGCACGCGCGTGCACCAAGCCAGACACAATCAGACGGAGCTGGGCCCTACTGGGCCATGCACTGGATGCAGCAGGTTCATCTGGACGTGAGTGGGGCGAGTATTACTGAGTGGCACGCTGCATGGGGCTGATTCCGAACGAGGCCCGGAATCCCTGTCCGACCATGAACCTGACAACCAGCGGGTGAAAAAAATTTCTGGGGAAAAACGTGATTCAGCAAAATATGCCACTGTTTAATGTGTCTCAATGCTTACCAACTAGGGTATTATTTTTGTCGCAATTCTGAAAACGCCCTTTGTCTCATGGAAGGGTGCGTAGTGTACCAGAGTTTTCAGGGCTGCAGTGTTGGATGGTTGTTGGTATGTACGTGAGCCACATTGGGGGTGGCTTTTGGTCCAAATGCAGACCCAATTGGCGGGAAATCGCTGGGAAGGAACAAGAGCACATGGCACGGGAGACCTCAATTCTTACGAGGGAGGAACGTGCACACCGGGAACCCAAAAAAGTCAGCCAAACCCTCGGCACGATTAAATGTGTAGCAATCCGTAAAACTTAGCGATTGATTGTGTCCCAAATCACACAATCACACAATCAATATTTGCAGAATTTGTAGCGTGTTTATTTGTAACCCCCGCTGGAGGGGGAGGATGAGTGGTAGATCCGGGGTGGCGGAGAGCAGGCTACAATGGAGAATCTCAGAAGTAGTTGGCAGGGGGAGTACTGGCACGGACCTTGCGGCAGAGCAGATGGAACTCGGTGGGCAGCTGAAACGCGACGGCGATGGGCCGCTCCGCCCAGTCGCTGGAGTCGGTGCGGCGCCGCGTCGTGCTCATGGCCTCGAAGAAGATGCGGCGGGCGAGCACGTCCTCGTGCTGCAGCCCCCGGAGCAGCGTGGCCACCTCCGGGGCCTTGTAGAAGGTCTGGCCGTCGAAGAAGCGCTGCAGCTGCAGCGCCCGCCGCGTCTGAAAGTGCGGGCCCGGCGCGAAGTTCGCGCTCGCGTGGAAGATGTCGTTGTTGGCGTGGACGCACCGGATCGCGAAGGCGGTCGACGGGAGGATCTGCGCACGCGAAACAGGAGCGAGGGGCGGGCGGCGGAGGGGGTCAGATTGGCGTCGCAGGAGAGAGGCAATGCACAAGCGTTCCAATATGAATCAAACAAGCGATCTCAGCAAGTTTCAGCAAGAGAGCAGTCAACATGCAAAACACAGCAGAGCAATTACCGGAGGTACTATTCCATTCACCATAAAACTCAATCTGCCAATGTGATGTGCAGACGTCAATACACTTTGAAGTGCCGACCGATCTCGATAATAACTGAAGGGGTGTGAAGGGGTTCACTTGTATCTGCCTGACAAGGCCCCCCCTCACAGGGCGACCTATGGAGACGGTGACAGCGGCAGTGCAATCGCATCATTCTCTGGAAGTGAAGCAAGGTGCAGAATGGGACAAGATGCATGGAAGAAAGGGGCATCACATCACAGCACAGCACAGCACGTTAAAGCACAGGACAGCACAGCACATCACAGCACAGCGCATCGCAGCACATTAAAGCACAGCACACCACAGCACAGCACAGCACACCACAGCACACCACAGCACACCACAGCACAGCACATCACATCACAGCACAGCACAGCACCGCACAGCACGTTAAAGCACAGCACAGCACAGCACATTAAAGCACAGCACAGCACAGCACAGCACAGCACCGCACAGCACGTTAAAGCACAGCACAGCACAGCACATTAAAGCACAGCACAGCACAGCACAGCACAGCACAGCGCAGCACAGCACAGCACAGCACAGGCATGGCATGCCGCCCTGTCCCCTCTGCCAGTGCCATCCCCTCTTCACCACATGCAAAGCCCCACCTGCGCGTGCCGCTTCGACCGGCACTGCAGGACGCGCCGCAGCGTCTCGGCCTCCGCCAGGGAAACGAGGACGAAGTACCGGCCGCGGTCCTGCTGGCGGTAGTGCGGGTGCACCATGAGCCGCGTCATTTGGGGGTGCCGCAGCGCCTGGCCCTCGGCTCCCACAAGGCTCAGGGCCTCCGTCGCAGACAGGCCGTCCATGCAGTCGTCGAACGCGCAGCGCAGCAGAGACGCGAGGGAGACCCGATCCATCGCGTCCTCGGAGGCCAGCAGCCGCCACACTTGCTGCAGCTGCTCCTGCGGACGCGGAGGCGCACGGCCACAGGCATGAGCCGGCAGAGGCACCGCCCGCTTCAACGCAAGCCCTTGAACCTTCTGTGGGGGGGGGGGGATTTTGGTGCCCATTCAATTTGGCGGTGGTGACTTTGGCTGTGGTAAATTCGGCGGACACTCCCGGAAGAGTTTCGGTGTGTAGGGCTTTGCAGGCTTGGCAGAGCTTAGCCAGTGGCCCTCTGTGTTGCCTTTTGTTTGTTTCCGATACTTTGGGCGGTTGTCTAATGTGCGTTTAGGGAAGGGGTCGGGAACAGGGGAGGGGGGGGGGGGGCTGCTTTGCCTGTATCTGCCGGACAGGCCCCCTGTGTGACATTCCGTCGGGTTGTTGCTCCTTTACGGGGCCCTGGACAGTCACCCGTTCTTCCCTTCGCATGTTGCGTCGGGTCGCTGCGTTCTGTCGGCCGCTGCGGCCGGTGCTCTTGCTGGTCCCGTTTCCTGCGGGGGGACCTGCAGAGATGTTGCACCACCCCGCACCAGAGTCGCAGGTTTAGGGGTTGGTTTGCCTGCAGGAGATTTGGCGGAAGCCCCTGGATCTGGTGGGAGGGTCACCCGCGGCCGATGGAGGGTCACCGACGGGCGATGGAGGGTCACCGACGGGCGATGGAGGGTCACCGACGGCTGCCGAACTGGGGGACCTTTACCAGAACCCAAAACTGGGAGCGTCCTTAGGGACCGCCCCGTTGCGGCCCAACCGGCTGGTCCCTTTTTTTGTGTCGCCCCGGTCAAGAGCCCCAAAACCCACCCGCCGCCGTCCGCCATCCCCCGACGGGCCATTGGCAGCCCGGGGCCGATCGTCTCCACGGGTCGAAGCCGCCGCCGCGTCCCGCCCGCCTGTGCCCCCCCCATCGGGCGCGCAGACGCACGCGACCCCACACACCTCCATCTGCTGCTGCTCGGACTCCAACAGCACCAGCCCCTCCTTGGACCGCACCACCGCCGCCATGTCCGGGCACCACTCGAGGCACATGATCACGTTCTTGGGCCGCCGGAACCCGGACCACCGCTTATTGAAGTAGTTGTCGGACACGAGCATGTCGTCGGGGAGGGTGCGCAGCGGCATGCGCTTGAACAGATGGAACGCGCGCGCCGCGTAGAAGGCCGTGTGCGCCTTCCCCCCGGGCGGGTCATCGGCGCGGGGGCTGTGGCCGAGGTTGTCCAGGGGCCACGACGTGGGCTCCTCCTCGTCGCGGCTGTAGAACAGGTCGGCGAACTTCTCGATCTCGATCTCCTGTTCCTTCTCCTGCTGCCGCTGCTGCTCCTGCTCCTGTTCTTGCTCCTGCTCCTGCTCCTGCTCGCCGTGGAACCCGGTGCCGCGCGAGGCCTTGTCGGCGTCGAGGGCGCGTGCGTTGCGGCGCACGGCGTCCACGATGGCGCGGTCGCCGTCGCTCGTGACGAACGACACGAACTTCCCGACGTACTTGTCGACCAGCTCCTCGAAGGACTTGGGCTTCAGCACCTCGGCGCTGACCTTGAAGTCCACCGGGTCCTTGAAGACGTCGATGCAGCCGCCGAGGCGGTCGGTCTGCAGCATCGAGTAGTCCTCCCGCACGTAGTGCCACGCGTTCTTGCGCCACACGTTGGTCAGGTTCTGGACCTGCAGCAAGGATGCCGAGGACAGCGACGGCGACGATGACGACGACGACGACAGCAGCAGCAGCAGCAGCAGCAGCAGCAGCAGCAGCAACAACAACAAAACGACGACGACGACGACGACAACAACAATAGCAACAACAACAGCCACAGCAGCAGCAGCAGCAGCAGCAGCAGCAGCAGCAGCAACAACAACAACACAACGACGACGACGACGACAACAACAGCTGCTGCTGCCGCCGCTGCAGCAACACGACGACGACAACAACAACAATAGCAACAACAACAGCCACAGCAGCAGCAGCAGCAGCAGCAACAACAACAACACAACGACGACGACGACAACAACAGCTGCTGCTGCCGCCGCTGCAGCAACACGACGACGACAACAACAACAATAGCAACAACAACAGCCACAGCAGCAGCAGCAGCAGCAGCAGCAGCAGCAGCAACAACAACAACACAACGACGACGACGACGACAACAACAGCTGCTGCTGCCGCCGCTGCAGCAACACGACGACGACAACAACAACAATAGCAACAACAACAGCCACAGCAGCAGCAGCAGCAGCAGCAGCAGCAGCAGCAGCAGCAGCAACAACACAACGACGACGACGACAACAACAGCTGCTGCTGCCGCCGCTGCAGCAACACGACGACGACAACAACAACAATAGCAACAACAACAGCCACAGCAGCAGCAGCAGCAGCAGCAGCAGCAGCAGCAGCAGCAGCAACAACAACACAACGACGACGACGACGACAACAACAGCTGCTGCTGCCGCCGCTGCAGCAACACGACGACGACAACAACAACAACAACAACAACAACAGCCACAGCAGCAGCAGCAGCAGCAGCAGCAGCAGCAGCAACAACAACAACAACACAACGACGACGACGACAACAACAGCTGCTGCTGCCGCCGCTGCAGCAACACGACGACGACAACAACAACAACAACAACAACAACAGCCACAGCAGCAGCAGCAGCAGCAGCAGCAACAACAACAACACAACGACGACGACGACGACGACAACAACAGCTGCTGCTGCCGCCGCTGCAGCAACACGACGACGACAACAACAACAATAGCAACAACAACAGCCACAGCAGCAGCAGCAGCAGCAGCAGCAGCAGCAGCAACAACAACAACACAACGACGACGACGACGACGACGACAATAGCAACAACAACAGCCACAGCAGCAGCAGCAGCAGCAGCAGCAGCAGCAGCAACAACAACAACACAACGACGACGACGACAACAACAATAGCAACAACAACAGCCACAGCAGCAGCAGCAGCAGCAGCAGCAGCAGCAGCAGCAACAACAACAACACAACGACGACGACGACGACAACAACAGCTGCTGCTGCCGCCGCTGCAGCAACACGACGACGACAACAACAACAATAGCAACAACAACAGCCACAGCAGCAGCAGCAGCAGCAGCAACAACAACAACACAACGACGACGACGACGACAACAACAGCTGCTGCTGCCGCCGCTGCAGCAACACGACGACGACAACAACAACAATAGCAACAACAACAGCCACAGCAGCAGCAGCAGCAGCAGCAGCAGCAGCAACAACAACAACACAACGACGACGACAACAACAACAGCTGCTGCTGCCGCCGCTGCAGCAACACGACGACGACAACAACAACAATAGCAACAACAACAGCCACAGCAGCAGCAGCAGCAGCAGCAGCAGCAGCAGCAACAACAATCGTAAACAGTTCGGTCCATGACCGGGCTCGGGTACAACGGCTCGCCTGGTGGCGGCATTCAGACCACTGTGCACACGCACTCACATACAGTACACAGTTTCTGGCTCGTCTGGCACGTACCTGGCCTGTGGTTGTACCTGTCCTCTGGCTCTGTGTGCTTTCCGTCTGCTCTAGTGCACGGTGCTGTCCTGTGTGTTTGACTGTGTATGTCTTGTGTGCTGATGTGTGGGGTAGAGGTGGCTGTGTGTGTGTGTGTGTGTGTGCGTGTGTGTGTGTGTAGGTGGGAAAAGGGGGGGGGGCTGCGTCCTGGTCTAGGCGATGAGCTGTCGTGGGCTTGGTCCTTGTCCTGATGCTGAAAAAGCGCCGATACTGATGCCTGCGTTGGTCTCTGAGCCGCAACACCTGCAGCATGTTGTACTGGATCTGCTCGGAGTTGATGGAGTTGACCACCAGCCACGCGGCGACGTCCGACAGCATCTGGAGGGGCGTCAGGGACGCCACGGCCTCGCGCCGGCGGGGCAGCCCGGCGTCCACCGCGACCTTCACGATCAGCTCGTGGACCTCCGGGATGACGAACAGGTGGATGCGCTGGCCCTTGCCGATGCCGCGCATGCGGTAGGCGCCCTGCGCGAAGTCCCGGAAGGTCATGTCCTTCCCGAGGGTGAGGACGGCCGTGGCGTCGAGCTTGTGCTGGATGTCCATTCCGGTGGTGTGGATCTGATCGTAGAACACGAACCGCTTGGCCGGGGGGATGCCGCAGTCCACCAGCTTCACGACCTGAGAGAGGGCACAGGGCTCGGCCGTCATGCGCCCGGCGCCTGGACTGGGGGTGCCCGGTTCGAATCCCCGGGCCGAGGGGTAACGAACACCCGGACTGAACGGCACGAGGGCAACAGCTGGGCCTTGACGCCTCGAATCCCCCGCCCCTCGTACTAATAACAATGTTCGCTGCACCTGGAGAAGGCCCAGCAACTCGCGTCACCTCACCTCACCTCACGTCATCTGACCTCACCTCACCTCACCTCACCTCACCACACCTCACCTCACCACACCTCACCTCACCTCACCTCACCTCACCTCACCTCACCTCACCTCACCCCACTTCACCTCACCTCACCTCACCTCACCTCACCTTGCCTCCACTCACCACACGTCACGTCACGTCACCTCACCTCACCTCACCTCACCAGCTTCACGACCTGCCGCGACTTGCGCACGAGCACGAGCTTCGTCGAGGTCTCGTCAAGGAACACAACGCCCTCGATGTGGTCCGGCAGCTGCGGGTGCGGGTCGGCGCCCTCGTCCAGCCCCAGCAGATACTCGGCCACCTGGTAATTCGTGAGGCCCGTCACGAGCGCCCCGGTCTCGATCAGGACGTTGACGTCTAACGCGCAGACGCGGTCGAGGAGGTGCGTCACGCCCCAGTTCTCCTCCATGACCTCGTACGTCACGACGTTGGGGGAGGTGAGGGTGTACACCAGCTCCCCTTCGCTGCCGGGCTCGTACTCACAGACCCCGAGCTCGAGAGGCATGAGGTCACTCGGGGTCCCGGAAAAGCCGATGCGCTGCGCGAACAGCATCCCGCCGCCGAGGTCCTGCCCGCTGGCGGTGAGCTTCTGGTCCTGCAAGGATGTGGGGGTGCCGGTGAGGGTGAGGGTGAGGGTGAGGGTGAGGGTGAGGGTGAGGGTGAGGGTGAGGGTGAGGGTGAGGGGGGGCGGGATGAGGTGAGGCGACTTTGATTTGGATTGGGAGGCCGATCTTAAGGCTCACAGGCTGCCATCCCCGATGGCTGTGTATATCGGCCGGCCTGAGGCGAGGTGTGGGGTGGGGTGTGCGGTGAGGTGTAGGGCGAGGAGAGGAGAGGAGAGGAGAGGAGAGGAGAGGAGAGGAGAGGTGAGGTGAGGTGAGGTGAGGTGAGGTGAGGTGAGGTGAGGTGAGGTGAGGTGAGGTGAGGTGAGGTGAGGTGAGGTCGCGGCTGTGCACAGGGCTCAACTGGGCGGGACACATGACTGCCAGACGGCACAGGGGGCGTTGCCTTGTGGGCTGGGCCCCACACTCCCACGGTCGGGGTGCCCACGGGACAGTCGGAGTCGTCCCAGGGCATGCCGAGCGCTTCCCCGCCCTGGGGCTCTACCCGACATCGTTACAATCAGTTGGAATCAGTACTATCGGTTGGAATCAGTGGGAATCATGGCTGTCGGGTTGCGGCGCTACAGCCCCGTTAGCCCTGGGGACCTCGAAGGCACACTACCGGACTGGCCTCCCCTTGGGCCGCAGGGGGAGGGGGGAGGGTAGCGGGGAACTCCGCCCCCTTCCCCCCGCCGCTCCCTCGGCCGCCCGCCAACACGGACCTGGAAGCGCAGGTGCGCGGGGAAGATCAGTGTGTCGAGGTACCACTCGACGACGGAGGGGGTCGTGCGCAGCATCTGGAACAGGGCCGCCATCTGGCCCTCGTTGGTGCGCTCGAGCAGGTGCAGCGGCAGCACCCGCCGCTTGGGGCCCTTGTCCTCCTGCAGGCCCCACAGGGACCCGGACGCCTCGCGGACGATGGCCACGGGGTCGTCGCCGGGGCCGCTCGCGGCCGCCTCCTGCAGCGCCTTCTGCTTCGTGCAGAGCAGGCCCCCCGCGTCCTCGACCCACGTCCGCCAGCGCAGGGCCGAGGGCCGCTCCAGGACCTCCCCCGTCTCGGCGGTCAGCCCGGCGTACAGTTGGCTCAGGATCTCCTCGAAGTCGGTGCGGCGCAGGCCCTCGTACCGGTACGCCAGGACCGTGAGGCCGATCACGACGTCCGGATGCGCGTACTCGGAGGAGGGGGACGGCACGTCCTATAAATAAAGAAGTAAGAAATGAATGAATGAATAAATAAAATAAATAAATAAATATATGAATAAAATGAATAAAATAAATGAATAAATTAACGAATGAATAAGATAAATGAATACAATATACAAACAAATAAATAAATAAATGAGAGATTGAAGATGAAATGGCAAACAAACACGCGAAAGGCCAGACGCAATGAGGTAATGCACTTGCGTCACAGTCGTAACACCGGCACATCTGCATCACCACACCAGATTTCCAGGTGAACGGCCTGCGCAGCACGCGTGTCGCACGCCCTCGAGGAGGGGGAAGGAGGAGCACGGGCGGGTGGCCTCGATGGGCTTCACATTTCAAAACGTCTAAAAGTGAGGCGAAGGAGGCGACAAAGAAAAGGGATGCGCTGTGCAGAAGTGCGTTCAGGTCAGAAGGGGGGTCGGGGGCAAAAAATGATTGTCTTTTTGCGTTTTTTTTTGTGGATGGCAATTGTGCGAAGAAAATGCAGTATTTTTCTTCGTGTGTTTTTTTGCCGAACAACAGCACCTTGTGCCACGAATGAACAAATTCAAAATTCAATAATTCACAAAACATTCACATGTGTACGGTAGGCAGCACTGTCGATCGTCTGGTTGACTCTAGTTGATCCCGTTGCGCATGCCGCTCCCGGTGGATCCGGGCCTCCCATCGAGGCTCATCAGGAAGTGAGCAACAACAGTCAACAAACGACGGCCCAAACCCTGCTGCGACAACAACGTTGTGACGAGGAGTCGGGCAGCATGGCATGTGGCGCACACTAAAATCTGAAACCCCTTCGAAACACATGAAAGTGTTCGACAGCCCTGCACACCTGCATTGCTACCGCCCCCCCCCCCCCCATGCCCATTCCCCCACAGGGACGACGGTTCCCCTGCACCCCCGGGGGGGGGGGGGGCGGAGACCACAGAACAGTTAGCTGAATTGTAGTATACACAACTAAAAATTTTATTCGGCGCCTACGGTGGCGGTGATTTCCTGTTGATGTTTCATTGTTGCGCCTGGTGGGCGCCCAGTACGCCCAGCAGGGGCCCATTAGGCGCCCACTGGGCGCCCATTATGAGCCCATTAGGCACCCCAGAGGCGCCCATTAGGCGCCCTCTAGCGCTCCAGGCGCCCATCAGGCGGCGATTAGGTGCCCTCTAGGCGCCCTCTAGGCGACCACTAGGCGCCCATTAGGCGCCCTCTAGCGCTCCAGGCGCCCATCAGGCGGCGATTAGGTGCCCTCTAGGCGCCCTCTAGGCGACCACTAGGCGCCCATTAGGCGCCCTCTAGCGCTCCAGGCGCCCATCAGGCGGCGATTAGGTGCCCTCTAGGCGCCATTTAGCGCCCTGTAGGCGCCCATTAGGTGCCCATTACACGCCCTCCAGGCGGCCACTAGGCGTGCATTAGGTGTCCATTAGGCGCCCACTACGCAGCCATTAGGCGCCCATTAGGCGCCCTCTACCTCTAGGCGCCCATTAGACGCCCCGTAGGCGCCCCATAGGCGCCCATTAGACGCCCGTTAGGCGCCGATTAGGCGCCTTGTCGGCGGCCATTAGGCGCCCTGTAGGCACCCATTAGATGCCGTGGGGGGGGGGGGTGGAAAGGGGGGGTGGCGGGCTACGTTGCATCTCCAATTCAAACCTGGTTGTACCCCACCGATCACAGTGCAAGACAGCACAGACAACCCGCACCTGCACGGCACGACGCAGGGCAGGACACACACCTTGCCCACGAAGGGGATGGCCAGCTTCGTGCGCGTCAAGGGCATCAGCGGCTGCGCCTCCAGCGCGGCCTCCGCCTGCGCGTCGGTCATGATCCCGAACGTGACGCGGTCGATCTTCTGCATCACGTGGGGCAGGTACGTGGAGAGCCAGTCGTACCCGAGGTTGAGCAGCTGCACGTCCTTCGCCGGGAGGCTCTCGACCTCGGCCTTCAGGGCCGGGGTCTTGGCGTCGCGGTGCAGCAGGTACTCCTTCAGCCCCTCCTCCGCCAGCCCCCGGCGGCCCAGCATCGCCGCGCTGACCTGTGGCCAAAACAGTTGTGACGCACCCCCGAGCGCTGGTTGGCGGGCTGAAAGGCAGTGCGTAGTGCGCCATGGCGGAAAGAAAATTGCTCTGCGGGGGGGGGGGGGGGGGGGTGACACGGAAGCCCATTTTCCCAACCCCCCCCTCCCTCCTTGGCCGCCGTGACGCGAGGGGGGGGGTTCAGGGCGGGGGTGCCCGACCTGCCGTGCCGGGGGGGGGGGGGGTCAACCCAACATCTATGGCTCAAAATGATACCCACGTCGCGCTGATCATTTTGACTACTCAAATGTGGGGGGGGGGGGGGGGGGATTATTGGTGGAAAAAACTTTTTCGGGCCAAATTTTGTGTTCCTGTGCCTTTGGTGCCAACATCCGTTCTTACGCAAAATAAGGGGCCCGACACGGAACCCCATTTCTCCAACCCCCCCCCCCCTCCTTCGGTGGGCGTCCATGTCACCCCCCCCCCCCCGCAGAGCAATTTTCAGGTCGCCCATTTGTGGGTCCCGGTGTCCAGGGGGGGGGGGGGTCGCTCAGGCGCATGTGCCAGTCCCCACTCCACGCGTTTGCGGTGGCTCCCGTGAAGGGGGTCCCAGACGGGCCCCACAGGGGCAGGGGCAGGGGAGGGGGGCGGGTCCGGGGTACCCCAGCGTCTCTCCCTCAAAATGACCGCCACGGCGTCGCGGTCATTTGGAGGGGGCGCATCGTGGGGGACCCCCAAGGACAGCCCTGGTGGTGGTGGGGTGGGGTCGTTCGAGCCCCCTTGCCCCCGGGGCGGAGGGTGGGGGGCTTCCGTGGCAGGGCCCTGATAAAGTGGTGGTCCGAGGACCGGTGCTGGCTCAGAAATCAGGCCGCACAGCGGCCCACCCAAACAAAAAAAAATCTGAAAAAAATCGCCAACAGAAACGACGTTCTCAGGGACGCTCTCGGCTTCGCGGTCAAGACATGGGCAAGACACAAGAGCACAGAAACCAGTATTGAACAGTGGTTGGCGGTTGGCGGCGGTTGGCGGTTGGCGGTTGGTGGTCCTTCAGGGCTGTCCTTAACAAAGAAACGGGGTTTTCAAGGACAGCCCTGGGATGGGGGGTCCGGTTTCCAAAAATGTGTGTACCAAAAATGGCCCGAATCAGTTTTTCTTTTTGTAAATTTCACTTTTTGTCGCCATGAAATCTGGGTCCAGGCGGAGAAGGGGGTTCAGAGGGGCGTACCCCCCCTTCCTCTTACGGTTGCCAGTCCAATACCCCTGGTGGCGATCTTGTCCTTTGCATGGCCCAGGGGGGGTACCTGGTCCTGGTGCTCGAAGGCCTGCCCGACCTGCTCGAACGCGAGGTAGAGCGCGAGCCAGTCCCGCAGGATGGGCTTCAGGGCGGCGTGGTAGAAGTCCGGCGCCAGCAGCACCAAGTGCGGGCTCCGCTGCATCTGCTTCCCCGCGATGCCCTCGGCGATGCGCCCCGCGAGCGCGGCGAGGATCTGCAGCGCGGCGTGGCTCTCCTTGAAGCGGGGGGCGAGGTGCTCGGGGCTCTGGGCGCAGAAGAGGCCGGCGAGCAGGTGCTGCGGGACGCGCCAGCGGTCTGGGGCGAGGTCGATGAGGAGCTTCTGGCCGATGGGGAAGTTGAGCTCGGACTTGAGCGGGTGGAGGATGAGGTCGACCTGCGGATGAGGGCGGACGGCATGGCTCCTGCGTACCCGGGGAGAGAGACAAAGAGAGACAGGGAGAGGGGGGGGGGGAGAGAGACAGAGACAGAGTGAGCGAGAGAGAGAGAGAGAGAGAGAGAGAGAGAGAGAGAGCGAGAGAGAGAGAGAGAGAGAGAGAGAGGGAGAGAGAGAGAGAGCGAGAGAGAGAGAGAGAGAGAGAGAGAGAGAGAGAGAGAGAGAGAGAGAGCGAGAGAGAGAGAGAGAGAGAGAGAGAGCGAGAGAGAGAGAGAGAGAGAGAGAGAGAGAGAGAGAGAGAGGAGAGAGAGAGAGAGAGAGAGAGAGAGAGAGAGAGAGAGAGGGAGGGAGAGAGAGAGAGAGAGAGAGAGAAGAGAGAGAGAGAGAGAGAGGAAGAAAGGGGGAGATAGAGAGGGAGACAGAGAGAGAGAGGGAGGGAGAGAGAGAGGGAGAGAGGGAGAGAGGGGGGGGGTCAGAGAGCGAGTGAAAGGAGGAGAGATAGAGAGAGAAACAGAGACAGAGAGGGGGAGGGGAGAGGGG